>OY986436.1:183403495-184003495 GCA_963920525.1 Dichetophora obliterata | reverse complement strand
TTTAGAAGAATTCGCAACATCGGGATATCAGCTATGTATTTAAAAATTGTCAGATATTCTTATTAAAGAAATAATTTTGTTTTGTAGTGAAGGCAATCGTGTTCGACACTTAAAAACTGCTTACGATTATCGTACAACTATGTGTTTGTTCAGTATTGACAAAATATTTCACATGCTTTTCCATATTCTTTTATTGCTATTGCCTTCCTGGGTATGCATCCCTGCTTTCACAGAGCACCAAATTAACAATTTAACATCTGCTTTAGTCCAAATAACAATAAAATAATTAAAAAAACCATTAAAATCTATTAAATTATCATAACATATTATTTATATTACTAATTTTAATACTGAGCATCCTTATTTTTACTATTGCAGCATTAAATTTTATGTTTCTCTTGCTACTGATATCTTCTCATCAAAAAAGCAGGGTTGCACCTCTTAAAATGTTGGAATTTTGAAATGTTGCTTGACATTTCTTCACAAAACGCAATGGTTTGAATACTGCAGCAGTAATTGTGCATTATTGAGAAATTGAACAAACCCTTTTCCTCCAAATAGCATAGAATTACAACGGTGCTTCTCATCAGCAGGCTATATTTGAAATAATATCAGGCTATAATTTGAAACAAAACTCTCTAATGAAAAACAAGACGCGTTGATCAGCTTAATGTAAAACTTTAAAAATAAATAAAACAAAAAATTTAATTTTGAAAAGTCTTTTCCAACCTTAATTTGCCTTAATCACAAAAAAACATTAAGACGGTGTCCAAAAAAAAAAAAAATTCTAACATTTATATAATAATACCTTGTACTGTATTTGTTTTTTGCTGTTCTGTATTTTATTTTTTATATTTTTTGTTTTTTAAATTAATACAATTTGCTTGTCATTAATATTATTTAAGTTTTTCGTGTTTATTAACAATAAGGATATTCACAATTGTATTGTATCGTGTTATTGTGGTTTTTTTGCCATAGTTGAAAACTACAGTTATAAGCTCCCTTTACATTAATAGCATTTGTGGTTAGGAACCTCCTACTATAGCTTTTTGTTACTGTGCAAATAAATTAACTATCCAATTAAATATATTTTATTAATGTATGGCATAAAAAAGTTTAACTTGCATATTGAGCTTCTTCTATTTCATTGGGCTACATATCATTGGACTACTTAAAATTACCACACTTTTGGTTTTAAGGGATTATATGTGAAACAATAAAAAATATAAAAACCGTTAGGCAAAGTGTGGTTTCAATGCCACGGGGCTATTTAACTACACTGAAAACAACGCAATTGTGAATACCCTTAATGTGCTTTGTTTTGTTTTTGTTGCTTTATAAATGAATTAATTTACATTTTTTAGTTTCAAGTAATTAACAATAAAAAATTGTATTAAAAACGTTTTGAATTATTTACTTCTTAAAGTTTTCAATCCTGAACTAATCCCGGGATCCCGGTACTGAGATTTTCAATCCCGATAATCCCGAGATCGAGAAAAGCATCCGGAATTGGACTCCCTAATAGCTACTCCCTAGTTTTAGCTGAGTGCGTTTGGTCATCATTGCTATATACATCAAATACAGAGCACGGTGAACAAAAATTTATAAAACAAAATTTATAAGACAAAATGTTGCCATTTTTAACAATTTTGATCTAACGGTATTCCGTAAAAAATTTTTCCGAAAAAAATCCCGATACAAATGTAAGCTTATTTTACCTAAAGAAAATTTAAAAAAATTTTGAGACTATTTAAAAATGTCAAATTTTATTTTTTTGCAAATTTCATGCGATTTGTAAAATAATGACCAATATGCATCTGATATTTTTTGGCGGAGCTTTGAACATGCAGTTTAACTCAAGCAAAAATTATCGTTTTCCCACATACCATTTTTTTCTTATTTTGTTCCAGAGACATTATGTTTGTAGTTTTGTATTTTTGTGTGGAGCTCAAGCTCTCTTGCGATATAACTGTTTTCCTCGGAAATGAGCGTGATATGGTAGATCTCTATAGATAATGGCATTCCATTTCACACAGATGTAGGGATGCAAACGATACATCGATAGTATCGTCATCGACGATATATTGTTCATAAACATTGATGTTGACATCGATTTTGATTTTGGTCTATTTCGTTCATCGAAAACAGAAATTTGGAAGTTTTATGTCAGATTTTCGTCAACGAAATGTATAAACGAATCAGCATGTTTCGTTAAAGAAGAAGAAAAATCGTGCAGGATTCATTCAAGAGTTCTTTCAGACTTGGGCTACTGAGTAGTTTACCACAATAATACAGTCAAGCACAGTTCATGTACACAAAAAAACTGGTTTCACGCATACTGACCAGTCAGTGTGTCTTTAAATAACTCTATTTTGGGCCAGTATTTTTTGTTGTTGAAGTGAATTTTATCGATATTTTAAAACATCGATGTTTTTAAGAACGATGTTGCATCCCTACGCAGATGGCAAAGACAGTGCTACAAATTGTAAATTGCTACAGTCCACTTTACATTGCAACACAATATATAGTAGAACAAAGTTAAGGAGAAAGCATTTCCCGTGTTAAGTCCCAAATTTGTTAACTAATGGAAGAAGTACACTGACTTGGAATAAAATAACATTTTCAACAACTCTAGTAATATTAAAAAATATCTATTTTATTTTCAAAACAAATTAAATAAAAAAAAAAAAACACTAAACACACTGTCAGAATAATTAGAGCTTGAAGGTATTTCGCTTTTTTTTTTTTTTTTTTGCTTTCCTTCTCGTAATACACAGTAATTGTAATTTCTGCGCTCATTCTTTTCGCTCATTTAAAGAGGAGCTGAATTGAGTGAAAGTGAAATTGAAAATGTCAAGGTCATCAAGTACAAAGCCCTTAAATAAGAGATGCTAATCAAGTAAAGAATTATCAGAGCGTCTTTATTTTTGATTCTTGAGATGTGTGCTTACCATATGCTTGTGATATGTAGCTAGATGTTTGTGATGTTTGTGATATGTAGGTTTGACAACGAAAATATAAAATGCATTTGGCATAAAATGAACATTTAAATCGAATTATTTATTACGAAGGGTGTTAAAGTCTTTTGTGCTCACCTTGCACATGACCAAAAACTTCAAAATCTACTTGAATCATCATTCGAATATCTGGAATTCCCATTTTGTTTATTTTTTAAGATTTTTTTGTGATAATTTTGAACTTTTTAATATAATAAGTGTTTTAAGTTTTTATTCACAAAAACTTGCGACTTGATATTTATATCTATTAGAGCGAATTTAAAGATTTTATTTGCTCAATCGATGCTTTATTATTTTTTTACTTCAGTATTGTTCGCGAAATAAATCGAAACTAAAATCGAGAAAATCTATTTAAAAAGTTGCAGCGATAAGCATTTCGACAACAGATTTACGTTGAATTGCTTTCGTTTTGCTTAATTTAAATATGTATTTGAGAAAAAGAAATAAAAATTTTCAATTATTTTAAGTGATCAACCGCGGCAAACTGTCTCTATAAAATTGCGTCCATTTGCTTCTTGTGCCTCACCTTTCGTTAAGTCTTTGTTGATGGCGTCTCAAATCTTTTCAACAATTTTATAACAAATAACGCGTGGCAGAAATTAATATATGTATCTAAATTTTTTTTTAACAATCAAAACGAGAAAACCGGCTATCTCGAATGACTAATTGTACGCTACCAAAGCTTTGTAATTCAGAGAAGAGAAATGCACATTGAAATGTAAAAATACATTCAGAAAAAATAAGGATAAAGTCTAATTTTTCGATTTAATAGACATTAGCTTTAAACTTAAGTTAAAAATCTCTTTAAATAAAAAAATTTTAGATTTTCTTAAACTTTTCAGCACATTCTTTTTATTGTAGAAACACTAAAGAGTATCTTGTTACCGAAATTTGAAACTCTAATCGGACCTCAACAACATGAGGTTGGTCCAGCGGCGGATCTGGAAAAAATTTTGGGGGGCGGGTCTAAAATACGATGACACACTTTTTCAATTTTTGGAAGTTTTGTCTTTTTACAAACCATTTCTTAAGAATTCTTCTACACAGAGCCAAAAACCGCCACATAAAATCAATAAGATCATCTAATTGAGCTATTTTATTAAATAAAAAATAATAAACTGGCCATTTCAGCCCTTGGAAGGGACTTTGACCTAGCTTCTATTGATCAATTGTGTTGTGCGTGTTATTAAATGTTTGATCACAAATGACCGAGAACTGGACCCACGTGTTTTATGCCAACTCCGAATGGCTTATTTTCTCAAGAAGATTTACATGTAAATTTTTACTCTCTGAGGTTTGCCATTGTCTGCAGAGAGGTGACGACCGAACAGAAAAATGAATTCAATTGAAAAAAACTTTTCTGTCTGAGCTGGAATTGAACCTGGGTTACCGCGGTTCTTTAGCTTAGGAGCCACGCACTATACCCACTAGGCTACGGCCGGCACGAGCTATTTTATAAGGTTTTATTATTAATACTACCAAATAATAAGAATTTTCCACAGAGAAATCTTTTTAATTCCATAGAGAAAATCTTATTAAAAATTTACAATTACTATCAAACATTTTTTAAAAAGATTTCTTATGTGGTAATCTTATTAATACTTTACTTTAATAAGAAAATCTTTTTTCCACTCTCAAAAGTTTAAGAGGAGACCACCTTAAATTAATAAAATAATCTTTTTGATCCGCTTTTATGAGATTTTCTTATTAAACACCCTTTTAAAAAGGTAATAACGGTGAAAATGGTACTTATTCTTTGCTTTAGCTTTCAGTCGTAATTGTGTAGTGAATTCATGAAGTTTTTGTGCATTTTATGGATTTACTTTAATTAAAGTAAAATAAAATTATGTGATAATATATAATGATACTTATGTTCCCGAACTTGTTTTCGACGAGGCTGAAATTCTGAAAACTCAAGCCATATTACAGTCGTGGGGCTTGAGTGACTCAATTTTGACTTTACTAAAAATTATTGGAGTAAGCTCGAAGGATGTTCTTCAAAAAATGGAGATTGAGGATGTCGCCACTTTCTATGAAGGCCTCGACAGCGCCCGGTATTATGGTATTTTGGTGACTTCGGAAACACGAAAAAGTTAAAAAAATGGCTTCGAAAAAATGGTGGTTTAATTTGTGTGTTTTTAATTTAATAAAAATATTTCTAAATTATGTTTTAAAGCATTTGTTTTAAATACTAAAGTTTTAGCATTAAGTTTTTCGTTTAAATTAATGTGTTTAAACTTAAAATTTTTGCAATGAAATTATATTTAAAAACATTATTTTGAAAACAAAAACTTTTGTTTTAAACTAAACTTTAAAAACATGACTTAAATGAAATTGTTTCAAGCTCCATTTTAAAAACAAATTCGTTTAATATGAACACAATTTCATTTAGTTTTAACACATAGTTCCCTCAGTGTAGATACAATTATTGTTATCTTATAAATTTTTATAAATAGTTCTTAAGAGTGGTAATTACACCCTTAACCCCCCGTGGATCCGCGCCTGGGTTGGTCAAAAAAATACGGTCAGGGGTGTAAACAGATTTTTTTTTTTCTGAGGGGGAAATCCAGTCCAAAGCCAATTTCCAATTGAAACTTTTGGAAGTAATATTTGCCTGTGAAAGTATGATAAAGTCAAGAAACAAATAAAAAATTCTACTACAGTGATAACTTACATACATAATGATAGCTTAAATTAAGTTTTTATTTATAGTATTCTATAAAATCGAAAAATAATTGAAAGATTTAAAAGATTGCTACACTGAGAAAAAAAACATACTTTAAAATTAAACAGACAAATTTAAAATAGAAATTTAACTCATTTGCTATTCTACAACAAGCTTTTTCTAAAACAAGCGTGTTTAATTTTAAACTATAAGCTCATTTCTGTTATTTGCATAATTTTTCTTATTATTTCCTTTCAATAACAAAAAATACGTCACTATCAGAGATTGAATTTAAAAATAATAATGTGCAGTAGAATCATTGAAAATTATTGCCAGACTACTGAGACCCCGGTTTTACATTTGAATGTTTGAAAATATTTTTGAATTAGTTTTAAAAATATTGAGAGTAAGATGAGATACGAAATAATTAATTATTTTGATATCGAAAATATTTCAAGCCGCAATGAAACGCAAACTTCATCCCAAGAAGTCAAAAAATTTCTTATTCGGGGGGTCAAAGGGGTTGATCACGAATCTGACTTCAAAAATTCGAAAAAGTTAAAAAATGGCATCGAAAAATGGCGGTTTAATTTATTTGTTTTAAATTTAGTAACAATATTTTGAAATTATGTTTTCAAATATTTGTTTTAAATATTAAAGTTTTTGCATTAAATTTTTCGTTTAAATAAATGTGTTTAAACTTAAAATTTTTACAATGAAAGTATATTTAAAAACATTGTTTTGAAAACAAAAACTTTTTTCAATTAAACTTTTAAAACATTTGTATTTAGCTTAAATGAAATTGTTTCAAGCTCTATTTCAAAAACAAATTCGTTTAATATGAACACAATTTCATTTAATTTTAACACATATATCTCTCTGTGTATCAATTGTTACGGATATTAAAAAAAACACAAAACTATATTTTGTAATTCAGTTTATATCTGTATCTATACAGTTATATGAATTGAAGTGCAAATTTAATGTTACCACTTTACTCCAAAAGTACTGTGCCAATTTTTATGAAAAAATTTTAAAATATCATATTTGTGCTACAGTTTTATTTATAGGTGTTTTTCTTTCGTAATTTCAATAATCAGTATTATTAATTAAAGTATTAAGTTTTTTAAGAAATCATCCTAGCTGCCACGCATTGCTTAGAGCCCGAATAGAACCAATTTCCATCGCGGCTGGCGGATTCGCCGCGAAACAGAATACTTAAAATGTATGCAGCCACCAAAAATTAATTGACGGGCGAATCTGTGGCGGAGAACGCGAGAATAGAATCTATTTTATTTTTTTCTCTGACGGCCAGTGGCTCTCTTTCTGAGTGACATAAATGCTGCCATATTTTTGCTAAATATTGGGTACGTTCACTCATATATTCTTAGTTTTTACTATCTGTTTCGTTTATCTATTACGTTCTGGTTTTGTGTCAGTGTTGCATTCATGTGAATCCAAAGCAAAATATAAAAGGGGTATTCACGATTTTTTGTTTTGCGCTTGCATTGTGTATTTCTGATAAATTCGATATTAGTAGCAAATTTTATAAAATTACAAAAACAAAATGCACAGTGTTCAAAATTCAACACTGTGGCAAAAATAAAATGAAGGAACTATTGTATTCTTTGTAAATTTCGTTGTGCATTAGATCAGCTGATCGCAAAAGCATTTCTTCTCAGCATGGAGGAACGTACCGTCTACGCTGTTAGTTTATTTAATAAAAATTAATATAATTTAGTGTTTCGTTTGTATGATTTCCTTTAGATAAATGATGGTTGAAACTAATATTTTAAAACAAAAGTATATACAAAAATCAGATGATTTTAAAACATACATTACTTTAGTGAAGGTTCGCTACCAACAACTTGTAAGTATTGTAAATTTTGTAAAAATTTAAAACAAATGCACCACATCGCGAATACCCCTAATATAATTTGTACAGACATGCAAAAAAAGTCCCGTAATAAAGTCTCGCCACTGAGTACGGGAACAGGTTTTTCGCAAAAACTTGCAACTTTTGCAGAAAAGACAAAAATATATGTTTATTTCTTTTGTAAAAATTGGACAAATATCGGAACAAAAAAGTAAATTGGCTTCCCTGTTATTTTTTGTGTTGTTTTAATGGCTGGTACTCTAATTGGACATCAGCCGTCAAAATATGACAGCTTGCGAAGTGCTGCGAATTTCTGCTTACTGGATTACTTATTGGATTACTGGATTGCTTCTGACTGGATTACTTATTTTCGCTGTCTTTTGCGAATTTTTTGGGTACGGGAACAGGAAATAGCAGAAAATAGCACGAATTCATACGAATTTTGAAGTAAGGGAACAAACCTTGTATTTTTTCCATCGCTCCATTTCCAATTTTAAATCACCTTCCTCTCCTTTCAAATCTTCTGTATAAAATCAAATTAGTTTTTCAAAAGTGTAATCGTCTAGCGATTTCGGAGCGTCAGAAAATAGTGTTTGAAATCCAATAAAACTGTATATATGTTTTAAAAATCGCTCATTTAGGCTTGAGATAAATGCATTTAAGAAAGGTATATAACCGAGATTCGATTAAAAGATTCAAAGCCTTATGTGTCAGGGCGGAAAGATGAAACTCATGGTCTCGCTTAAGAGGGATGGACGGGTAAGGTTTTGAATCTCAAGAATATTGTGTCCAAATTTGAAGTCAATCCGAGTAAAACTAACAGAGATATGAAGTTTTATGTAAGTGTACCTCAAACGTCGATTTCGCATATCTGCAAACTTTAAAGCGATTTTCCCACATGTGTTTTCAAAGCCGGTGAAGACTCTCCAGCCAAAACGGCTGAACCAAAATTTGGTACACTCATTCATAACTATATTCATGATGTAAAATTGTCAAGTTTTTATTTTTTCTTTGCTTATTTTTCATTTTACAGTAAGAAATATGTGGTTTTTTGGTCAAAAATCGATTTTTTGACTTTCTGCCATATTTTTGCTAAATGCTGCCATATTTTTGCTAAATATTGGGTACGTTCACTCATATATTCTTAGTTTTTACTATCTGTTTCGTTTATCTATTACGTTCTGGTTTTGTGTCAGTGTTGCATTCATGTGAATCCAAAGCAAAATATAAAAGGGGTATTCACGATTTTTTGTTTTGCGCTTGCATTTTGTATTTCTGATAAATTCGATATTAGTAGCAAATTTTATAAAATTACAAAAACAAAATGCACAGTGTTCAAAATTCAACACTGTGGCAAAAATAAAATGAAGGAACTATTGTATTCTTTGTAAATTTCGTTGTGCATTAGATCAGCTGATCGCAAAAGCATTTCTTCTCAGCATGGAGGAACGTACCGTCTACGCTGTTAGTTTATTTAATAAAAATTAATATAATTTAGTGTTTCGTTTGTATGATTTCCTTTAGATAAATGATGGTTGAAACTAATATTTTAAAACAAAAGTATATACAAAAATCAGACTCTCCAGCCAAAACGGCTGAACCAAAATTTGGTACACTCATTCATAACTATATTCATGATGTAAAATTGTCAAGTTTTTATTTTTTCTTTGCTTATTTTTCATTTTACAGTAAGAAATATGTGGTTTTTTGGTCAAAAATCGATTTTTTGACTTTCAAGTATTGCCATAAATCTATTAAAAACTCGACAGCGTTACCTCGTGAACCTCAGTACATCTTAATTTTCTGATTTCAGTTGATCCGCTGTTGTGCTATGCTGTTCACCGCAAAACCAATTTTAGAGGTGCTTCCACCTCCACCATTTTGTTATTTCTTTACATTTTTCAATATAATTTTTACTAGATATTCTTCAAATGTGGCTTTATTATACATACATCGATTCAAGTTACTTCCACAAACAGTAGGCGTTAAAAAATTCGTAAAAATTTGGCATTTTTAGGCCGAATTAACCTTACCCTCCTACCTCCATAAAAAGCCATTGATTTATGCTTTTTTTGCAGCATTAGATACCATTTATTGAATTCCATTTCAGCATTATAGCTTAAATTTTGTACTTCTTGAAAACTTATATTAGCTAAATGACTGCTTGTGATCTAATCAATGTTTCAAGTATGATGGATTTTTTTTCAACTTCCCAAGTGGTCAGAATCGGAACTAAAAAAAGGATCAACATATGGGCTTTTCCAAAATCGGATTTTAAAAATATTTCAAAATCGTGCAAAAAAAGACCGTGTAAAAAAAAAAGTTGACTGTAAGAGAAACATTTAAATTTTCTAATGATCAAATCGTCTGCAATGTTTCACAAATGTAGTTTTTCTTTTTCGTAAATGTTTAGTAAATGTTTCGTAAATTTTTTGTTTTAGTAAAAATGGATGGCACTGGCGCTGATTATGAAAAACATTTTGAGAAAAAGAAAGAAGAATTGCTTTTTAATTACTAAATTACATAATTACTTAACTACCTAATTACTTAATTAACCAATTGAACTACAATGGAAATTTATGTAGGGTAACGCCATTAACGTCACGCCAGATCAAAAAGCCTAATAACAAAAAAATCCAGAGAAGATTTGATCAGTTGGAAAATAAATCTGTATTATTTAAAATGTATACAAAAGAAAAGTCTTGCCCAATTCAGAAAGTTTTTCAAATTTTTTAATTCAAGTCAAAAATTACATCCTTTTTTGTAACGTAACGCCAGCACTTATTTTTGCTTATATCTTTAAATCATTAGGGCCGATTGTTGTCAATGTTTTTACTTAATATAGTGCTTAAAAAAACTTTTTAAAATTTAGACTTTTTCATTCCATTTCTTTAATATTTCTTCGTGCAAATTGTACCTAACGCCAGTTTAGAAATGCCCATATGAATTCTAGGGATGTGCAAGTCGAAGTCAAAATAATTCGAAAATCAACTTTTGCGTGATAATTTTCGACTTTTAGAAGTCGACTTTCTAATATTGAAAAAGTCGATAGTCGACTTTTACTTTCGACTTTTTCATTTTGCGCGAAACAAAGACTTGACACTCGGAGAACTGCCCTTCTCTAAACTAATTAACGACCCAGTAGCGGATGGAATATATTCCGAATATATGAAGCATCAATTACCTTGTAATGACCACTACTTCCGACTATATTACCTTACTATGCATAAAAGGCCTTACATTTAACATTGAATGAGACAGGAGGTAAGTGATCGCCTCCCTTCAGCATTACCTAGAAGTTATGGAGTAACATAATACTTGTATTTAGTTATAAAAATCACTGCATTACTTTTCCTTGTATGCTACATTACAGGTAATTACTTCTGCTATATGCAGACGCATTACTTTTTGAAAAAAGTAATGCTTCCTTATCTGGTAATTTATTCTGTATTAGTTCTATGGTAGCTACTGGCAAATCCGCTGCTGGGGAAATAGCTGTATAAAAACAAATAAAACTACGCTGGCAACTCTTGATTCGATAAATGTAAAACTTCCATTATACATTTTTGCGCGCGTTCTTAAGGAATCGGAATTAATATGCTAGAAATTTATTTGTATGGCCACCAGCGGTGTTTGGCAGAATTTTGATAAAGCTACAAAAAATAGCAAAGTAATTTGTAAACAGTGGAGGGAAGAATTAAAATTTAATAATAAAAATTTTGTTTTGTGGGCTTACTTTAATTCGGCGATTAGGGCTAAATATTTTCTATAAAAGAACTAAAATTTCAATATTTTGTTTTTTTTTATTTTATTTATACACTGAAGTACTATGTTTTTGTTTTTTATTAACAATAAACTAATTAACGTAGGCGGCTTTTGCTGGCAGTTGCACATCCCTAAACAAATTAAACATGGCTAATTTAATAGATTGTGCTTCAACCAGAATCGATTTGAAATTTCAATTTGACGTTTTCACTCTTTTCATAAAAACTTGAGATTACTTTTCATGTGATTCACTTTGACTGTATCGTATTTTTCTTTAAGCTACAATAATTTTGGGGTGGGCTTAAACCCCAAAATCTTCCGTTTGGTTGCGTTACTGTATACTGTATACAATGTGTTAAATCGATTGGAGATCATTTGATTCATATCGTCCAAAAATTGTTTTTTTTTCAAAAAGTTAATTTTCTTATCAATTTTCAGCTCATTAATTTCGTATTTTTTTGATCAACCTCACCCTTTAAAAGGTGTTAAGCAAAAAATGATTTATTTTTGCCCAGTACGTAAAAGGTCCACTTATAAACATTGTTTCATAATGGCGATGTTTAGCGAGAATTTTAGAATATTTTGTACAATATTTTATCATGTACATTAAGATGCCTCAATAAAAAAAGTAACCATTGCCACCGACTAAAAGTAAACCTTGATCTATTTTATGACGATTCCTAAAATATTTTGGATGTCGTGATTACCGCCAGTGAGCAAAACCATTTTGAAATAACATTAAAAAATCATGTATTTCGTAAAAATTTCGGCTGGCGTGGTTGTTAAAAAAACAATCGGCCAGGAATATTAGTACTGAAAAAGTTCTTACAAACTGCATCAAAAAATTTAAATTTTTAGAATTGGGTCAAAGAAAATGCTGTTTTTCATGTATATTTTTAAGGTTATTTGTAATAAAATTTAAATAACTTCATATATTCTAATGCGATCCTCACTATCAAAATATCGTTGGAAGGATTTTGAGTGCTAGCACTCATTCCTGATTCAGAATTGTTTAAATTGATACATATAAAAGCTTAAATATTTATTATAAAATAAACACCTACTGGAAAACTATTGCAAGAAATTAAAAAATAAAATAGAAGTATGAAGTTATTTGAATTTTGAAAGTTTTTTTTATTGAAATAAAATAAAAAGTTATCAAAAATATGCATGAAAAACAGAATTAAGAAAAGAATTAAGAAAAGAAAAACAAAAATTTTTTTATGCAGATTGAAATAGATTTTTCCGGCCTATAATTTCTTACAGTTTATTTTTTATTTACAACTATTACACCAGCCCAATATATTTACGAAAAACATGATTTTTTGAGGTTATTTCAAAATGGTTTAGCTCACTGGCGGTAATTGTGAAAGTCAAAATATTTTAGGAATCGTCATAAAATAGATCAAGGTTCATATTTAATCGGTGGCATAGACATATGTTAAAATTCATAATAATTTGTAACTATGAAATGCATCTAGGTGGCTTAATTTTGAAAGTAGTGTTCCGCAAAAAATATTGAAAATTCTTTCATGAAGAAAGAAAAAAAAAAAAAATATGTGCATACATATTCATTGCCAAGTTTTGTTTGTTTCGTGTTCACAATGAACTATATTTACTAAAGAGCAGAATAGCTGCAAATGTCGTTTTATTTCTGATGAGGACAAGTGATAGAAAAATACAAAAAAATATGGATATAAAAAAGATTCAATTATGTTAAAAGAAAAAAAAAAGATGTTATTCTATGTCTAATATTGTACGAAATCAGCAAAATTTTTCTCAATCACACTGTGTTTTTAGAAAAAGATTGATAAATTGAAATCACTCCTCATGTATTTAGGAAAAAGCAAAATTATATTAAACTAGTATTTCCCGGCAGATGTTGTTCTGCCACAGACCGCCTTACTGCCATACGAAAATGTCAAGAAATGCCAAATATGTTCACCATTTTCAGTATAGCTGCCGAAATATAGCTGCCGAAATATAGCTGCCGAAAACCGTGCGAAATAAAGCATTTTTGTTGCTTTGTAAGCGGTAAAGTGGACGTAGACACACACTTTTAGTACAGTTACCGACAGTAATCATAAAAACTAAATTACCAAATTTATGTCTTATACGACCAAAACCGTCTGAAATAAAGCATTTTCATTGATTTGTGTGCGGTAAAAGAGGGCGTGGAAACCCATTTTTAGTACAGTTGTCAACAGTAACCATACAAACTAAATTTTTGCCTCATACGACCCAAACCAACTGAAATATAACATTTTTATTGATTTGTGGGCTGTAAAAGGGGGGTGTGGCAACGTGATTTTTCATCAATCATTTCGTATCTGAAACAAATCGACTGCCAAAACTTCAGGTCAATCGGCTTAGTAGTTTTGGAGTCTATATGTATCACACACACAGACACACATCTTTTTGCTTTTTATATATATAGATACTAGCTGAACCCGGTGTGCTTCGCTACCCCCCTCGTATAAAATAAAACTAAAAGTATTTATATATTTACAAAAATTTATTTATTTAATTTAATAATTGCAATGCTTCGCCTCTTTTTTTTGTTGTAAACCAATTAGAATTCAGCACTGAATCGCATGTAATTTGCTTCATGCTCCCCCTTTTTGTTTTTAGACCAATCAAAAAGCAGCAATTACACAATCAGCTGTTTCGCAGTCAGTTGTGGGAGAATGAGAATGGGGTTACCCCACTCTCTATTTTAATTAACACGTATTATAAAATCAGCTGTTTTGAAGACAGTGGTGGAAGAAAGAGAATGGGGCTACCCCACTATTTTAATTAATATGTATTTTAAATTTGTGATAAAGCCGTTAATAAACGTAGTAAAAAAGTAGGTGCAGAAGTGTGCATGGTCGAAAAATATTATCATGTAATAAGTATTCCTGAGTCAAAGCTGAACGCTGTGAAAATTTAAGAACGGTTATCAGGTCCAGCCTCCAATATATCGCAAACAAAGGAGCGTGCTCCGCCCAGTTTTCTTTTGGTACGTATTTCTATTCATGCCAATACCATATATAGCAAATACAGCCGCCGTTGGTCAAAAAATGCCCAAGATATGACGATTTTAAATTTTGGGTTATATGGGCGAGGCCACGCCCCTTCGTCCACTCACAACTTTATATATTCAAGAATTTCTTATTTCGTAAAAATATCCTATTGTGAAAATTTAATGACGATCGGTCCAGTAGTTAAGACTATATTGCGATTTTTAATTTTCATAAAAAGGGGCATGGTCCCATTCACTTTTTTCCTGGTACGTATTCCTAATTATGCCAATACCATATGTACCAAATAGCATCAACGTAGGTCAAAAAATGTCCAAAATATGGCGATTTAAATTTTTGGGTTATATGGGCAGTGCCACGCCCCTTTGTCCAATAAAAACTTCATATAGCCTATTATTCTTTCCAGAGTCATAGTAAAATGCTGTGAAAGTTTCAAGAAGATCGGTCCAAGGGTTTGGCCGCCTATAAAGCACAAACAAACAAACAAACAGACATACAGACATTCATTTTTATATATATAGATTGAAAGCAGATTAATTATAATTAGAGTAAAAGTGGGCGAAAAAGTGGGATTTGGTAATTAAAAAATCTATGGCTACCTTACCTGTAGATAAAAAGTATATAAAACTTTAGGTAAATAAATATTACAAAAAAAGTATTTTGTATAGCAAACATTGTTAGTGGTATAAGTAAGTATATGAATTAAAAAAAGGGGTGGTGAAGTGGGCGTGGTTCATAGTAATATGGCGACGTTAACAGTATTAAGAGCAATATACTACCAAATAAAAAATAATCCGTTGGAAGGAACAAATTTGTATAGAGAACAAAAAGTTTAAAACTTAAATTTGGTGTGAAAAGGGGCGTGAAAGGGGGCGTGTCGTAAGAAATGTTTATTTCTACCTCGCCTGGAGTATAATGTGTATACAATTTGAAGTAAATCTGTTAATAACTATATGGGAGCAATTACATAATTTAAAAAAGTGGGCGTAAAAGTGAGCGTGGTCGAAAAAAAGTACCCTATTAATCATGCCAGAGTCCCAGTTAAATGCTGTGAAAATTTCAGGAAGATCGGTCCAGAGGTTTGGTCTCCTATAAGGTACAAACAAACAAACAAACAAATAAACAAACACACATTCCATTTTATATATATAGATAGATTGATTTGTGGGCGGTAAAAGTGGACATGTAAACATTTATAAATAGTGACCGCCTCTTGGAGCACCAACAGAGCAAGTTTCACTATAAAAATATGTAGAACTCCGGAATTGCCATGATTTCGAAAAAGTGGGCGTATATATATTGTGACTACGCCCATTTTTATACAGTTACCGACAGTAACCATACAAACCAAATTGCTAAATCTTAGTTTTTTATGATCAAAACGTCTGATATATATCCTTTTTTGGTTTTTGTTCGATAGCGCAAATTTGGCTTGTATGGGACCATTGTACCACGCCCCCTAGTCTAATCGTTACCAATCCTCACAGGAACACTCTGAAGATGTGGCTTTAGTTTCCCTGAAAATTTTATAAAGCTCGGTTCAGCGGTTTTGGAGTCTATACGTGATATAGCCACACCCACATACCCACATACATACATCCATTTTTATATATATAGATAGAAGATTCATTATGATATTAAAGTGTTTGTGAATCAAGTCATCGATATACAGTTGCGAATAAAAAATAGCAGTACTTTTATATTCAGACATGTTTGGATGAAAAATACTAGTCTACAAATTTCGTACCCGGTAAGCCCATTACCATTCCTATATGTATTTCAACGCTGGTTTCAAATCTGTACTCAGTTTCCTCCTATATTGTAACATTTTCAATATACAGGGTGTCTTACATTTTTGGCACGTGTTTAGTTTTATTGATCTAGAATCTTAACTCCTCACCATAAAAAAAAAATATGATTTTGTATTTTAGAAAAAATATCAGCTTTTCAATCTATATATCAACCACTATCGGGTCATGTGCGGTAGTGGAGCAAAAATTTTGAGATTATATAATAAAATTTTATTTTTTTTTTTATTCATAAGATTGATGAATTTTTGCAAGCTTAAATTTTCTGACATTAGTGGTACATTAGGATGGTAAGAAGGGGGTACTAGAAGGGGGCCCTTGCGGTCAATGACCTTTGGACCAAAAGAATCAGTCTTCTCAAGACAAAAACGTCGATATATCATACATTAAGATCGGACTGTAAATGTCAAAGATAGTTCGTAAAAAATTTTACCTAAGTTCGGTAAAAAATTTTTTCGGAATCACCTTAATTGTGATTTTCGAAATTTCGGAATAAAAACCTTAAAATTGTATGAAAAAGATCTAGTTTTTTCAGCTAGTTTCTTAAAGTTGGACTTTTTTTTTTGGCAAGTTTAGCTTTCTTTTTTTTTGACATATCCCCATTTATAAAAGTACTGTATTCGAAATTTGCTTTAAAAATTCGTTTAGGCGAGGGATGCATTCGTGTAGCAAGGTCTATGGGATGAGGGACAAAAGTAGAAGGAATCATCGTGGGTATATGAAAGTAAGCAAGTGGTATTATTTCTTTAATATAAGACGCCACGCAAACTTTCATCAGAATCGGAGACGTCCACCTTCCATACAGTATGAACAATAAATTTTTAATATCTCGAGGACATGTAGAAATGTATCACGAGACATGTAGAAAGTATAAGAAACGGAATTGACAAATTTTTTTATTTACTAGATTTAAAATTAGCTTAATTGCCATATAAAAATTTCATCAAGATCTGCCCTGCGCCCAACTCCCATACAAAATGAAGAATAAAAGTGGAATATCTCGAGTTGTAAGAAGTATAAGAAAGGAAATTAACTAATTGTCAATAAAAATTTCATAAAGACCTGCCACGCCATTCGCCCTCTTCCCATACAAAATAAAGAATAAAAGTGCAACGTCTTGAATTTTAAAAAGTATAAGAAAGGAAATGAAATTGTTTATTTTTAACTTGTTTTATTTAAGAGGGCACAACCAGTTAGAATTTTGGGAAAAAATATTTTTTTTTTAAAAAAAGTAAAATATTTCAAAAGTATTTTATAAAAATTTCTGACTAATAACATTATTATTTATGGACATAAATAACTTTTAATAGGAGTTTTTTATCTGCAGACACTGCGTAGTCAAAACTTTAAAAACGTTTTTCTCAAAACCATGTTTTCGAAGTCAGTGATTACTATAACTTTAGAATGGCTTTGCCGATAAGTTTGGAACTTTTTTTAATAATTCTATACATAAGTGTAATCTGGATGAACGAATGATTTTTTTGGACAATAATTTTTTTTTAGCCGAAAATATGAGTGAAATTTTGGTAAAATAAGCAATTTTTAATTTCAACATCCGCCATTTTTCAGAAAATTAAAATTTTTCAAGTCCCTTCGTTCATCCGGAGCATTGTTTTATTAACTAATGATCCCTGTGTTTTTTTGTATTTCAGATGATCCAGAGACCAGCAGCAGTGATTACCGCAAAACACTTTTTTGTATCCCACTAATTAATCAAATATTTTGTCATAAAAAAAAAGTTTCTTCAAATATGTAATTTTTTGTCGACCAAGCGTACAGCAGAAACGTATTCTATGATGAATTCTGAGAAAATTTCGCCAAGAAACCATACGTCTAAAATCAATCCCAATATCGCGCATAGCGAGGTCAAAATTTGTGTATGGATTTAAAAAAACGATAGTTTTATATAAAAATACTGTTGAATAGTTCAAAAATGGCAGCGTATGTCATTGATTTTGGGCTTGTTGAAAAGGAATTTTGGTAAAATGTAGTCAAATAGTAATAATTTAAAATTCAAATTAGAGGTGGGTAATAGCACAATTTTTTTGTGTGTTGACTCACCAGCACATGTGCACCCTTGTGTGTCAGCACACTGTGCTAGCACAATTGTGCCACAATCGAACAAATCACTTATAAAAGTGTCGATAACAAATAGAGTGGTAACACTCTTTTCTATTGATTTGTTTATGTTGTGAAACATAGCGATCGTTTTGTATATTGTTTCAAACGAAAAATTTGTTAATCAAATTTTTCATTCCAAAATTGTTTTTCACACAATACACATCGTACTAATTTAATTATCAATAATTTTGGTTTTCTTGTTTCCTATTAAACTATTGGTGTTTTACTCACACTACGAAGTTATTGAAAATTAAAAGGTTATGGGCGACTCAAAGGAAGCTTCTAGTGGAATACCACAATTCAACGGCTGTGGATTTGACGAATGGCAGTTTAGGGTGCTAACTCACCTAGACTCGCTAAACATATCGGATGTTTTAACGGGTATCGCACCGTCAGAGACTGCAGCCAAAGAAGAGTTTTTGAAGCGAGACAAGAAGGCACGGGAGCGGATTGTTGCATTTGTGCACAATGATTGCTTAGCGTACATAAGGGATCAAAAGACGGCAAAAGGAATGTGGGACAATTTGAAATCCGTGTTTGCCAAGAAGTCCGTGATCAACCAACTCATGGTAGAGATTCCATGGCGGCACACTTGGTAAGTTTCGAAAATTTATTGCGAAAACTAAAAGTGGCTGGTGCTGAGATGAAGGATGAGGATTTGCTGGTACAACTTTTTCTGACTCTACCAGAAAGGTACGACCCCCTTGTTACTGCGTTGCAAAATCTGGATGATAAGCTTACCATGAATGTCGCTAAGCAACGACTGCTTCTCGAGGAAATCAAATTGTCAGATCGGCAAGAATATGACAGTGATGAGAAAACCGCCTTCACCGGAAAGAAGTCCGTCTTTACCGGAAAGAAGTTTCAGAAGAAAGCAAACTTTCGAGGAAAATGTTATTCATGCGGTAAAGCTGGTCATCGCTCAAGGGAATGTCGCAACAAAGAGGCTCGAAGTGCAGAGCGAAAAGTAGGCAGTGGAGTATGCTTCATAGCTGACCAAAATGAACATATAGATGACAGTAGCCTAAAAGTAAGCTTTAAATTGGATTCTGGAGCAAGCGATCATCTTGCTAAAGATGAATGGTACTTAAATGAGCTTAATGTATTACAAAATCCAATTCGTATCAACGTAGCCAAAGATGAGCAATGTATAATCGCAAGGAAATGTGGAAGTGTTCAAGGATTCAGTAACTGCGGTGTCAAACTTCACATGACGAACGTCTTGTATGTTCCGGATTTGCGGGATAATCTCTTATCGGTCTGCAAATTGGCCAAAGCCGGCATTGAGGTGAAGTTTTTGAAATCGAAGGCCATCATTGAGAAGGATGGAAATGTAATTGCAATTGCTTATCTTCGTGGAGGTCTATATGAAATAGACATTGATGTTAAAAGGCATGCAGTGAACGTTTGCAATACGGTGAGTGTTGAACTTTGGCACAAAAGGCTAGGACACATAAGTCAGCATGCATACGAAAATCTTGTCAAGCACAATATATGCAAGGGAATTGATGTGAAGAGCGCAAAAATGGGATTTTGTGACATTTGTGTGCAAAGTAAGCAGTCCCGTGATCCTTTCAATGGTTCCAGAAATAGATCAACCCGTCCCTTGGAAGGAGTATGAAGCCATGGCGAGCTCATTAATTGGAACTTCAATATCAAAAATAACAGCGGATCAAGGAAGGGAGTACTGTTCGACCGAGCAGCAGAAATGGTACAAGAAAAAAGGTATCCAACTTGAAACTACCATTGCATAATCCCCACAGCAAAACGGCGTAGCCGAACGGTTCAACCGAACTGGTGGAAAAAGTAAGAGCTCTGTTATTGGAATCCGGTATGCCCAAGAGGATGTGGAGTGAAGCTGTTTATACTGCAGCCTACCTCATCAACAGAAGTCCGACGAAGTCTCTGGATTGTCTTGTAACTCCTGCAGAGTTATGGTATGGAGTCAAGCCTGACTTAAGTAAGTTAAGGGTATTTGGTTGCAAGTGCTACTCATGGATTCCAAATCAAAGACGAAAGAAACTTGAAGCAAAAAGTAAAATGTGCATTATGATGGGATATGCACCGAATGGCTATCGGTTATTGGACACTGGTACCCAGAAACTCATCACCTCAAGAGACGTAAGATTTGACGAATCAAATTTTCCATATAAGATGGAGAAGACGGCAAACAAATCAAAGCCGTTAATCATTAGTTCTGTGGTTCACGAGCAAGAAGGAGAAGACGAAACAAGATTACTCGTAACAGAAAGTGAAGAATCGGGAATATTTCATGAAGCCGAAACTGATGTAGAAGAAATGGCAAGCGAAACTTCAAATCCAGTGGTGGTAGAAGAAATGGCAAGCGGAACTTCAAATCCAGTGGTGGTAGAAGAAATGGCAAGCGGAACTTCAAATCCAGTGGCGCTCTCTCCGAAATTTGATAACAGCAATCTCAAAGAGGATACTGTGAGGCGCAGCGGACGAGAGCGCAAGGCTACAAGTAAGTTCTTCGACTACTTTACTGGATATAGTTCTTCTTCTGCTGGTATACATTTTTCAGATGTTCCCGAAACTTATTCAGCAGTATCTGGAAGACCTGATTCAAAGCAATGGTTTGATGCGATAAATGCAGAGTTGAACTCTATGAGGGTGAATAACGTTTGGAAGGTGGTGCCAATCCCAGGTGGCACAAAGTTACTTAAATCAAAGTGGATTTTCCGCAAGAAGGAGAACGGAGACGGGTTGGTCACCCGGTACAAGGCCAGGCTTGTAGTGAAGGGATTTCTCCAAAAATCTGGAATTGACTACAAGGAAACGTACGCACCTGTAGCGAAGTTGGCCACCATTCGCGTGGTTCTTGCCTATGGAGTACAGCATAATTTCCAGTACCATCAAATGGATGTAAAAACGGCATTTTTACATGGAGAACTCAAGGAAACCATATACATGGTTGTGCCAGAAGGGCTGAAGGATGTAAACAACGATAAGTGCTGCAAACTTGTAAAGTCGTTGTACGGACTCAAACAAGCTCCACGCTGCTGGAATGAGCGTTTCAATAGCTATATAATCCGCCTTGGCTTTAAACGATCAATGCACGACTATTGTCTGTATACGCGATTCGATGCTCGAAATGTTGATGTAATAATCATTATTCTGTGCGTCGACGATTTGCTGATTGCTGGGAAAGACATAAAAGCTATTGAAGCATTAAAGGATGACTTCAAATCTGAATTTGAGATGTCAGATTGTGGCGTTCTGAATCACTTTCTTGGGATCAAGATAAATCTGTCAGATGGAAGTTTAACGATGAGTCAAGAAACTAGTATTGATAAAGTACTAAAGCGTTTTGGTATGGATGAGTGCAATCCAGTACGCACGCCAATGGAAAAGGGATTAAGGCTGGAGCAGAATAAGTCAAGCAATTTAACATCCAATCCATACAGGGAACTACTCGGAAGCTTGATGTATGTAATGCTGTGCATGCGCCCTGATATTTGTTTCTCTGTTGGATTTCTTGGACGCTATCAACAAAACCCATCAGATGAACATTGGAAATCCCTGAAAAGAGTTGTAAGATACCTAAAGGGAACCAAGGACAAGAGGCTGACATTCCAAAAGCAACCCAATAGCGAAACCCTTGTAGGATTTGCAGATGCGGACTGGGCAGGGGATGTAACTGATCGAAAATCCATCAGCGGATATATTTTCTTCGTTTTTGGATGCCCAGTTGTTTGGTCAAGTAAAAAGCAAAGTACGGTAGCTACTTCTTCAAGTGAGGCTGAATATGTAGCCTTGAGTGCAGCAGTGCCTAAAGCAATTTGGTTGCGGGACCTTCTTGTAGATCTTGGCGTACAATTCACAGAACCGACAAAGATATTCGAAGACAACAGGGGCTGTATTGGAATGGCTATGAACTTGGAATGTAAGCGGTCTAAACACATAGATATTAAACACCACTTCATACGAGATTACATTGCCGAAGGAACTATTGATGTGCAGCCCATTGGAACTGATGAACAGTTAGCCGACATTTTCACAAAGTCACTCGATTGGGCATTATTCAAGAAGTTTTGCAATAAGATCGGAATTAACGATTGAGAAGGAGTGTTGTGAAACAGCAATCGTTTTGTATATTGTTTCAAACGAAAAATTTGTTAATCAAATTTTTCATTCCAAAATTGTTTTTCACTCAATACACATCGTACTAATTTAATTATCAATAAATTTGGTTTTCTTGTTTCCTATTAAACTATTGGTGTTTTACTTCCACTACGAAGTTATTGAAAATTAAAAGTTTACAATATTCACAAATTGAATATTGTCAATTATTGCAAGTAAACCAAAGTAAAAGCAAAAACAACTTTACTAAGCAAAAACTTACAAAATGTAAGCAATGCAGTGCACAGTAGCGATAACCTATGAGTGTCAGTGCAGAAGCTTAGCACAACACTCTGCTAGTCATCCCAACACAGCACACAAAAGTAACTTTACGTGCAAAAGTTCGTCAAAGCTCTGCTCTTTGTGTGCTATTGTGCCACTATGTGAGTCAACGTAGTGTGCTAGCACACATGGCACACTACAGAGAGTCAGCACAGTGCCATAGCACAGCACTGAGTTACCCACCTCTAATTCAAATGTTAAATTAAAAATGATCAAATCGTTTTTACAATGATTTTTTAATTTTCTGGCAAATTTTTAAATATCAGGTAGGCAAAATTTCGTTTAAAAACGAAAATATTTTTCAAATTAAATCAGATTCGGAGAGCTGGCCTACATTCCTTTTCAATAAGCCCAAAATCATTGATATACGCTGCCATTTTTGGACTATTCAACAGTATTTTTGTATAAAACTATCGTTTTTTTAAAATCCATATGCAAATTTTGACCATATGACCTCGCTATGCGCGATATTGGGATTAACTTTAGACCTAGGAAAACTTTAGGGAAATGTTCTCAAAATCCATCATAGATTACGTTTCTGCTATACGCATTCTTCGTGTTTTCTCATCCGAACAATTTGACCCACCCTAATGCATAAATCTTTAGTGCAGTGTTTTTTAAGGGTACGTTTTTGTGTGAATTACAATTCACTGCTGTGAATGCATTGCAATCTTTAAGAGAAAAAGCATCATTATTTACCATCACTATTTCTTTAACCATAAGCTCCAAATTGTGAGTTGTAATAAGGTATAGATAATTTTATTTATTTTGAAAAAATAATATTAGGAAGTGTTTTGTTTCTTATCCAATTTAAATTTATTTCTCAATTTCCACTTAAAGCAGCAACTAATATCAAATTAGTTTTGAAATAAAGTATGGAAATACTTTTGATTGCATATAATTAAAATTTTGTTACAAGCTAGTTAGCACTATTGCTAGTATTCATTGAATATTGCCAATAACATCGGTAATACTCGCTTAGCATAAACATTTTCGAGTGTATAATTTTATCTCATTTTACTAAAACATAATGTAATTAAAATGTTATGACTTTGGTTTACTTAATTTAATTCATAGTTCTTTCTCTACGATTGGAGTAGCAATATATTAACATTGTTGTTTTTTTTATAAATTTATGAGTATAAGCTATATTTTATAAAACCGATATTTTGTACAATTTGAGCTTTTTTTACTTTCTTAAGTTTAAAACATAAATAAATTCATTCGTGCTTATTAACTAAATCGTCTTTTTTCTTCTTATTTTCATTTTAAATTTACAGCTATACCATTTTCATTAATTAAGTATGAAATAAAAATGTTTACAGGCCCCGCCCATGCCCATATCTAATTGACTATTTAGACCAGTTGGGTTGCATCCATACCGCTCTGTATTTTTGGTACCGGTTTCGTGTTCATTAGAGAAACTTGAGCTTCTTTATCGTTATTATTGCCAAGTTGATGATGATGTTGACGATGGTGACTATACGGTTGAACCTTGCATTGCTTCTTGTTGCGCTCCCTCTGAAAGTGCAGCATCACATAATGTATTGGAAATTCAACACATTCACCATTGCTATCCTCGCCATCAATGAATACACCACGCACCAGTATGGAGTTGGAACACTTGAGTGCGGCAAGTACCAAGAATGGTATTACGTGTGTTAGCCAGTAACTTAGCACTTTATTATCTTTAAATTGGGAAACTCAATTATATGATACTTTTTTTAAAATAAGTTCATTAACTTACCTGGATATAAATAAATATCCAACAGCATCCATATCCCTCGCCATGCATTTACTGCTCCAAAGAAGCACATAATGTAGAAAATGTCACTTAGGATTAATTTACACACACTGTTAACCTTCTTGGTTATGAAGCGAATCATAGGCTGGATAATGAAGGTGGTGCCAACGGTAACATAGCCAATGATCTACAAAATAGAATGTTTTAATTGTTTAAAATAATGTCTGTGTGTTGATTTTATCTGAGCGTACCAATGATCCCCAAGCAGATTTTAGCCTGTCGTTGATGAAGAACGTTAGATCCATAATGCCCCAAAGACCTCTCCACCCGATTACGACCAGAGTGCCAATTACGAATACGGAAAAAATCGTGTCAAGAACGTACAGAGCTGGCTGGTGGAAACCCTTGAAATAAAATGAGAGTTAAGTAGTCATTAAAAAAAAATAGACACTAAAATGGAGTAAAGTATGAATTGTTAGTGCCGCCGAGAGGGTAGGGGGAACGGGGTGTTTCCCCGGGCACGGAGTTTTGAGGGGGCCTAGAGAGGCAGGTAAGTTAAGTTAAGTTAAGTTAAGTTAAGTTAAGTTAAGTTAAGTTAAGTTAAGTTAAGTTAAGTTAAGTTAAGTTAAGTTAAGTTAAGTTAAGTTAAGTTAAGTTAAGTTAAGTTAAGTTAAGTTAAGTTAAGTTAAGTTAAGTTAAGTTAAGTTAAGTTAAGTTAAGTTAAGTTAAGTTAAGTTAAGTTAAGTTAAGTTAAGTTAAGTTAAGTTAAGTTAAGTTAAGTTAAGTTAAGTTAAGTTAAGTTAAGTTAAGTTAAGTTAAGTTAAGTTAAGTTAAGTTAAGTTAACGAAAAACTAATTTGTTGATGAGAGAGAGAAGTGTTTTCTGTTCTCGCGAAAAGTATTATTTTTATTTTTCTAACTTTTTTTGTATAAACGATAAAAAACAGTATGCTCGTGTCTTTGAACTTTTGAATTTAATACTTTGATACTTTTTAAAGTGAAACTTTTTAGGCGGCGATTTAATATTGAGAGTAAAATTTTTGGGGTCCCTATACAAAAAACTCGAAAAATATAAAATATCATTGCGTCGCACGAGTCTCGTTCTACACGTTTTTGTGTACGCGAGCAATGATATTTTATATTTTTAGAGTTTTTTGTATGAGGACCCCCAAAAGGATTGTAGATAGAGTGTAGGTGTGTTCAAAGGAAATGTTGAGGGAGAAAAAATAATAGGACCAGTTCATACATTTGACCCCCTTAGGGGTCATATATTTTTTGATAAGAACTATAATAGACATTTTTTGCTATTTTTTATTAAGAAATGTTGAGGGAGAAAAAATAATAGGACCAGCTAGCTCATACATTTGACTTCTTAGAGGTCAAAGATTTGTGTATATGAATTATGTATAATAGACATTTTTGTGTGTTTTTGTATGGGAACCTTCAGAAGGGTGGCAGATAGAGTGTAGGTGTGTTGAAAAGAAATGTTGAGGAGAAAAAAATTAATATGATTAACTCAAACATTTCACCTCCTTAGGGTTCATAAATTTTTTGATATTAACTATAAAGCAATTCCATTTTAGGAGCATTCCACTGAAAATGGTAATTTTTGACACATGTCTTATTGTTTTTTTTTTTAAGTTTTTGTAAGTTGGAATGTATTCCAGTGACATTTAATTTTACCAAACAAAATAATTTTGTTGTAAAATTTTCTTTTAAGCTCAGTTTTTACAGCTTTAAATAAGTGCCTAGGTCGTTTTTCTTCTATATCGATTATTTATGGTATTCATCACTGTTTTTTTTACTAAACCATGATGAATTCCGTTACAATTTATATGTATCATTGAAGGTCATAGCCTTTATGTCTTGCTAAATTGTATTTACAATAAGGTGTTCTTGTAAACATTTGTAATATACGGAGACAAACAAAACAGTTATTGTTGTCCCGTACAAACGCACATATCGATGTTATAAATTTTCTGTCTACTCGCGTAATAGAAAAATCTTATTAGCATTTCATTTAAAGTCAATTTCGTGTGTTCTCTCAAGAATTGCAGTGCTTTTCGGAATTT
Source organism: Dichetophora obliterata (assembly GCA_963920525.1). Lineage (NCBI taxonomy): Eukaryota > Metazoa > Arthropoda > Insecta > Diptera > Sciomyzidae > Dichetophora > Dichetophora obliterata. The sequence continues at coordinate 183,976,983 of OY986436.1, read as the reverse complement.
GTTTTGTTTAAAGTATACAAATTCTTCTTTAATTATTTGTCCCGTACAAACAGAAATTTATTTTTTTTCTTATAATATAATATAAACTTCATAAGTCTAATAATATAAACTTAGAATGGTCAGAATTCATTAATAATTTATTTTTTTTTAGTTTTCTGCTAATTTCGTCTAATATGGATACTTCTGCTGCAACTACTAGTACGCAGCGTTATAGGAGATGGAAAAAGAACAAAGAAGAGAAAGATCCCGAATTTAAAGACAAAGAAAGAGAACGTGTAAGAGCGTGGAGAAAACGAAAAGCTGAAAAAATTACGCCCGAATAAAAAAAAAAGCAAAGGAAGCACGAGAAAGAAAGAAAAAAGATCCAAAGAGCTAAAAAATTGGTAAGAAATCTTGATAGTTCCCAGGATAATTCTACTTTGAGTGACGAAAATAATTTGACACCGCATTCCGAGTATTCGCCGTACAAGTGTAAGCAAACTTTCGCTAAAGCAGTTCAGAAATACCAGCGTAGCTTGCCTAGATCACCTAGGAAACAAAAGGCTGTAGTTATGGGTGTTGCAAAAAAAATTGGTTTAAAAATAGACGAAGAAATGGAGAAATCGTTCAGTATAACATCGAAAGAAATAGATAAAGCTACTTCGGTGAAAGAATTTTACTTTCGTCCAGGTATCGTTTATACGTGCCCTGATATGAATGACACAATGGTCACTTGGATAGATGGGAAAAAAACAACGTTACAAAAACATTATCTCACAATGTTCTTACGAGAAGCTTTTTCTGTATTTAAAGAAGAGTTTCCAGATAATGAAATACAGTTTTCCAGCTTCTGTGCATTAAGACCTAAAAATGTTTTGCTGCTGAAGGACACTCCACAGGAGCAGTGCAAATGTATAACGCATGAGAATTTAATCCTGAAATTAAAATCTTTTAAGATAAACTACGACAGCTCTTACTGGAACAATATTTTATGTGATTCAGAGTTAAATTCAAATTGTTGGCAAAACAGTTGTGAAGAATGCAAATATGGAAGTAAAATCCAATTACCTAATAACCCATCTAAATTAGTTACCTGCAAACAATGGAAAAAAAGAGACGATAACAGAATACATTTTAAAATAGACGAAATAAGCTTGGGCGAGCTGCATGAAAACTTAATTTCAGAGCTACCTGGAGTTCTGCATAATGTCAATACTAAAAAAATCCAGGAAAACGATTTTAAGAACGACAAAAAAAGTCAAAATGTGAGGATTCTCCAAATTGATTTCGCTATGTCATATTCATGTGAGTACCAGAACGAAGTTCAATCTGCTTTATGGAGCAGAGAAAGTGTGACTCTGTTTACTGCTGCTTCATTTTTTGAATCCCAATGTAAAACGTTTGTAATTTGCTCCGACACAAAACAAAAAGATAAAGACAGTATCTTCACATTGGTGACATATTTATATGAGAGAATTTTTGAAGCTGAAAATAAAGAAAATTTTAAAGAAATCATATGGAGTGACGGACCTTCCTCCGAGTTTAAAAACAGATTCATGGTCACTTTATTGATTTTCCTTTCCATAAAATACAACAAACAATTTGAATGGAAATACTTTGCCACTTCCCACGGTAAAGGCGTGATTGACGGAGTCGGTGGTAACGTGAAGCGACTTGTAAGCCAAAAAGCTCGATGTCAAGGAGATGGTACCGTAATCCAAAACGCAAATGATTTTGCTACATTAGCAGCCACTTTAGTACCTTCTACGAGGGTTTTCTGTGTTGCTGAATCAGAAATAACTGCTAAAATCCAAAATATTCATCCATGGGAAGCTGCAAGGCCTGTTCCGGGAATATCAAAATTTCATCATATATTAGTTGATGGTCACTTGCAAGAAACACGCTTTAGATAACCATAGTGTTAAGTTTTCATTTAAAAAATGATTCAAAACGAAGACTTAATGTCTGGATTTCGTACGAGTCCCGTACAAACGAAAGTGTCCCGTACAAACGATTGCATTTTTATTTTTTTATTCTCATCTTAATAAATATTTTTTGAATTTGCATTTTTTTATTTTACCATGATCGACGAAGTCTACAGAAGTATATTTTTTATTTTACAAAGATTATTAATTTTGCTAAAATTTTCCAATAATGTCCAAAAATAAAAAGTATGGTGGACTGGGGCTGTCCCGTACAAACAAACATATTTTCATACTAATTACTGTCTTTTTATGAATATTTTTAGGAACAAATAATTGATTTTAATAAGTCTCCGTTACACTAAATTAACCTTGTAGATGCTTTGTAAAATAACATTTCGGTTTATTTTTAATTTAAGATCTTAACTTATCAAATGCGTACGATTTGTCCCATACCAACAGTGGAATGCTCCTTTAAACGACCGGAAAATAAAATACGGAATCGGACCATCTCCGATTTGGACAAAATTTTGCATGCAGCATCATTGACGGAAATAAAAAACTTAACTTTGGGGAAAAAAGCTGGCCGTTTTTTTTGCCGGAGTTGCAGGGTGCACAAAATTTAAAAAAAATCGGCAAAAACGACGAAAATTTATTTTTACTAAAATTCGTATCTCAACATTTCTTAACAGATTGTTTAGTTTGAACAACCGTTAGAAAGGTAATTAATTGGACTTTAATCTAAAAATAGTTCTGGGAAATTTTGGTGGTAGGTGTTTTCATCCCTTGCGGTTACGTAGCTGATTTCGATGTGGAGGTTCGAAGAACACCATTTCTTAAAGTTGGCAAAATTACCTTTTAAACGGTAGTTCAAACATAAAATCCGATTAAGAAATTCGGCCAGCTTTAAAAGATTTGATTTAATTAAAAAAAAATTTAAGATATAAATATGTTTGGAATTAATTTTTAGTTTTTAAGATAGTATACCACTAATTTCCAATTATAAGTATATTGTACTATAAAAGAAATTATTGTTCATGTACCTTAGTAAAGTATTTATATGTGCACAAATATTTTTTTATTTTTTCTCCCTAGTTTATAACAACACAATTTTTTTGAGTTTGCCTAAATTTTTTTTAAAGCATGTAGTTTATTTGTTGAACAAAGAATTTTTCTTCTATTCTATTCTGCAATAGAAAATATTTATATGTGCACAATTGCTGTTTTTGTTAACTGCTAAAACGTAGAAAGTACGACATTTATTTGACAACTTTAGTAAGAAAGCCCATAAACATAGTAGTTATACATTTTTGGAAGAAAATATGAGCACATTTTAGAGTTATCTTATTTTTCAAATGAAAATGCCAAGTGGAACCACTTTATCTGAAGAAAATCGTTGAAATATAAAAGGCTTAAATAAAGCCGGTACAAAAGGAGGTGCTTTATCTGCTAGGACAAATCGACATCGAAACACCATAACAAATTTTTTAAAATACCCTGGCAACTATGCTATAATCAAGAGTAGTGAAAGAAAATCCGTGATTGACCAATGGCACAAAAGACGAATCCGTTTAAATCCGACGTCTTGGTGTACAGAAAGGGATGAGTTGTGGTGAAATTGCTACGCATTTGGATCTAAGGGTTACTAGAAGCAGAATCCAGCAAATTTGTTATGGAAATGTCAACATCAGTTATGAATCGCCCTTCTCTCAACCCAGGCTTCTACCATGACACATTGCGGCCAATCTAGCATATGCCGAAAATTACAAATTTTGTGAGAAAGAATTTGGGAATGTCATATTAAGTGATGAGAAAAGGTTCAACCAAAGATTATATAGTATAAAGATGTACCACGTAGAACATTAAAAAGTAACAAATATTTTTCAGGTCAATACGTTAGCTTTTGTGAGCGCGAAGAAAAAGCTTTCTTGAGAGAAAAGTTTCCAATCCTTGCATGCACTTTCTCTATGCAATGCTCTTTCACTCTTCACTCAACAATGCTTCACAACTTAGATCACCACTGCACCAAGGTTTATTTATAAGGTTGTGGCACTTGAGAGAAATGCACTCTTTTTCCCGCCTTTGCTCGAACTGTCAATGTGCTTTTCTTTGTTCTAAGCATTAATTTTCTTCATTTCTTTTCAACCATTCTGACAGTTCGACCGAGCTCGCTCTCAAGTACCACAACCTTAAGGCTGGATTACCCAAGCGTAAGGTAACGTAGCGCGACGTTGCCAATTGTCAAGCTAAAATCTGTTTAATGATAAATGTGTACAAGTCGTTACCGAAATCGTAACGTGGCGTGACGCAGCGTAGAAGTCTGTAGAAAATAGATTTCTACGCAACGTTACGATTTTTGACAGTTCGGCAGCTGTGTTACAAGCGAAAAAATTTGTTTAACTTCACATTTTTGTAAATTTTAATACTTATAAGAAAGAATGCAATCTTTTATTGACGAGGAGAAGTAAATAAGCCTTCTAGAATAAAATGAGTGCCCTGCACTACGCCGCCTGCACTACGTTGGATTACGATTTCGGTAATCGCTTATCCTCGAGGCAACGTCGCACTACGCTACATCCCGCTGCGCCACCTCACGTTACGCTTGGGTAATCAAGCCTTTATAAATGAGCCTTGCACTGCACGGTTTCTCATAGCTAGCGAGAGTCGTGAAATTTAATGTTGTAATTGTTTTTTCCGTTGTTGTTGTTGTTGGAACCAAGCAGTTGTGATCTCTGCTTGACAGCAACAAATGTTTATGTTTGTTTGCATTACTTTCATGATGCTTTCCTTAATTTGTGCGAAGGAGATTTTTCTTATTCACTGCTTGCTATTAATATTGACTGTTTTTGATTTACTCAGCCAGAGCAGTAAAATCTGCATATATATTTAGAATCTTAAGGAAAACTGAATAACGACATACAAATCCATCCAATGAATTCAAAATTGTTTATTAATAAAATTTTTAATTCACATTGAAATTTAAAAAATTGATTAGTAATTACTTTCAATTATTTTTCAGAATAATTAATTATTTTTTTATTCATAAGAATGCTATTTACAAAGAATACAATTCAAAACGAATTTCAAATTTTTCAATAATTAATTTTTTGTACATTATTATTTTTCGATTCATTGCCTGGCTACTCATGTGTTATTCATTATTAATTTTGTAGTCATTATTAATTTTTTATTTATTATTAATTTGGTTCATTATTCAAAAGTGAATAACAAGATTTTTTTCATTTTATTTATTATTCAAAAGTGAATGAAAAATTAGTAATAAATACGAAATATATAATGAATAAAAAATTAAAAAAAAAATAATAGCGAACATTTTATTCACAAAATAGTAGTGAATAACAAAATTTTGTATTCATTGTATTTTTTATTTAAAAGTGAATAACAAATTAATAATAGTGGTAAACATTGCTAGTTCGATTAAGTATTTTTTCTAGATAATAAAAATCATTTAGACTTTTCCAGGTTGGTTCGACTTTTTTTTGGAAGAATTTTTCGACGTTTTTGAGTTTTGAAAAATATTTCCCCAGTTATGATCCAATAACTCCAATAGTAATCATTTATTTTACAAGTTTTATAAATTTTTACAAATGAGACATTTATATCTTTTATTTAAGCTTTAAATTGATTATTTGTATAATATAAATAGATTATTTGTACGATTTTTATAGACATTTTCTGAATACTACATTTGTGAAAGAGTTTAAAGTATACAGTTTATTTAACATTTAACCCTTATTAAAGTGCGCAAAAATATGACTTTGATTTATAATTTTGTTTTATTTTTACTTTGTTGTTAAAAAAATATTTCAACGAAAATATTAAGGTAAAAAGTATGATTGTAGCAAGTTGGATATTTTACGTTTATCGGTTTTAGTTAAAATACTCAAAGCTATCTGCATCAAAGTCGACCTGGTGAGTTTGTACTAACAAATTCTTCAGACTATAAAAACCCAATTATCATATATTTAACTAAAGATTTTGTTTACAAACAATGTTTTTAGCGTTTTTAGCTAAATTAAAAATCCCTAAACCGCAAAACGTTGTAAACGTTGTAATAGGATTTGCAACACTGTAAACTCTTTGAAATGAGTAAAATAACAGAAATAATGTAAACAAAGATACGTCAAAAATAAATCAAAACAAAACAACGAAATCTTCGCGTTGGTATAAATAAATAAATAAAAACGTGTAAATTGTAGTCGAATACCGAATTCCGAGGCTATGCGGCCTTTAACTCCAAAGCAATTCGATATCGCAAATTTGGGTGGTGTAGGAGTTGCCACGCCCCTTGCCCAACGCCCATCACATGTTATCAGGGAAACGCTACTTGTAAATTGTGGTCGAATACCGAATTCTGAGGTTTTTCGAAATATAATTATAAGCTATCCGATATCGCATATTTGTTCTGTATAGGAGGTAGTTTTGAGTATTAACCATATTTTTTAAACTCTTTCACAAATGTAGTATTTAGAAAATTTATACAAAAATCGTTAGATCAATACAAATGATAGCTTAAATGAAAGATATAAGTGACTTATTTGCAAATATGTATATATTTTGTAATATGAAAAATGCATTTGAAGTTATAGGATCACAACTGGGGACATATTTTTCAAAACATAGAAAAATCGAAAAAATCTTTAAAAATTTTTCAATTCTTTTCGAATTGCATTCGTTCTATAATACTCACACAATTTAAATTACATTATATTGTACACACAATTAATTTAGTCTTTAACAATAAAACTTATTTTCTGGTTTGTTTGTTTAATTGACATTTATACAAATCTAAATGGCTTAACGGACTTCGCTCAATTTGAGTACACATATTGTGTGCATCCTAGATTAGATTGTACATACTTAGATTTGATCACGCTCATTCCACCCATTTTCACTTACGTAAATTTTGATATTGTGAATCTTTCTTGAAAAAATTTTCCGCAAATTGAATTTAAAAAAATTCAGTAATTTTAATACCAAAAACATTCACACATCTTTAGAATTTCAAAAATTTTTGGTACAACGACTTTTTCATAAAATATCGTTTCCCAAGAATGAGAAAAAACGACATGAAAATCAAAAATTTGACTTTCGATGCAAATATATCCGCTATTTTAATAAAAGCACTTTACAAAAATAGTTTCAACTGTAGCATTAGGTCAGTGATTTTTAATTTTTAATCTTTAATATTTTTCTTTAATTTTTATTTTTAATCTTTAATTTAATTTTAATCTCTTTATTGGATCTTTAATTTATGGGATCTTTAATTTATGGGATTTATGGGATCTTTAATTTTTTTTTCAAAAACGGTACAAAATATTGAATTTTTACTCAAAAAATGATTAAAAAAATGTTTTTGTTGTATAAATAAGAATAATTGAAAATTGCATTTCTTCTGAGTACTTTTCATATAGTAAAGCATGTATTTGCAATAATATAATCAAAATATATTAAAGTAGTTGAATAAAAAAATTTTCCGCAAAAAAACCACTTAAAAAATATTGCTTACAACATTATTCGCTGCTAAGCTTCAACTGATGGAATCGCCCTTACAATAATATAACACTTAAAACATCATGTAGCAAAACGGCAAAAACAAAAATAAAGTCAACACACAAAATATACCTTGATTATGACGTCTTTATGATATTATATTCTTGAAATTATTTAACAAAAAAATAAGAGATAATGCAAAAAAATATAATAACTTTAAATTATATAATGTTCGTAGGGTAATTTAGTAAAAAAATTGCATACATTTTTTAAGTAAAACCTAATGAAATTTTGCTACATTTTGTTGGCAGCTACATCGTTTATTCAGATGTTTCGTGCATCAAATGTTTACATATCATTTCTATTACTTTTCAATATTATGCTCACATTTGCTCACATTGTCGCTTACTTATTCTCTCGCTCTCAAAAGCTTTAAATCGTTCGCTCGCTGACTCTCAAAAAGCTTTTATGTGGATTTATGATAAATCCACATTCAAATTTTACTCTTCCACTTGCTTGTATGGCGGTGGCACATCTTTCTATTATATTATCTGTGGTTCAACCTTGACGAGCCCAACGGTTGCCAGAAATACCGGCACAATTTGCGATAGCCACGACATATTAGGTATGCGCGTAACCATGGGTGGGGATCATTGATGATTTTAGCCGGTTTCAGATACTTTGAAAGACTCCCCTGTTATTAATTTCGTGCAAATCGAATGCACAAATGTAATTGAGTTATTAGATGATGTGTTTATTGCGTTCACATGCTATAAATATCAGGATAACTGGACTTTTCAGCATGAAAACGTACCAACAAATCCTTGCCGAGCCACAAATGACTTTCAATAAATCTAAAATATACCCGTACTGTAGTGATCTGCTGTTAGCCATGACTTGAGTCCTATCGAAAACCTGTGGGGAATTCTTTCGGCCCAAGTTTATAAAACCGGGCGCCAGTTCGAGTCTATGAAGCATCTGAAAACAGTTATTTAAAATGAACGGCAGAAAATTGATGGCTCCATCCTCAGATCGTTGATGTACTTCATGTCTCTCACGCTTAACCAAGTCATATATAAGAAAGGAAGACATATTCTTATATAAAATCTATATACATTTATATTTTATTCCATAAAATCAATAAAAATAGGTTTTGCACATTTAAATATTTTCGATGAACTTTTTTAATTCATTATAATTTTTACAAAGATATATCTTGTTTTACATATACTTCCTTAAAACTATTTCAATAAAAAAATAATATAAAAACATATAAAGTTATGTTTGCTTAGAATTCCATTTGAAGTGTTGCACATATAAGTATTTTACTGAGGTACTAATTACTATCGCAATAAATCAATCAATCCAAATCAACAAATCAATTCAACGGCAGTTCAAACTAAACAATCTGTCAAGAAATGTTTGAGATATGAATTTTAGTAAAAATCTATTTTCGATGTTCTTATATTTTGTACACCCTGAAAAGCGCTGATTATAATAGACGGAACAGAACAGAGTCAAGTGTCATTGTGGCGGCACAAAATGGTTTCAAACGGAGTGGCGATTATAATAGCAATGACAGAGGAGTTATTTGTTTTTTAATATATATTTTATTACAAAACAAAATCCATCCATTTTTCCTTTCTTATTATTTTAAAACATAGTGCCAGTTTACACTAGCTTCATTCAACCGACTCACCGAATGTCAAATAAAATTGAATCGCAAAAATTTTAAAATTTTTAACACTCTTGCCTCACTTCATTCACCTTCCCACTTCCTCATTTCTTCTGTAGACGTCAAAGTGAGTCGGTTGAGTGAAGCTAGTGTAAATTAGCGCATAAATTCAATAAATTTTTATCAAAAATACGGCAAACAAAACAAATGCATAATAAATTTAATAGTAGCATCTGTCAACATAAATTGTTTACTCAAAACGTTGCGGAACGCAGCGGAAAAATAAAAATCTATAGATCTCAACGTCGCGTGCCACTCCGTTCCGTCTTATTATAACCGAACTCATAGGAAACTCGTGTTATAGTAAATTATAAAGTGATATTTTACAACATTCTTTAACGTTCCGTTCCGTCTATTATAATCAGCCATTGAATCCGACAAAAATCACGACAAGCTTATTTCCTCCAAATTAAGTTAAGTATTTCCATCAGTGATGCTCCATGCAAAATTTCATCCAAATCGAAGTTGGTCATTCCATAAGGCCGATACGTTCAAAATGGAATTGCTATACCTATAACATGGTCCGACAAAATCAATCTTTTTGTTGCACCCATGAGAAGTTCCAGTATTTTCTAAAAATATAGGTTAAAAAAAGATATACGTGTCTCGTAATTTTCCTCCAGCACGTCAGATTTTTGTTAAAATCAATTTTAAAGTTTTAATGATCACAGCTGACGCTTTTTAATATGAAATAACGCTATAAAATATAAAAGAGCGTACCAATATACATGAATGAAGGCATTTTAGAAAGGTTATTATAACATTTTAAAAATAAAAAATCGGTTCCATACATTTCTTAAATTTTTATTTATGCATTTTTCAAAAAAAATTCTTAAAATTTTATATGTCTGCGAATATTACCGACAACAACGAACTTTTTGTTGCATCCGCCAGAAATTCCAATATATTCTAAAAAAAAAAAACATTAAAAACATATGTGTCTCGTCATGATCACAGCTGACGAAAAATTTAGTGAGGCTAAAATAGAAGGAGGTAAACTATTTTGGAAAAAAATTTGTTGTCCAAATAACCGAATTATTGTTATTTCTCTTTTTTCAGGAATACTTGATGGTCCACAAATTTACTGAAAACGAGCATTTCTATGCCTTGCAAAATCCTGTGGAAAAAAGTGCGTGGAATGCTTTTGTTGACTTCGTAAACATCATTTTGGGAAGTCACACATCTCCAAACTATAAAGAATTTGTGATTTAGATGATTTTCGCGAATGGTGCTATGAAAAGTATCATGTCGTTAAAATTAACTTTTGACACAACCATATAGACTTTTTCCCGTCAAAGCGAGGAGACTTTAGTGACGAACATGGAGAACGATTTCACAAGGATTAAGCAACTATGGAAAGCCGTTTCAAAGGAAAAGACTCAAGACTCATGCAGCTGAATATTGTTGGTCTTTTTGTCGAGCAACAAATCCAGGAGGTAAAAAACGAAAAAAAACCATCCAAAATTTTTAACAGGTTTGAATTAAAATATATAATTTCCAAACATATAAATTTGTAAGCAAAATTTTTTTAAAAAGGCATAAATTAAAATTTAAGAAACGTATAGTACTGATTTTTAATATTAAAAATTTGTATTTAATAACCTCGCTAAAATGCCTTTACTCATGTAAATCGGTCCCCTCTTTTATATTTTATAGCGTTATTTAATATTTAAAAGCGTCAGCTGTAATCATAAAAACTTCGAAAATTACGAGACACGTGTATCTTATTTTAACGTCTATTTTTAGAATATATTGGAATTTCTCATGGGTGCAAGTCTCTGTCGGACCGTGTAATAGAAATTTTTTTCTACATTTTGTGTTTTTATAAGCTTTTATTTAACTTGCTTCGTTCGTATGTATGTATTAATGTATGTATGTATGTCCTCAAAATTTGGTAGCCATTTTTCTACAACTTGTTGTTATCCGATTAAGCTGAAATTTAACATACGTACGTAAGTCTGGTGACAATGCAATATTATGATACAATTTTTTGCCACACCCCCTTTTACCGCCCACAAATCAATAAAAATGCTATATCTCTAAAACTACTGGGCCGATTCAGCTGAAATTTTGGCAGTAAATTTCCTTCAAGTAGAGGATATTTAAGAAAATTTTTTGCCACTCCCCCTTTTACCGCCCACAAATCCATAAAAACGCTATATCTCTAAAACTACTAGGCTGATTCAGCTGAAATTTAAACAGTAAAGTTTCATCAAATAATGCATGGGGTTTATGAAAAAAATGGGCCACACCCCTTTTTACCGGCCACAAATCAATAAAAATGCTTTATCTTTAAAACTACTGGGCCGATTCAGCTGAAATTTTTGTAGTAAATTTTCTTCGAGTAGAGGATAATTAAGGAAAATTTTTTGCCACTCCTTCTTTTACTGCCCACAAATCCATAAAAATGCTATATCTCTAAAAGTACGGGGCTGATTCAGCTGAAATTTAAACAGCAAAGTTTCATCAAATAAAGCATGGGTTTATGAAAAATATTTGGCCACACCCCCTTTTGCCGCCCACAAATCAATAGAAATGCTATATCTCCAAAACTACGGGACTGATTCAGCTAAAATTTTGGCAGCTAATTTCCTTCAAGTAGAGGATGGTTCAGGCAAAAATGGTGTCACACCCCCTTTTACCGCCCACAAATAAATAAAAATCCTATATCTTCAAAACTACGGGGCTTTTAAATATAAATGTATTTGAAAAATTCTAAATTTGTAAAGGGTCCGCCAAATAACTTTTTTTTCTTGAAAATTTTATAAAAAAAAAACTACTGGATATTTTCTCAAATTTCTTTTTTAATTTGAAAGTACAATCCTTCCGATTAATAATGACAACTAATTTCATTCAAATGGCTGCCTCGGCTGGCCATGCAGCAGCCAAATAACTTTTGTGTCGGTCCAATTTTTAAGCACATTATCGATTGTGTGCAGCTGTATATCACCAATGGCTTCACGAATATTGTCCTTTAAAGCGTCAATTGTCTCTGGCTTGTCGACGTAACACTTATCTTTGAGGGCACCCCACAAATAATAGTCCAACGGTGTCAAGTTAGATGGCGGACCCTGTATAAGTCCTTAGAACTTACCAATTTACGTACGCTTATATTATGATGCTGACTAATCAAGACAGGGGTTCTTCTGCACCTAGAATATACCTTAAATTATATATGACAAAAGTCACTTAAATTAATTTTTTTCTTTTTAGTTCACGTCTTTTTTAAATAAAAGCCTATTTTTTAAAATTTTTTTTTTGCTTTTTATTTTTTGTATGGGAATCTTCAAAATAGATTCCCCTACAAAGAAGCAATTTTCTCACATCGAAAAGAGCAAATGTATATCTCTTATTTTAGCTCTCACAAACCATTAAAATCTGTATTACCATTTGAAGGACCAACCAATAACAATGTTAATCTTGTCTTATACTATTATACGAGCAATATTTGTTTGTAAATGAGTTCTCGAAAACGGCCCGTGAGAAAAATTGATCTAACTAGGTCCCAATTCTGAGAAAATTCGTTTAGTATCGCACATTGGGGTATTTGACCTATTTAGGCGGCCACAATTTTTTTATTCGGTTAATAATTTTTATTCATGTCTTTTATTTGATTTTAATCCTGTACGACCATTGGGACATATTCAATACTATTCAACATTGCAAAAAGTATTTTTTTATCAAATCTGTGTTTTATAAAATTGATGAAATTTTCAATATAGGGGCAAGGGTGCAAAAAGCCGATCTAACTAGGTCTAATTTTTGAAAAAAATCGTTTTCAAAAATAACTTTCAACTTCGGGGTATCAAACCGAGTAAATGTGTCTTTGGCGTGTCTCAAATAGATTTCCTTAGTTATAACATTTCACATAATAGAATTAAGCCAATCAGAAAAAAAAGTTACAGCTATTCGGAACTTTGAACGACCCAAAACTGTTAAACAGTTACAAAAATTTGTAGGCATGGTCAACAATTACCATCGATACATCCCAAAACTTGCTGAATTTCTCTGTTCTATTCATTCAATGTTAGCTTCTTCATTAAAAAATAAAGACAAATATCTTAATTGGTCAGCAGAAGCAAATGATTCTTTTTTGAAAGTTAAATAGAGTTTTGCAACGAGAACTCTATTAAATCATTTTAATAAAAATGCGAAACTCTCGTTAGCCGTTGACGCATCAATATATGCTATGGAGGTGTTTTACAACAAAAATTTAATAACCACGAAGAACCTTTAGCTTTCTTTTCAAAAAAACTAAGTAAAGCCGAATCTAAATATAGCGCGTTTGATTGCGAGCTGTTGGCTATTTATTCGGCTATAAAACACTTCAAATATTTTTAATTTTAGATATCAGGCGGTTTAGTTTATTATTTTTGGGATTTATTGATATTTAATAAATTATAAAGAATAGTTGTTTTCTGTTCAAGAAAAGTATTCATACTGAAAAATTATAAACTACAAAATTCAAAATTGAAACTATTAACAAGTTTTATAAATTTTAAATAATGAACATTAAAGTATTTTAAAACAAGTGTATGATATAAATAAAAACAGGAATAAAAATTAATGTAATAGAGTTGAGAATACAAATTAAGACACTACATCACCCCCCCTTCACAAAATTGTAGATCACTTAAATAGAACGTAACTCGTTTGTGTCTTATATTGGAAGTATATTTATGATTATTTTGTTCTTCTACAAAGGCTGGTCTATCGATTGAAATATTTTTGTTAGTGTTATGAATGTTTATCTTGAAATATTTTGGCATTCTTTCAACTACTTCATATGGACCATCATATGGACACTGTAATCCTTTTTTTTATGATATCCGACCTCACAAAAACATATTTACAATGATTACGATTTTTGGGTACGAAAATTTTAGTTGAATTTTGATGATGTGAAAAACTTGATCGAACTTTACCAAAATAGTCTTGTATTTTTGAAATGAATTCTGTGGAACTAAAATTTGTAACAGGACTAACAACTAATTGACTTAGAAGTCGTAAATTTTGACCATAGACCATCTCTGCTGCAGTTGCTTTAATATCTTCTTTAAAAACCGACCGTAAGCCTAAGAGAATAAAAGGTAATTCTTGTGACCAATTTACCGAATTACCATTGGCTAAAATTGAAGCTTTCAACTGTCTGTGAAAACGCTCAATCATGCCATTAGTCTGAGGGCGGTATGCACAAGTTGTTATCTGATGACATCCAAGTTGTCTTGTTAATTCTTTAAATATCAGAGAAGTAAACTGACATCCTCGGTCACTTGTTAGTTGTGAAGAAACACCGAATCTGCAAACATATTCATTAAAAAATTTCTGGGCTATGGTTTTCGCTGGTATATCCTTTAACGTAAAAGCTTCTGGCCATCGAGAATTCCTATCAATAATAGTCAATATGTAACGGAAATCATTTGATGGTGGACCAACATTTGACCAACAATGTCAATGTGCACATGCTCAAACCTACCTTTTGGAATACTAATTTTTGTGATAGGTGACTTTGTATGCCGTAGTACCTTTGCCTTTTGGCAAGCTATACAAGATTGTGACCAATTATTAATTAATTTGTTCATTGAGGGCCAAAAGTATCTGGAAGTTATCAATCGTCGTGATGCCCGAGTGCCAGGATGGGAAATATTATGTAAACTTTTGAAGACTTACCGGTATATATGGTCTTAAATTTTTTTGTGATTTATCACACCAAATGCTTATGTTCAAAGATGGTATTTCAACTTTTTCCAATCTATATATACTATCTTTTACTTGAAGAATACTTCGTAAAAATGGGTCTTTCTATTGTTCAATGTATAAATTTTGTAAGTAAAATTCTGTTTTATCCAAAGCAAATAGTTCTGGTGTTCTAGAAAGCGTATCCGCAACAACATTTAATTTTCCCGATATGTGTTTTATGTCATGCGTGAATTGAGAAATGTACTCCAAATGTCTGGTTTGCCGTGGGCTCCGGTCTACTTTTGAATTTAAAACATATGTCAATGGTTTATGATCTGTATATACTGTAAAAACTCTTCCTTCAGTGTTATTTTGTCTAAATCTCCACTACACTCAAATAGTGCAAAATTGGAGCAGTCACTACATGAAAGCTGCAATTAAAAGTGTTTCCACTGAACTTTCAAATATGACTGATTTTGAAATATTTCAGTCAGACTCGAATTAAAAAAATCTATAATTAAGAAGAACTGTTTTTCGAGCTTTAAGTCAGATATGTTTGTGAAGAAAACAACAACAACAGCTCTGAATGAGCATCACGAGGCTACGATCAGATAGGCAGTTTATATGAAATTGGTGTTATTTTAATTAATAGTTTTAGGAAGTATTAAGGTAGTATTAAGGAAAACAATAGAAAAACGTTTGAAAACAAATTTTATACATTCATCTTATGTCTTTTATTGATTAAAAGCCTGTCCTATGACAGGTCCTCCGCACATTTCCTTTTGGGAACCTTTTTCTAAAATCACTTTTTTTGCAAAATACAAATGTACCAATTTACATAACACTTTACGTTCTGAAGCAGTGTTGAAAAATTAGTTCAAGTGTAAAAGTGCAAAAATTTGAGTTTGGTAGCAATAATTTTCATACACAACTTTACAAACTGGCCTTGCAACCTTCATATACGTAGCAACTCAGGTGTCGTTTTGTGACTGATACAATTATATTTTTTGGTACAATCGACTCAAAAGAATTTCATTAATTCGTCATAACTTTTTTATAAAAGATGAAAAAAGAGGTAGTTAGATCAAAAACGTACCATTGTAAAAACTCAATATTATCACTGATAAGTATAATATATATTTTCTGTGCCTACTTTCAGGCTGAACATTTTTGAGAGCAGTGTGTCTTGTAAAATTTCTTTACTGTCAAAAAATAATTACAATTTGAGGAACACTGTGTGCGGAGCAGCATGCTTGCTTTTTATGTATTAAGATGTGCATACTTTCAGGCTAACATTTTGAGAGATATTGGACATGGAGCAGCGTGCTTGCCTTGTATGTAATAATATCTCTATTCTGTTACTTAGGAGAGCTAGGGGCTAGTTGTTACAAAACTTGAAAAATTGATTTATTTTTAAATATTTTGAACTTTTTCAGAATACAACTGAAATTTAATATAGCCCCACTCCTTATTAACGATATTAAAAAAAAGTTATGTGAAAGTTTGTTGATTTAAAAAAAAAATATTTATTTTCCGAAGAAAGTCTGGTGTAACAACTTGCCCCTTTTTTGGGGAGCTTGCCCCGTTTTTGGGGCAAGTTGTAACAAACGACTTGAGCCTTGTAGTTACACCAAAGAAATGCATTTAATCAAAATTGTTAAAGGTTTATTTATTTTTTTCTGATAAATTAATATATAATAAAATCATAAAACTTATTTATTGGTAGCTAAGCTATTCAATTTAAAATTTTATATAAAATTAGCATAAAAATATTGGAAAGATTTATAAATAACTTTTTCATGTAAACTTACAATACATTTTACAATACACTGAGTGTGGAGAGAGATTGGGAGTACAAACTCCATGTAAAATAACTAGCTGAACATGTTGAAGGTCAGTGAATCCGCTTTTACAAAAATATATACACAAATACAAATAGAAAACACACAAGTAATCAAGTTGTGAAAAAAATTGTTTTTATACAATTTTTCCACGTTCAATTTAAAAAACTAATATCAGTACAATAATTTAAGTTGTAACAACCTTTTTAACATGTTACAACTTGACCCATGGAATGATAATGAACATTCTTAATTATTAACTAAAAACTATAGTTGTTAATAAAAAATAAGACTATAAAACACACGAAATAAGTAAAATAATTTACTTTTTCAACTTTACCAATTTACTTTTCAATGCAGTATTTAAGGAACTATTTTGAAATATTTCAAGAATAGCGACAACTCTAATTTTTATTTTTTTTTGCGGATTATATGGATTTTGGCCTCCTAAAACCAAATCTGAGAAAATACAGGCCGCTCGCAATTGGTTTAGAAGTTATAGGCCTCCAAAGTTGAAAAAATGGCCTACAAATCTTGCTATTTTTTAAATTTCCAACAAAACTACGCTTTATGGGTATCTTAAGAAAGGTAATGACAGTAAATGCATAACTTTTTAAGATCTAACCTTAGGAGAAACCACTAGTTTTTCAGACAAATTGTAAAAATAAGAATAGTTATATCTTTAAAAGTTATGCATGGATTTTCATGTTGGATACCTCGTTGAAAAGGTACTCGCATTTCATACCCATAATGCGGAACACTAAAAAAAAACAGCAAGATTTGTAGGCCATTTTTACAACTTTGGAGGCCTATAACTTCTTAACCAATTGCGAGCGGCCTAAAATTTTTCCAGATTTGGATTTAGGAGGCCAAAATCCAAATAATCCAACAAAAACTATTAAAAATTTATGTTTAAAATTTAAGTTATCATGTTATTGATAGAAAAATTGGTTTGAGAATAAATCTCATTCACATATATGTATGTTTGTATTTCCAACGGAAAAGAAATCTTCTTCGCGCACAACTATTTTTATTTTCTTGATCACTTCTGTTTTCTTTTTAATCTCGCGCAATTGCAAGTAATAATTTGACAAAGCTTACAAAGTTGAGAAAATAATTCTAAGTAGTAAAATCGTACTGAGTTTAATTCATGTGTGATTTATAGCTCGAAAGTTATACCGAAAATTTGGGCTGCAGAACAGGTGTCACGCCAATTGTCCAACGCCTATAAAATGTGTTGGTAAACTAAAACTGCATGAGTAAATTGAGGTCGTAATACCGATTTCCGAGGTTGCGCGACCTATAACTCCACAGCCATCCGATATTGCAAATGTGGGTTGCAGAGGAGGTGTCACGCCCCCTTTTAAAACGCCTATATAATTCTATCAGGGGAACGGCACGTGTAAATTGTGGTCGAATGCTGCGACCTATAATTCCAAAGCTATTCGATATCGCAGATTTGGGTTGTGAGGGAGGTACCTCGCTCCCTTGACCAACGTCTATAAAATGTTATCAGGGGAACAGCACGTGTGAGCTTTACGCACAACCTGTTTAGCGTTTCACACCACCTTTATATTGATCAAATAAAGCTTAAGAGGAGAGAGCTTTTTTCTCGCTGAAGATAAAAATAAAAAAATTGTATGGTTATGCTCTTTTAATTTTAATAAATTTTTTACCTAATTTAAATAATAATAATTAAATTTATACAGCCTATGTCCTAACTGGGTACAATAGTTATCGAATAGAAAAATAATTATTGAAATATCGCCTGCCGTTCTCAAGCTTTACGGCCCCGAACATACGTGAGTACTATTTTATATTATAGTATAGAGCAGCGATGCCCACGAAAATTATTTGAGTGCAACAACAAAAAGCAACAATATCAAAAAATGTTTAAATCTGGATGCAATGGCGAATTACCAATAACACTAGTGCTGGCAGAGTCCGCGACAGCGAACTTATGTATATGTATACTGTAAAAATAATGAATCAAGTAATTCCAAATGTTTCATTTTTTGCTAGTCAGAATACGTTCTGATTTACCCAGCTTTAACCGCGTTTCAGATATCTTTTTTTTATTTTTTGTTTTATAGTTTTTAAATTTTTTGTTTTTATTTTTTTTACTTTCTTTTTATATTTTTTTTGTGAATTTATTATTTTTATAATTATTATTTTTTTTCGTTTCTTAATGTTATAATAATTTTTATTTGCTTTTAACTTCGTTTTTTATACTTTTTATTATTTTACTGTTTTATTATAAACAAAACTGTTATATTATTAAGATTAAAATCTTTTTAATCTTGTAATATCTATGACAAAATAGGCAAACTCCCAGTTTTCCGCAAATTCTTTTATTGCCATTTTTCAAGGGTACAATAACCCGTATAAAAATAATTTATTCTGATGCAATATAAAAAAGTACACACACGCAAATATTCAATAACTTTTTCTCAATGTGTATTTGCAGATCGAAAAATATAAAGAATACGACGCAGTTATAAAGAATACGACGCTTGCTGTTTACATCTACAATGCGATTGCTAAAAACAGTGCAAAACACCGGCGATCGATGGTGCCAAAGAACGAAAACAACAACAAGCGAACGCAGATCCATGCAAATCCATGGTTCGAAAGAACAAAAACAATAACATTAAGAAACGAGGCTGAAATTGCAAATTGAATTCGACGAATTACAACAATCATGAAAATATTGAAGTTATTGTAAAAGAATGGAAAGAGTTAGGCGCTGGGCATCGCTGGTATAGAGCATAAATAAAGAACTATAAAATATACTTTGTTCTTTTATTGAAATTACGATTTTGGCAGCAAAATTACGATTTTTAAAAAAAATTTCAGATTTTTTTCTTCCAGACTAGCAAACGAGTGGGCGAGTGTGCTTCTCTCTCCTTCTTTCTCTTTCTCTCTCTGTGTCTCTGTTTCTGACACGTAGAAATTTCGTTAAAACGCATTTGTTAATTTTATTTGTGTGTTTTAAGTCATATATGAGAATCTTTAGTTCAATTAAGTTTTCAGAAATGGAAGCTGCACATCTTTCTACAAACCCTTTCGTTAGTTTCACCACGCGCAGAGTTTTTTTTTTCTTCGAGGTCTATAAACAAAGCTACTCCTTTTTCGGGAGGTAATGTTTTTTGATTGAAAGGAGTCTATTGTTAAAGGAATATCTTTAAAAATTTGCACTTTTACATTTTTTAGTACGAAACAAAAAAGAACAATTTTTGTAAATACAGAAAAATGACCTAAAAGCCAGAAAGATGTTCTCAAAATTAAAGATTTCCAAAAATGGCAATAAATTAACTTAATACTTGCTGAAAATTACCAAAAAATGCCCAAAATCTAGTAAAAATTACCTGAAAACTAAAACCGATAGAAAACGATGAAAAATTACGAAAAATGACCTAACAACTTTTCATATTTGGAATTATGGAAATATAAATGAACGTTCTAAATAACCAGGAAATGTCTTAGAAGCAGAAGAAAAAAGATGACGTATCATCGAAATCCTAGCCCTGGTTATAAATTAGACCAATGTTCATTTTTAGAGGGGTACAAATGCAACTTTTTTCTAATGGAATTTGAGGCACCTTAATATATTTAAAAAAAAAATAAAAATAAACCGGCCATTTCAGCCCTTGGAAGGACTTTGACCTAGCTTCTATTGATCAATTGTGTTGTGCGTGTTATTAAATGGTTGATCACCGAAATGACCGAGAACTGGACCTACGTGTTTTATGCCGACTCCGAACGGCTTGTGTTCTCAAGAAGCTTTACATGGCAATGTTTTACTCTCTGAGGTTTGCCATGGTCTGCAGAGATGTGATGACCGAACAGAAAAATTCCTAATTCAATTGAAAAAATTTCTGTCTGAGCTGGAATTGGACCCGGGCTACCGCGGTTCTTTAGCTTAGGGGCCACGCACTCTACCCACTAGGCTACGGTCGCCACTCCTTAATATATTTACTTACATTTATAATACAGGGTGTCCCGTGTAAGAGTGCGAATATTTACGGAAGTGAAAGGGGAGGTCAAGTTTGGCCAAAAATCGTATCGGAGGGGAGGTATATTTTCACATCCTTAGGATTTATGGGGTGAATTGTTATTTCATGACTTTGATTCATACTATTGTTTCTAGCAGATAAACGAACTCATTTAAAACTTATTTTAAGAGCTCATTTTAAAGGCAATGAATTGGAATTTCTAACGGTGTGTCAATAAAACCACCCAACTTATCCATAACCGAGCTGTGCTCGTGTGAAAATTAAATACATCCGTTGAAACTACAAAATTTTAAATTTGAGCACAATTATCTCAAAATTTCGCGTAATAAATCAAAATTTTTTTTTAACATAAAATTTATTTTTTATTTAATTTTCTTTTCAGCAAAATCATTATCATATCAATATCATTAACATATCTTCAAAAATAACAAAGTTAGATGTACTTCAAAAATTTTACTAAATTGAAAACATAATGATATTATCTTCTACATAATTGTGTATTGTTAAAAAAAAAACTATAAGAACTGTTCGAAAAGACCTCCGTTGTTTTGGATGCAATACATTAGTCTTCGCCTTATTGCGTGTTTGAGATCAACTCCTTGCAGTTCTTGGCGTGCAATAAAAGCAGCTGAATTAATTCTTTCGATCAACTGCTCTCTCGATGTCAGTTGTTCTGCTTATACGACTTCTTTCATTCGTCCCCACAAATAAAAATCAAGTGGATTTAAGTCGGGTGACCTTGGAGGCCATCTAATTGGACCATTTTTTCCAATCCAGCCTGCTGGATAGCTTATATTTAACCAATCTTTAACAATTCTACTCTAATGGGGCCGAGCTCCATCATGTTGAACGATAATACCGAGTCTATTACGTAAAGGTACTTTTTCCAATAGCTCTGGTAGAGTATCGCAAAGAAAATTTAATAAGACTTCTGCATTTTTCTAAATAGGCAAACAAGCAATACCTTAATAAAAAGCATTAGTTCAATGTGTTTTCAATTTAGAAAAACTTTTGAAGTACAGAAGGAAAATTAAATAAAACACAAATTTTATGTTCAAAATTTTGGTTTATTGCACGAAATTTTGAGAAAATTCTGCTCAAACTTGAAATTTTGTAATTTCAATGGATTTACGTCATCTTTACACGAGCACAGCTCGGTAATGGATAGGCTGGGTGGGTTCGTTGATAAACCATTAGAAAGGCCAATTTATTGCCTTTTAAAAGAGTTCTTAAAATAACTTTTCCATGAGTTCGTTTGTCTGCTAGAAACAATAGTAGGAATAAAAATCATGAAATACCAATCAACCCCGTTACTCCTAAGGATGTGAAAATAGACCGCCCCTCCCATACGATTTTCTGCTAAACTTCACCTCGTCTTTCACCTCCAAAAATATTCGCACTCTTACTCGGGACACCCTGTATATAAAAAAACTTCACTTTAAAATGAAATGAATTTGTATATTTTAATTTTTTAATTTTGAATAAAAAAATTTTCATTAAAACCACCCCACCCATGGGTAAATCGTGGCTACGGCCCTGCTCGACACACTTCACGAGCTTACTAGCATTATGTGTTTTTCAATCTTTTTTCAAATTCCTGATTTTTCTTAATTCATTTGTGTACCATATAGGCAGTGCCGGCTTTAGGGGGAGGGGAGGGCGAACGGGGTCTACACGGCGCTGTGCGCTCAATCTTAACTTAACTACATAATTTGAATAACTATTTCTATAGATATAAATAAAAATTAAATTCAGCGTATTAACTTTTATGAACTTATCTTGCAGGAGTGAGAATAAGTTTTTGTAGGCTGCCCGCATAGTAAGCGCTGAAGCAGGCAGGCAGGCAGGCAGGCAGGCAGGCAGGCAGGCAGGCAGGCGCAGACAGCAACTCGCTCCACAAATAACCACCGCAAATTGAATGCGAGAAGCAGATCAGATCAAAGCGACATAGTTTGTTATTGTTTTGTTTTTTTTCGCATTTCTTTTGTTATGAATGCTTATCCACGAAAAAAATGTAACGTGGATTCACTGATCACCTTCAGCATGTTTTGCAATTTTTTTTTATATGAAGTTTCTGCCCTTTACGCTCAGAGATAAAACTTGCTGCACGCTCTTCAACTTAATTAACATTATTTTAATTCACACAAAAACTTGCTGAAAGTAGTCAGTGAATTCAGCCAACAACAACAGCAACGCAAAACACACAATTGCGCCTGCGCACAACAAAAACAACACTCACTTTTTTATGGATTTATAGGTTTTTGTATAGTTTTCTTTTGTTAATTTTTTTCGTATTTCGTTATTTCTTATATTTTCTATTTTAAATGTGATTTTTTAATTCTTTTTTGATTGAACGCATTGCAGTACCAAACAACGAAAAGCAAAGATTTATTTGTTTTTGGTTTCCTCGAAATTTGTGCTGAGTGCAGAAAAGCGGGCATAAATATGCTTATATTGA
The DNA here is from genome assembly GCA_963920525.1 of Dichetophora obliterata. Taxonomy (NCBI): domain Eukaryota; kingdom Metazoa; phylum Arthropoda; class Insecta; order Diptera; family Sciomyzidae; genus Dichetophora; species Dichetophora obliterata. The sequence goes on along the minus strand of OY986436.1, from coordinate 183,953,839 downwards.
AGCCAGCAATAAATATTGTTGACATTTTTCACTTCGCTTGTTTTGTTTGGGAAAGCTATACATTTATTTATTTCTTATTGCTTATTGATATTGTGCGCGTTCTAAAAAAAATTAAGAAAAAATGGATTCGTCTGGCGTAGAGTTTAATTTCTAATGCAGCAATGGATATTGTTATGGGAAAAAAAAATCTTTCGGAATTCATACTATTGACTCCATGTCAATTAGTTTTGTTGTGCTTATTGACCAATAATTTTTTTTGTTGTGCTTACCAAATAAAAGAAGAGTAAATTGCACGCATTTGTCAACAAAAACAAAACACTACTTTCACTCTCTCTCTAGAGAGTGACTCTATCAAAACAGTCCAAATGCAAACAACAACGCATTAAAAGGATTATTTTTAATCAGTTATGCAAAAATTATAACCAACAACGACAACATAGATGCACAAGAAAAAAAACAATCTTCACACTCTTTGCTATGTTGTGTTTGCATGGTGTTGTTTTTGTGTGTTTATCATAATATATACACGTGCGCTGATGCTTATTATGCTTGTGTATGTGTTTCGTCCAACAAAAATATAATAAACATAAAATGCATCTTACATAAATTCTTCCTTGCGTTAAAACTGTGTTTAAAAAATTGTCCATCTTCAATTTTAACAAAACTTAGACAAATACGCAAAATCAGCTGCGAGAAACCAGGACAAAACACTTTTCTCGCTGTACCTGCTTTGGTCTGCCTGCCGTCACTATGTGGACTTCGAGCAGATTTATATGAAACTGTATGAAGCCACTTTTGTCGTATTGGTGCCTGTCTGCCTGCCTGTCCGCCTGCCTGTCCGCCTGCCTGCCTGCTTCGGCGCTTACTATGCGGGCAGCCTTAGAGTTTATCTACCACGACCTAAAATTTTGCTGCTTGTCTTCTCGCATCCCTCACTGACTTAGGCTGACCGCATAGTAAGCGCCGAAGCAGGCAGGCAGGCAGACAGGCGCAAGAAAACTATGTGAACAAGCGAGAAAAAAGTTATTTTTATCTCATTTCTTCGCAGGGCCTGCCTGCCTGCCTGCCTGCTTCGGCGCTTACTACGCGGTCAGCCTTATGCAAGGCGAAAGAGAGACGCACTCAGCGACAGGCTAGAAATATCAACTTGTACTAGGCTCACTGTATACTTTCCTGTCTTTGCTCTATTTTACTCGTAAGTTCGTAAGCAAAAAAACTTTTTTAGAAAAGTAGCCGATTTAGTCTAGTCTAATACAGGCCACTAACCATCAAATTGATCATACAATCTACGCTCGTTGTACAGCGGATCGTACAGCTAGTCGGCTTGTCGTATAAGCACAAAGTTGTTTGACAAACGATTTGACGAAGATCAAAACGATTTAATCTTTTGTCTCATCGTACGATAAATTTGGTAGTTAATGGCAGTTTTGTCAGATTTCGTCATTGTTATTTGTTCGTCGAAGTGATAACATTGCTCGCAAGAAAAATGACTTCAAATGAAAAATTTATAAATTTTATAGAATTATTAATTAATATTAATAAATTTATATTTTTATATATTAATTAATTTTTTTTCTCCACCCACATTTTTGTGCGTCTCCTTTTTCTAATATACCTTTTAATTTTTTCTTAATTTTCTTCAAGAATTTCGGTAAGGACCATCGCGTACGTCTTTGGTAAATCTCAAATGATGTTTTTAATATGGTACACAATTGAAAATAACTTTTTTTGAGTCGCCCGGGGCGCCTAGATGGGTAAGGTCGGTCCTGCATATAAGACCCGATGTCAAAGAGTCCTTTTTTTGAGGAACAGTTCTCTAAGAGCAATCATTAAGCGTTCTAATAAACGCTTACACTGCAGCATCAAGGTTTTGAGACATTTTTAATTAATATTTAGAATATAATTTATGTGGATATTGGACAAGCTCTTCATCAAAATCGCGTAATTCGCGTAATTCGTTGAACCCAATGGACGGTGGAAATATCTTAAAAAAATTACCTTATATTATGTAAACCTCTATTATACAAGCCCCCTAAGCTGTAAACTTTAGTTTATACATTAGATTGTAAAAAACGGCTCACGTATGCTCTTCTTAATATATTCACTCACTAAAATTTTATAAGACAATTAATCCACGAAAAACTAAAAGATTGGTGCCAAATTTCTCTTCTTCCCAAATTTTTTGCTTATGAACCAGCTGCACAGTTGGTTTTTGAAAATTTAATACAATTTCTAAGGTTGGATGGTGAGAGTCTACGGGAGAAACAGAGTACCAGAGAATCCTTTCTAGACGCAGAAGCAACACTGTAAGAAGTAGTTGGTATTTTAACCCTAAGACTGGTACTATTTACATATGTAAATATTTCATTTTTTAAAGGGTTACAAATTTTATGTTTTTGGCACGATTTGAATATAATTTACATTCAGTGGCTAATTTTGTTTATTTAAACAAATTTAAAAATTAGCCACTGAATGTAAATTATATTCAAATCGTGCCAAAATCATAAAATTTGTAACCATTCAAAAAATGAAATATTTACATATGTAAATAGTACCAGTGTTAGGGTTAAACACTGCCTTAAAATCAGCAGTAGCCTTAATTAAATCGTTTCTATTATGATTATGCAGCCTTAATTTTAGGTAGAAGGAACATTAAATGCAAAATTTGAGCTCGTGCCTGCTGAAAATCATACAGTCTTACTCTTATTTTCAGCAAGGCGCACATTAACTTATAGGGTTAAATTGTTGATTTGAAATTCAGTGAAGCTAATGAAATTCAACGAACCCACTGCTGTTTTTACTATTTAACTGCCTTTATATAAGACAGTATTGCATGCTGCTTTGCAGTAAATAAAAGCAAAAGTAATTTCAGCGAAAGTTGTCTTAATGCTGTTTCAGATTACTTTAGGACAGTTTTTTACCTAAAAATAAGATTTATTTTTTTACAGTGAATATTGCTTTCATCAAAAAAGTTCAGATCAAGCAAACGATTATTTTTGTTAAAGCTACAATTTATAGTAGGAATTGGAATAGGCCTTGGCAAGAGAGCTCATTTAAAATGTAATCATATTTTTATTTAAGTTCTAAATTTCGATGAATTATAATTTCTTTTTATCAGAATTGAGAAAAGAAATTAAGAAAAGCTTAGCACCATGGGTTGTAAGTAAACGCGCTACCACTTGAGCTCCCGAGGCCATCATTATTGAAGGAGTTATTGTAAATTCAGCCATAATTGCAAATATCTAAATGTTTTTAAAATATTTTTTAATAATATAACATTTGTTAATACTTACGCCCACTTGAAACATTGTGCCCACGTCAAAGTAGTCACTTTTATGGTCCATCACAATTGTGTAAGGTGCTGCTCCTAGATTACGCAATGTTCTTGTTGCAGTCAGAAAAAGTAGTGCCACCAGCGTCACAATCGCCACGATGATAAGTGAATCGGCGCTGGTCAACCAGTCACAGAGTATCCACGATCCGCGCCACATGTTTACACAAACAACACCGAATGTGGCAGTGTAACAGCGTGAGATCACATAGTATGTGAGGCGCCGTTTGTCAGGATGTATGTAGGCTTTGAAGAACGTCTGTGTGGCTGTAAAGAAAAAATGTCCCATGCCGCCAATGAGAAACGATGTGAGCGCCGAGAGCGGCTTATTTTTTGGGAAGATAAAAACACCTAATATCTCCCATGTCCCACGCCAGTAGGCTATCACACAGGGTGCTACAATCAAGCATGACAGCACCGCATCCAGAATTTCCAAAAAGATCGTGTGTAGATTTTTTGATTTTGGCGCTGAATCTTGAGGTTTCTTGCTGACTATAGAGGCTGCATGTGAATCGCTACTCAGCATTGTGTTATTTCGCGTATTCGACTGAGTCTTCGCGATGAGCACTATTCACACTTTTCACTTAACTCACAGTTGATGTTGTCTTTTTATAATTAAAGTGTTTTTGGATTTAAGTGAATTATTGCTTAATTTTAAGAGACGTTTGCGGAACATAGACAACGACGGCTGCATTTAAATGGCGCTTAAACACAAAACTACGACACTTTTATGGGCTTAAAGGACTCTCAGCTGAAGTTTAGCAGGGCGGATGTTGTAAGTTTATTTCCGTTTATTGTTGTTGTGTAAATTCGAGATTCTCAAAGTGAGTTCTTCAACGCGCGTCTTTTTCAAACAAGCCAAATGTTTGTCATTTGCATGAACCCACGGTGATATTTTGTGAGTGACGTAAAAGGATATCTACCTATATTGCAAGCTCTACTGTTATTTGCTCGGTTGTCAACGTCTAGTGATCGCTTTCAGTTTGAAACTAATATTAAGAAATTTATCGTAGTCATCATAGTCAAATTTTCCTACTGATAATCTGGCTCATAATGTTACATACATACACACACTTACACACATGAACGTCGGTGTAGTGGCTTTTATCATCAGATGTATGAGTAACACTTTAGTTTCATCGTTTTTCGTTTATTTTGGCGAACATTTACTTAACTTATCATCAAATCGAGTCGTTGGTGTTTTGCTGGATGGCGCTGTAAGTAAAGTTAAAATGCTCTATTGTATTATCGGTGATAATTAATACAATGTTTGTCGTTAACATAATTTTTCTTCTTTGCGAGTTTGCATTGAAAATCTGTTTGTTGTATAGTAACAAATGCACTTTGTGATAATTTGTCAAGTACTCAATAATCTTATTCCTAGGTTCTTGATTTATTTGCAGTAACGGGTGTTACCGCTGAAATATTACTTGTGAAAATTTTGACATATGTGAATCTGTTTTACAAAAAGTAAAAGTTCAATTATCTTCCTTTCAAAATTTGATTTTTCAAAATGCTGACATTTTTCAAATTAGGTCTCTTTCCGTACTCGATTCCAGTCACTTGAAGTTGTAAGCGTTATTTTACAAATTTTTGAAGCTCGAGAGATAAGAATAACATGCAAAATGTCACTCTCTATTCTATTACAATTACTTGAATAGAGTACGGAAACAGACCTATTTACTTTCTACCAATATGTTCTTACTAAATAAATAATTTTTTTTAATGTTAAGTTACGTGCTGTAATTTCATAGATTAAAAAAGGTTTTAAGCTTTCACTCACAGAATTTGAAGGAGTGCGACTAATGAAAATTCAGAATTTAAAAAACAGAATATTAACACCATAATTTCGTAAGCACTTTTCTTTCATGGAATTTTGCATCAGCCATAGTCTTAGATTAAATAAAAACTTAATACTGAAAACTGCACAAATTCTTTGTGAAATTTTTGTGGATTCAGATAGATCAGGTCATTTGCTGACGAAGTCACTCGAGCCTTTTTTTCTAAATTAATTTGACTTTAAAGTTTACTTGTTTTTTATTGATGATCGCAAATTCGGACCGCGAAGAAAAAAAGATTTTGCTTTAAAATTTTTAATTTTTTTATATTTCCTATATTTTAAAATTGTACTGATTCAAAAATAAAATCCTGTGTATGAAATTAGTGTCAGGATTTGTGGCAGTGGTGTAGCTGCGGGGGGTTGAAAGCGATATATCCTCCTCCTTTAAGTAACTGGTGACACCGTTTTGATATCGTATTTACAGTGACGGACAATACTGTTCACGAATTACTAAAAATACACAAAAACGTTTAATTTTTATCATTTTTTATTATACTAGCCTAAAAATAAAAAATAAGTAAATTTATTCCGGTACCATATAAGTGCAACTAAAATGTATTTATAATTAACCCAATTATAAATAATATCGATAACTTGACATTTTATCTGTTGTCCGCTTCACGTGAAATGCCCCTTCTGTGAAACAAGTCCCTAAAATTAATAAAGTTCGTTTTATATACAGTGTCGGGAAAAACTAAAGCACGAAACTCACCTTGTTAGCATTTTGTAGAATAAAATGCTTATATAAATTTAAAATTAGTCGTTTTCAATTGAAGCTAAACCAAACAAAAATTAGTATAATATTTCATTTAAAACAAAAATATTAATACAAAGATAAGATTGTTACTATAACTTGTACGACAAAACTAAAGCTCTATATAGATACACAAGAAAAACTTAGTTGTTGTTAATATTTGGTGGAGTACCTATTGCTTTCGATTCAATAAATTTATTCAAAACGTCTATTGAAATACTTTTCCATTCCAATTCCGCTTGGATGAAGAGAGAGTCCTTTCCTTTGCAGTTTTCCGCTGATTTTTTCGATCTACAATTTCCCATAGATTCACTATGGGATTGAGATCAGGCGATTGAGCGGGCCACTTTAAAACATCGACTTTATTAGTAGCACACTACTCCTTAACACATTTGACAGTATGTTTCAGATAGCTATCATGATGGAAGATCCACTTCATCGGCATTTATTTTTCGGCATTACATTTTGGAGAATGTCCTTGTACATGAAACGATCCATTATGCCGTTGATTCTATGAATTGCGCCGATCCAATGACCAAAAAAAAAAACATCCCTAGACCATAACGATGCCTCCACCATGTTTCACAGAACCCGTAGCAAAAGTCGACTTAGACTTTTTCAAGCGTTGAAAATGTAAAAGTCGACTCATCGACTTTTTGAACTTCTCTCGACTTTTGACTCGAAAAGTCAAAGCTGAGCAGTTAAGAAGCAAATGGTTATATATGAAAACTGTGTTTTATTGTTAAAAAATAAACAAAAACATGGTGCATCATTATATAAATAAAATACAAAAACAAAACAAAAGGTTGAAATTTAGGTTCTTGTTTAGAAAATATCAAGCCCTAACCGCCGAATTAAGGGGGCACAACTAGTTTAAACATACAATGAAATGGGTCTTGTTTAAGATTTTTTTTGGCCACACATTAAAATAATTAATAACAAATTTTTTTTTTACATGAAAGATATAAATTTGAAGAAAATATATTTTTTTACGACGAAATTTTGGATTAATTAGTGGGATACAGCAAATTTGCGAGGGATCCAATAAAATAAGTGTTTTGCTGCGATCACTGCTGCTCGTCACTAGAACATCCGAAATAAAAAAAAGTGATCATTAGTTATTGAAATAGTGTTCCTGATGAACGAAGGGATTTGAAAAATTTTGATTTTTCGAAAAATGGTGGATGTTGAAATTCAAAGTGACTAAAATTTACTAAAACTTCACTCGTTTTTTTTTATCGTTTTTTTTCTATCTCGCATGCAGATAGAAACCAATATTAAAAGTTATTTATCTCCATAAATAATAATCTGATTAGTCTGAAATTTTTAGAGAAAATTAAAAAAAATTTCCTCCAAAACTCAAACTAGTTGTGCCCCTTAACATTAGCGCCAAAAGCAAAGTTTTTATTATTAAATTTTTAATTCTATCCTGAACTGTTTGCAAATTACTTTCCTATTGTTTGACGAAGCGCCAAAAGGATTCAAGACTACTTTTTGCTCAAAATTATATGACGACGAAATGAAACAATGTGAATGAAAATTGTATGATAAAAAGGTTGGTTTTTTTCTATGAAATAAAGTTTTCAGGTAAGTTTTTTCGATATTGGACACGCTAGAAAGTAATTTTCGTTTTTATTTTGCAACGCTTTTTTTAAAAAAATCATTTGGTGCGATGAAAAAAAGATGAACCAACATGAAAAAAATAAATTTTGAGAGATATTATATTAAAATCAATTGGATTTTTTATTTTGTGCTGAAGAAAAGCAAGAAAAGTTTTTTTGGTCTATTTTATAAAAAAAAAACTAACCGGACAAATATAAAAGGCTTAAATGATAAAAATATTAAGAGGGTTTAAATAACAAAGAACTTAAGGGCTGAAAAACCTTCACAAAAAACTTTGTGCCGAACAGAAGCAAAACAATTTTTATACAATCTTGCAAAACGTAAGTAGCGCAGGTAAAAATCAAAGGTACGTTTTTTTCAACTTTTTAGGACCTAAATAATACGAATATTACCTCAACAAAAATTATTTTTTGTAGTTTAGCCTAACCATTGAAAGGGTTAAAGACATTATTTAACAGAAAATAACCAACTTTTAACGAAATAACACCACAATAACTAGTTTTGTTTTGTTGTTTTGTATTGAAACATTTATTTATTGAGGTCTTATTTCTTTTTTAGTTTGAGGTCTTATTTCGTAGAGCCAAAATCTGTGGATGTGCTTATTTCATATTCATGGTTAACTTTTTCTCAACAAAAAATTTTAATACTCATAACGAAGGTTTTAGCTCTAGTTTACGATAATTATATAAGGATTATTGGGGTAGGTTTGATTTTTACCGAGTTCTATGAGATTAGTTGAATGACACTAAGCAACACTACAAAAATTCAATATCTCGAATAGTAATACACATTACCAGTAACCCATTACGTATGAAAACATTGTAGATAAGTAAAATCTTGCTTTGTTTATGTGTTTAATGGTTAATCATAAAATTATAACATTGTTTTGTAGGTGCAAAAAAACTTGAAACATTTTAATTACTCATAAAACTATAAAATGCCTATCGTTAGTGTACATTTTTCTAAATAATTTTGTTATTATCTCAAAAGTTACCAAAACTTTACCTTACTTGCTGCTTTCTCCAAAGGAATTAATGGGTATGATTTTGTTCTTGAACTTTATCTAGTTTCTTTATTATTTTTAATTTTAATAAACGCTTTTTATTATGAAACCTGACATGAAGTGACAATTCAATTTATAAATTTCGATTGACTTTAGGCAAGAAAACATCTAGTATCGTAATTACAGATTGTATATCCATTGAAAATGTAATTAATTGTGTTGCATTGTTTTATCTGTAAATCACATTATGAAAGACCAGTTTAAACCGGTTTAAATTTAAACTCTTTTTTTTTTAAACATTTTAAGAATCCTACAACCCGTCGATTTTGAATATTTATTGAAGTGCTTCCAAAATGGTAAATGATAGTTTTTATGACTTTCAAAAGTGCTTGCAACATAAACATACATGCAACCGTAATTTTGCAGAAATCGTAATAAAATCCTATCTATATATATAAAAATGGATGTATGTATGTGTGTAGTAGGATCCCGGACGATTAAAGCCCTTTTAAGTCCTGGGATTGTCTTTTCTGGATCCCGAGATTTTTAAATAAAAAATTTCTATTACAAAAGTTCATGTAAATGCAAAAATTTCATTTTAAGTTGATATGAATATAAGAAAAACATTTTATTGAGGTTGAAAAAGATTGTTAGGACGTTGAGTGTGAATCACTGGAGCAAAGACTTTGCACAGTTTTAGAAGAATTTGCAACATCGGGAAGTCAGCTACGTATTTAAAAATTTTGAGATATTCTGACTTAGGAAATAATTTTGTTTTATGGTGAAGGCAATCGTGATCGAAACTTACAAATTGCTTACGACTATTGTACAACTATTTCTCCAACTAGCATAGAGTCAGAACGGTGCTTCTCATCATTGGGTTATATTTGTAATAATATTCAAACAAATTTCTTCAATAAAAAATAAAACGAGTTGATCTGCTCGTATTACTTTAAAGTGTTACTTTAAAAATAATTAAAAAAAAAGTTTAATTTGAAAAGTCTTTCCCAACCTTCATTTGCCTTAAACACAAAAAACATAAAGACGGTGTACAAAAAAAAGTGTAACATTTATATAGTAATACCTTAAACTGCCCTGTCTTTTTTTATATTTTTTGTTCTTAAATCCTTTCAATGGCTAGGCTAAACTAAGAACAAAATAATTTTTCGAGGTAATATTCCTATCATTTAGATCCTTAAAAAATGAAAAAAAAAACATACATTTCATTTTAACCTGCGCTACTTTCGTTTTACAAGCTTGTACAAAGAAAAAATTGTTTTGGTCCTGTTCGGCACAGTCATTTTTTAATCATTTAAAGGTTTCTCAACCCTTTAGATCTTTGTTTTTTAATCCCTCTCAATATTCTTATCATTAAAGTCATAAAAAGATGAAAACACATAAATTTGATCTTCGTCCGGTTGATTTTTTCTTATAAAATAGGCCAAACAAATTTTTTTTTACTTTTCTTCGCCACAAAAACGAAAATCCAACTGACTTTAATGTCAAATATATCTCTAAATTTATTTTTGTCATGTTGGTTCATCTTTTTTTCACAGAACCGAATGATTTGATTTTAAAAAAAGCTTTGCAAAATAAATACATATAAAAATTACTGTCTGAAGTGTCCAATATATTGTGCAAATCCACTGAAAGGGTTAAATTAATACAATGTGCTAGTCATTAACATTATTTATGTTTTTGTGTTTATTAACAATAAGAGTATTCACAATTCTGAGGTAAGTAGTATGGTTTTTTTTGCCATAGTTGAAAATCACAATATGAGCACCCTTTAAAATAGAATTTGTGGTTGAGAACCTCACACTATAGCTTTTTGTGACTATGCAAATAAATTAACTATCCAATTTGATATATTTTATTAATATATGGCATAAAAAAATACAACTTGTATTTTAAGCTTCTCCCATTTTTGCAATTAGAAAATAACTGCCAACCTATCAGTTGTTTATGGAACTTTAAAAACCACGTTCTGTTGAACATGTCATTGGGCTACTTAAAATAACCACACTTGGTTTTGTTTTTGTTACTTTATAAATGAATTAATTTTTTAGTTTCAAGTAATAAGCAACAAAAAATTGTATTGAAAACATTTTCAAATATTTACTTCTTAAAATTTTCAATCCCGAACTAATCCCGGGATCGAGAAAAGCTTCCGGGATTGGACTCCCTAGTATGTGGGTATGTGGCTATATCACGTATAGACCAGAGAACTGCACAAGCCTGCTTGAAGTCTATTTCAAGCGCTTGCTTAAAATACAAGTTCAAGCTAGCTTGAGCTTGATAATTTTGAATCAAGTATAGCTTGTAATTGAATATAAATAAGCCCACGCACAGCTTGCACCTATTCTAGCTTACAAGCCAACGGCACGAAGTTTCAAGCAAAGTAAAGCTTGATGCCTTCGGCAAAAGCTTGTAAGCTCGCAAGTATCCAAATTATTGAATTAAAGCAAGTATTCAAAAAATTCAATGAGCTTCTTTAGAGAGAGCTTAAGCGTAATAGGACTTTGAAGGATTCTGTGGACTCCGTGGTGTGAAGTTTTAGGGTAAATGATTTCGAAGATGCTGTCAAACTTTAAAATTTAAGATGGCGGATAGAGTTGCCACCTAGATTTTTTTTTATTTTTGCGAATTCTTGTAATGTGGAAATTCTGACAACGGATTTGAGTTAGAATTACCACAGTATTGCCACCTAATAATATGTATTTTTAAAAGTTTTAAGGGTCGCTGATTTCATATCTAAGGTCAGAATTTCAAAATTCAAGATGGTGGATAGGGTTGCCACCTCTATTTTTTGTAGTTTTATGAATTCGGGGCTGGCAAAAAAAATGGTACACCATAAATGGGTCGCTGAATCCGAATCCGCCGTCAGAATTTCAAAATTATAAAATTTTGAAATAATAGGGTTGCCACCTAATAATACATCTTTTCAAGAGTTTTAAACGTCATTTATTAGTGTTAAGGGGTCGCTGATTTCGAATCTTAAGTCAGAATTTTAAAATTCAAGATGGTGGATAGGGTTGCCACCTTTATTTTTTGTAGTTTTATGAATTCGGGGCTGGTAAAAAAAAAATGGTACACCATGAATGGGTCGCTGAATCCGAATCCGTCGTCAGAATTTCAAAATTATAAAATTTTGAAATAATAGGGTTGCCACCTAATAATTTTTTCTCTTGCTGGTAATGTTATCGTTGAAAAACGAAACAGATTGGCTCCAAAAATACTAGATGCTATCCTATTTCTAAATTCTATTTTTAAAAATGAAAAATACTAAAAATAATATACTGTACTTATAAATTCTTGTTTGAGTTTTCTTTTTATTGGTTGTGACTTTGACTTGAAAAATACTTTAAGGGTTCCCCCTGATTGAATTGTTAAATTATGTTTAAAACTCTTAAAAAGACATATTATTAGGTGGCAACCCTATTATTATAAAATTATAAAATTTTGAAATTCTGACAACGGATTCGGATTCAGCGACCCATTTATGGTGTACATTTTTTTTTGCCAGCCCCGAATTCTTAAAACTACAAAAAATAAAGGTGGCAACCCTATCCACCATCTTGAATTTTAAAATTCTGACCTTAGATTCGAAATCAGCGACCCCTTAACACTGATAAATGATGTTTAGAACTTTTAAAAATACATATTATTAGGTGGCAATACTGTGGTAAAAATTTAGGTGGCAACCCTAGCCTCCATCTTAAATTTTAAAATTGTGACAATATATTCGAAATCAAATCCGTTGTCAGAATTTCAAAATTACAAGAATTCGCAAAAATAAAAAAATCTAGGTGGCAACTCTATCCGCCATCTTAAATTTTAAAGTTTGACAGCATCTTCGAAATCATTTACCCTAAAACTTCACACCACGGGGTCCACATAATCCTTAAAAGTCCTATTACGCTTAAGCTCTCTAAAGAAGCTCATTGAATTTTTTGGATACTTGCTTTAATTCAATAATTTGGATACTTGCGAGCTTACAAGCTTTTGCCGATCGTTTTAAGCTTTTCAACTTTCTGCCCGACAAAGTAAGCCGAAACAAGCCAAGCCAACGAGCAAGCATGAATATGGCTTTTATCTGTTTGGTATTTTTGCAAGTTGGCTAAAGCTTGCTTTTTCAAGATTGGATACTTACTTGAATTCAAGTACTTGAAAAAGCTTGAACTTCAAGTAGGCTTGTGCAGTTCTCTGGTATAGACTCCAAAACGGCTGAACCGATCTTTATAAAATTTTCAGGGAAACTGAAGCCACATCTTGAGAGTGTTCCTGTGAGGTTTGGTAAAGATTGGACGAAGGGCGTGGTACCTCCAATACAAGCCAAATTTGCACTTTTACCTCCCACAAATCCTGTATTCCTGTGAGGTTTTGTAACATTTGGACGGGGGAGCGTGGTACCTCCCATACAAGCCAAATTTGCGCTATCGACCACAAACCAAATAAAGGGTATATATCAGACGGTTTCGATTGTAAAAAATTATGATTTAGTAATTTAGTTCGGATGGCTACTGTCAGTAACTGTCCAAAAAATGGGCGTGGTCGCAATATATATACGCTCACTTTTTCGAAATCATGGACATTCCGGAGTTCTACACATTTTTATAGTGAAACTTGCTGTGTAGGTGCTCCAAGAGGCAGTCACGATACATAAATGTTTTCACGCCCACTTTTAACGCCCACAAATCAATATCTGTATACACAAAAATGAATCGTGATTTTAATAAATCGTATTAAAATAAAATTTGTTAAATAAGTTCGTATGATAACTGTCATAAACTTTAATAAAAACGGGCATGGTCACATTTCATCTACGCCTACTTTTAAGAAATTATCAAATTACTTTGAAACTATTAGTCCGATTGAGCTCAAATTTTGTAAGTGGCTTTGCTTTGAGTACGAGATGGTTTAAGAAGAAATGCCACATCCCCTTTTTGTCCCAAAAATATATAAAAAACTATAAAAAAACTTGAGCTTTAGAATTATGGGTCGCACAGCTTAGTAATTCGGTATTCAACCACAATTTAGACGTACCGTTTCAGTGATGAACTTTTATAAAAGTTGGACAAGGGGGATGGATACCTCCCATACATTCCAAATTTGTGATATCGAATAGCTTTGAAGTTATAGGAATTCAGTTTTTGACCTCAATTTACACATGCAGTTTAATGATTTTATTTAATGGGCGTTGGACAGGGAGGCGTGACATGTCCCTTACAACCCAAATTTGCGATATCGAATTTTTTTGAAGTTATAGGTTGACAGCGTAATAATTCGGTATTCGACCTAAATTTATACATTCACTTTCATTGCTTACATTTTATGGGCGTAGGGCAAAGGGGAGTGGCACTTCCCATACAACCCAACTTTGTGCTATAAAATAGCTTTGGAGTTATAGGCCGCACAACGCCGGAATTCAGTATTCGACCTCAATGTACACATGCAGTTTCATTGATTACATTTTATGAGCGTTGATCAAGGGGGAGTGGCACCTCCCATACAACGAAAATTTGTGATATCGAATAGCTTTGGAGTTCAAGGTCGCACAGCGTCGGAATTCAGTATTCGACCAAAATTTACGCATGCGGATTTACTGATAAAATTTATTAGATTTTGTCGGGGGGGCGTGACAACTCCAACTTAACCCAAATTTGCGATATCGAATGGCTTTGGAGTTATAGGTAACTCAGCCTCGGAATTCAGTATTCGACCTCAATTTACACTTAAAGTTTCATTGGTAAAATTTTATGGGATTAAAGAAAAGGGGAGTGGCACCTCCCGTACAACCCAAATTTGTGCTATCGAATAGTTTTGGAGTTGTATGTCGCACAGTTTTGGAATTCGGTATTCGACCTCCATGTACACATGCAGTTTAATTTATTACATTCTATGAGCGGTAATCAAGAGGGCGTGGCACTTCCTTTACAACCCAAATTTGTTATATCGAATTGCTTTGTGGATATGACCTATATCCACACAGTCTCGGAATTCAGTATTCAACATGCTGTTTAGACATGCCGTTTAACTGATAACATTTTATGGGCGTCTGACAAGGGAGAGTGGCAGCAACGCGACGGGTTTCAGCTAGTTCTTAATAAAAACTCAACAAATAATTTTTAAAAAAAAACGATAAAAGCTGTTAAAGTTGCACAAAAAAACAGTAAAAAAACTTAAAATTTAGCATTAATCTCAAATACGCATCCTGAGTTTGACGTTTGTCTACGTTTAAAACTATGCCTACCTCTTTTACCTACAATGAGTCTTCATAAAATTGCTAAAATCTCTTAAAATTTTGCAAAACTTAATATAACAACTTTAATTGTCGCACTTCACCATTAATTTTGTATACGCACTCTGAGTACGAAATTTGGAGAAATAAAATTGATACTTCACCTGATACCCATACAAACTGACGTCATCAAAACAGAAAACCCTTCATAAAATCTACAAAAATTAAAAACCTTGACTTGATAATTTACACATAAGTTTTGCTATTTAAAACGTAGTCTGAGTTTGAATATGGAAATATTGGATAAGAACTATACTTATGTATCTCAAAAAAAAAAAAAAATGACGTCACCTAGTTAATAAAACCATTAGAACTTCGAGTATACTAGACACGCCCTCGCGGATATTTTAATTTTCCAGTCAAAGATGATTCCTTACTATTTTCTTATTAAATAAACCTTCTGTTCTATATAAAATTTTAATATTAACTATTTTTTAAAAGCTTTACAAAGTAAAAATAAAAAGCAATCGGAAAATCACACTTAAGACTTAAGTTTGCACTATGTCATCACAGTTATTTTATAGTGCTTAACTCAATAATGATAACGTATGATCCAAAATCAAAAATCCGCAGCCACTGTAAAGTTTTTGCTTCCAACAGTGCGAGAAAGCCAAAAGATGCTTTTCCAAAAAATTATCTAAAATTGACATTTAAAGCCTTTTCGTTTATTTCTTCTCACCAATTAGTGCAGTATTTCAAAGAAGAGGGTAGCCATTAATTACGTGAGGTGATTTTTGCGATTTTTTCACCCCTCTCCCCTAGTGAGATATCGGAGATTTGGCTCGACCCCAATTAATTGTTCTAACGAATTAATTGTCCAAAGAAACAACAACAACAATAAATATTATTTTGTAAAATTTAGTCATATTTTAGTAGAGAAACACGTTTTACTCAATTTAACCAGTTATATCATAATTCTACACTGTTTCTTGCGGATAAAAATTTACGTAATTTTTGCGAGAACCCCCTCTCACCACGTGAGAGCGAGTGAGATTCGGCTTAACTCCCCGCCCCCCTAAACACCTCACGTAATTAATGGATGCACTCAGGTGAGTTATTTTTTTTTATAAACATCAAGAAAAAAGAAAATATAATAAAAAGTACATTAGATTAAAGTTGAAAGACTACGCTATGAAATGAAAATTTTCCAATCTCTCATTTTTCTCCACCCAAGTCTTTAAAATTATTTTTTAAACTTCAGATTTTTCTGTTTAATATTAATGCAAATTTATGCTGAAAATTTCAAAAACTAAACTCAACTGGTGGTGAGCATTAATGGGAATATACACCCATAATCCGAAAACAAAGGTCATGTTTGTGAATTTTTTTTTTAAGGAAACCTAGGGGATATTTTTGAATGAGGGTTTTTGTTCAAAAAAATATACACATCAGGAGTTTTTTATTTTTTTTATTTATTGTTTTATTTATTTTTTTTTATTTTTATTTATTTTTTATAGAGCGCTGTGAAAAAAAGGTGAAAATCGGTGACTAAGATTGCTCTTCCAAATTTAATTTGAAACAAAAAAATGAAAAAGATTATTAATCTTAATACTTCAAACTAGAACTTGCCGAGCTGATTTTTAAAATATAGATTTTTGACAAAATGGTGGACTTCCGAACTTAAAGTAACGATTTTTGCCCAAAAGTTCGTTGTTATTTTGCCTATAACTAATGAACGAAGCAATGAAAAAAAAATCCTACGACAAGTACTAGATTATTATTTATAAAAAAGCCTGTAAAATGTTCAAAACGATCGGTTCGCTGAGTTTCGAGAAATTTTGGCCACCGACTTTTCAAACATGGTTTCGAGAAAAACGCGTTTGAAAATTTCAAAGCTACACTCAAAAAATGTATTAATAAAATGTGTACGAACGATATTGGTAAACAAAATATTCGTACATTCTACAAATATTCGTACAATATACAAAGTATTTATATTGTAATACATTTGCGAATTTATTCGTAAAATGTTTCTTATACCTGATGTAGCATCTATGAATATATTTGTTTTATATACTAATGATATTCGTAAACAAAAATAAAACAATTTGTATTAGTGCATTGTATGAATGATTGTGTTCATATAAATAATAATATTCGTAAATTTCTCGTACGAATAACTTCGTAATTTCTTTCATTATATTTGTTGTATTTACTTATGATTTCGTACTATTTACGACTGAAAAAAATAATAAGTAGACCAAATTCATTCGTAGGTTGACCGTTTGATTTATTAGTAGAATGTACAAATTATTAGTTAAGTTAAAAAAATTTAAACCCGAAATCGTTTAGCCTGGTTTGTACAACAACTACAGAATATAATGAATTGTATGATTGTAAAGTGATTGTAGACTACTGGTAGAGTGTGTGGACCGCAAGCTAAAGAGTCGAGGTTCAAGCCCCAGCTCAGACAGATTTTTTTTTTGGCTGGTTTGTCGAACAACAACAGAATATAAGGAACTGTCATTGTAAAGTCCATTGTAAAGTCCGGAACCGAGGTTCAAACCCCAGCTCAGACAGAATGGTTTCTTATTTGTTCTTTATTAGATCGTAAATGCAACAAATGTATTCATACAAAATACATTTGTTTTTTTTACGAATACGAATAAAATATTCGTAAAATATACGTCGATTTTACGAATCCTATTTGTGGCTGAAAATTACGAATAAAATTCGTAGAATGCAAGCAGTTATTAGTAATATTTACACACAAATATTTTTGAGTGTAATAAATCTCTCTCCAAGCTCTCGAAGGCGGTTCACTCACTGCGCTTTACCTTTTTTTTTGAGATATCGATTTGAAATTTTAACCACATAGTCTTTAGACTTAGAGCTTTAAGAAAATGTTGAAAGTTGACCAATCCAGTCGAGTTTTGACTTAAGGCCAATTTGGGGCTCAATTTTGCACGCAATAAAGCCATCTGGAACGGAATTATACGAATGAAGGGCTATATTTTTATTTATTATGTAGAAAAATTTATAAACAAAGTTCAAGGTACACTCAACCATAATTCCCAATTATGTCTTTTCTATGCATTTTCAGTGTCTCAAAAAAATCTATCAAACTTCGGTTTTAATGAGTATATTTTCATTTAATTTCAACTTACAACTATTTTTTAACCATTTTACAATTTAATGAACTTGATGAACTTGTAATTTTACTATTATGATTGGAAATTGATTGAAACGAAAGCAGTATTCAAATCTGTGGAGTCATGTGATATTAAATCTGAGGCAAGTAGTATAGGCTTCACCCTAGTCAAATCCAGTTACTAAGCGAACCTACACGATTAAAAAGCTTGGACTAAATTTTAAACTTTCTTGGATTACATATAGGACATAGGGCTTTCAATTTCGAAGGGTTTTGGCAAATCCCGGGATTTTGAGATTTGAAATTCATGATCCCGGGATTTTTCGAGATCTCGAAATGCTAAAATTTTAAACTAATGGCATGAAGGTGTGTTAAAAACAGGAAACGTTAATAACTCCTTCTCTTAATTTCTGCGTTTTAGCAAAAAAAAAAAATTGCTTACTTTTATTTTTTATTTTACAAAAAATAATAATCCAAACTTAATCCTTATTCATACTTAAAATATTCAAAAACACTCAAAAGGGATAAGACACCACTAAGACGAAATCATAATTACTAATGCAGACAAAAGTTACAGTTCTCATGTATAAAGAAGAATACAAGGAAAAAAATTCAACAATAACTGGAAAAAAAAGTCGAATTCTGAAATCTGGTTTTGTATTTTTAAAGGAAATACCTGTAAATTTAATGATTAATAAGATATACATCACCTGATTAAATCAGATCGAAAAAAATTTAAATTAAAAAATAACGATTATGGTATTGTTTTTTAATAAAAATAATAACGGTCCTTAATTAAAGATATTTTCTAAATTTTTAAATATTTAAACTATATAATAAGTTTATTTAACAAAAAATGTTATGATATTTTATATTTAAGAAAAGTTCAACATTTATTTAAGATTTAATATATCCACATATTTAAAATATCAAATAATATTTCACTTTATTGCAAACATACAAATATGCAACATGAATTTATCTTTTAAAAAATTTAAAAATAAAAAAACTTTAAAACTATTGTTACTTTCCAATTCCATGAAAGTTGAACAGCCTAGTAAGCAAAGAAGTAAAATATAAGGAAATGGTATTGCCAACACATACACTGTACGTGAGCTGTCGCATCATTCGTAAATTGTGCGAGCGAGAAAGTGAGTGTTTTTGACATTTCTGAGAACCCTGACATCTGATTGGAAGACTCCTCAGCAAAATAGTTGAAAATTATTTAATTTTAAACATTTTCATTGCTTAAAAAGCAACAAAATCAAAGAAAACCACAAAAATAAATGCAACATGAGTTGTGCGGTTAAGAATTGCAAAAGTTCCCGAAAACTTAAAAACAATGCGCTTTCGTTCCACAGGTAAATATGTCCATACGGTTTGAATTCTTTTAACAAAAGTGGTTTATTTAGTTTCTAACGATATTTTTTTAACTTATT
Source organism: Dichetophora obliterata (assembly GCA_963920525.1). NCBI lineage: Eukaryota > Metazoa > Arthropoda > Insecta > Diptera > Sciomyzidae > Dichetophora > Dichetophora obliterata. Next base: position 183,934,457 of record OY986436.1, on the reverse strand, counting down.
TGTATTAGAAATGTATATATTTCTAATTAAAAATGGTTTAAAAATGCAAATTAGACCCCGTTGATTTTGCGCCACTTTGATCAAACCACATCTGTCAAAACACAAACACTGCTTTAGGGGCGCAGTCATTTTTCACAGTCGAATACATTTTTAGGGCGCTCCTGTTTTCAGCATAGTGAATCAGATTTAGTACCTGTTTGTTAAATTTTTTGATTTCTACACAACAACTAGGCAGAAACACTCAAAAATAAGGATTTAAAAAATTTACCTAATTAAATTTGTAATTAAAGTTCAAGTTAAGAATTTATAGGCCTTAAAATTAAGAAAAATTACCTAAAAATCTTGCTTTTTTTCTAGTTTTTCAACAAAACTAAGCTTTATGGGTATTAAAACAAAGGTAATGCGCGTATCTATTCAACGAGGTGTCAAAAATAAAATTCGATGCATAAATTTTAAGAGATAATTTTTTTTTATAACTAGAATTTGTCTGATAAGCTAGTGGTTTCCATTTTACGAAAGCAATACATTAAAAAGAGAATTATTAAAAAGATAACTATATCTAGAAGTACTGTAGATAGCGAAGCCTGTGTTGGACTTACTGAGGTTCGTGATCCCTAAGCAGCGGCCGAAGTCCTCCTATTAATACATTTATTTTTTTTTATTAAATTTCGAAAAACCTCACTATTTTAAGTAAAAAAAGGGTTGTATCTTAAATGCATGTATGTTTATGTTTGATATCTTGTTGAACAGATACTTGTATCATCTCTCTTTTGATACCCATAAAGTTTAGTTTTGTTGGAAAACTTAAAAAATAAGCTAGATTTTTGTCCACTTTATCAATTGCGAGCGATCTGAAATTTTTTAAAAAATTAGAGTTGTTGCTATTCTTGAAACGTTCCTAAAATTTTAATGCATAAGAACAAACTTTAACAGTTTGGGCCTTCTTTTACGATACAACCGAATACGGCCCTTCGTGATTGTTTCTGTATTTGTGTCAACCAACACCAGTATAGAAAATACCACACTTTTCTGCTATTACACCACTTTCTATATTTTACTTCTTCGCTAGTAAGCAGAGTCGTCTTTTAATATCACAACTAAAACAAAATTAAAAATAGATTTTCAAAGTGTGTACAGAGATAAAAAAAGAACAGGGTGATTTCGATATTAAAAAAACATCGTTTACATTGCAGTTGCATTTATAGTTGCTGAAAATGTTTATATTTTCTAATGAATAAAATCCCGGAATTTAGGGTTTGGAATCCCGGGATTCTGGGACTAGAAATTTGTTTGTTATCCCGGGATTTCGGAATTCGGGATAGCGTGATTGAAAGCCCTAATAGGACAACATAAAAAAATTACTTTTTAGTCCAAGGAAAAGTTAAAATTTTTAAATCCAAAAAGATTAGTTTTACATCCGCAAAAAGTTTAAAAAAGCAATATAAATATCAACTTAAAAAAAAATTATTCTGACTATTTTATGATTTGAACACACGTCCTCTGATGTACTGGTCCAACCTGTTATACACTTGTCCAACTCAGTTGTTAATAAGGTTTCGCTTACTTCGCATAATTACGAATGCAAGTAAGCTTTTAGGAATGTGGGTTCTAGACCCAGCTAAATTAAACTGAAGTAGGAATTAAAAAAGTTATTTTTAGACTGATTCCAACTAAATTTAGGATCAAAAAGTAGTCCAAAATTTCAAACCGTGTATCCACCAACTTTCCCAACACTACCAATTACAAATTTTCATCGTTAATTGATTTGTTTTAAAAGTATTTTGATCAGACGTCAGGAAATATGATAAGAGAGTAGGACGATTATTGGCCACGATTTGAACCAGGTACTTCTGGGTGAAATCAAGCACGCTACCGAGGATGTTCGCTGTGGTTAAATCTATTTAAAATGGTTTTACTTTCACTAAGATTGTATTCAGACGTCTACTTTTTATTTTTAGTAATAACTAGTTAACTCCACATAAAACAGTAAAGTGGTACCACAGACCAACATTTTTTGGCGGACTATTGTTTGAGAATCACTCCTTTAACCTATATTGTTTGCAAGTAATTGTTGTGCTATTTTACTTTCATTACTCTCATAAACTTTATCGTTTAAAGACTTCTTTGGTTATTTTTATATAAATATTGCTTTATGATGCTTGCTATTTAAGAAAATAAAGTTAATTTTGTTATGTTTAGATAAAATATAATTGTATTCTTTTATAACTGTACCCTTTTGTTCGTGTAACTAAGAAAAGTTTTGTTGACTTGTTCATTTTATTACCCAAAACATTTAAAATAATTAAAATTAAATTTTTAGAAAATAGTGTTTTGTCACTTTTCAAAGGTTTATGCTAATAAAAATGGTTTACAAAAAATGCACCTTGATCTTCTTCACTATCTGGTGAATTGGGTTCATAAAGCTTATGGATACACTTAATAAATAAAATTTAAAAACTGATTATATTTATAATACACGCTTTCTATTGTGTTCTCTAGATTGCATTCACGGTTAAATTAATGAGAATGTTTTCCGCGATAAGAATTTAATTTTTTTATTATAAAATGGCAACGCATAACCACCATCTATACTATTTTGCTTATAAGTTTTGCATCAGGAATATTCTAGATGAGTTGATAAGCATTTTTAAATCGGAATCATTTGAAATGAAAAATATAATAAAAAAATTTTAACATAAATTATTAAGCACACACCCATTTCACGAATTTTGACGAATTTTTATCATTTGTTGTGTTTGCTGAACTATTTATAAAACCTTGTATTTTTATCTTCATTGAAAAATGTTTTTAATGACTTCCCCAGTGTTAACTATTTTTAAAAGCATAACAAAAGTTAATAAATATGTATGTATGTATTAGGAAGGTCCATCCCTGATCCTAGACAATTTGAATGATATCTTGCACAGAGCCAAAACGACCTAATAAAATAGAACAAAATAAATAAGATTTCTTTATGGTTTTTATCTAAAAAGACGTTTTTATTAAAACCAAAGAGAAGATCTGCTTAAAACCTTGTCTTTTTTGTTAGTAAAACCGCATAGTTTTAAGAAAAATGTTATTGTCTTGTATAGGAAACTTGTTAAAACTATAAGAAAGTCTTATTAAAAATATGTGATTTTCTTATTAATTTAAAAAAGTTATCATCTTGATACTTAACTCTCGGATAGGTAATGATCCGATAGTCAGTGAATGGACAATGTCGTCTGGCCAGACAAAATCATAGGTGTGCTCAATTACAAAGGTATAGTATAATGACAGGTAGGCTAACGGTAGTTTTATGTTTCAGAGTATTTATACATATGCATTATACATATGTATGTTTGAGCAATATTTATCTTGTTATCTGACGTATCCAGGTTAAAAGAAGCTTATGAAATTTAAAAAAATATCACGCTATTATCTATAAGAAATTAATTTCGTCTGGGCAGGCGACATAGTCCTCGTATGAAGAATTTGACTTTGAGACAGAAGTTATCACTACCAACATTTACAGAACTTTTTAATATTATACTTTTCATAAAGAGTTAAAATTTATTCGAAATTTCACGAGAGCGTTTGCCAATCAAGCAACTAGAAACAAAGTTATTCAAAAAAGAAAGCCCATTTCGTCTGGCCAGACGACAAAGTCCATCCGAGGGTTAATTAGGAAATCGTATTGATTTAATAAGATTTATTTTTGAAATTTAATAAGTGAAGCTTTTTAAAGGAAAAATGAAATTTTTTGACCTTAAGCCTGAAAAAATTTTTACATTTAATTGCTTATAAATTAAGGAAGAAATGACTGTTCATTTTGTATTTTCAATTTAGATAAAATTTTACTAAATGAAAAAAAAAATAGTATGAAATAAATTTTGTTTACTGCGCGGAGTTTACTGCAATAACTTTTTTCACTCCGTTTGCAACGCTGATAAGGAGGAGTGGCACGTAAAGAAAAGTGTATATATTCTTGATCAGCATTACATCCCGAGCCGAATTCGTTAGGTCAGTCTGTCGACACGATTACAGCCGCAATTTTAAAGCTATTGAAATTTGGTATATGTGCTTATATTAAAAAACAAAGATCAAGTTCGAGAATGAGCAAAATCGGATGAAAACCATGCCTTCTTTATCAAACTATAAAATTTATAAAAACACCACAAACATTTTTGCAGTTACTTGGTATTGTGCACATAAGCTTTGATGTAAAATATTATACGTGACTTTATCAAATCTTTAAAATATCTAAAAATGGCACAAAAGTTAATTAATTAATGTCATGATGTCAAATTAAAATATTTGCCCATACACTTTGGCTGCCGAAATTCACCATATATTTGAAATTTTTAAAATCGAAAAAAAGCAACGCAACAATCTCCCATACAAAGTGACTTTAAGAAAATGGTAAATATCTGAAAAAGCCACAAAAACGAATATAAGGACTTAAAATTTTGCTTATGAACTTTAGTCAAATATTTACCAAATATTTGAAATTTGTCAAAATAGTAAAAAAACCACGCCTACCTCCCAAGCAAAGTAACTATATGCAAACGGTTAAGTCTATAAAAGTTCCGCAAAAATTAATTTAAAAAATTAAAATTATGAACATATGCTAAGAATATTAAAATTCACTTTGAGTTTGGTATTGGACAAAATTGATAAAAACTCGACCAATCTCCCATACAAAGTGACGTCATCAAAGATGAATAACTTTTATAAATTCCACAAAAATGTATGTATTAACAGCCTAATCTTCCTAATCTTCCATATCTTAATCGTGTTCCACATTTGAGTTTTCGCAAAATCTGATGAACAACACAACCATAATCTTTATGAGGTGACGTCATCAAACTTTAAAAACATGCATAACTAAGAATATACTGTGGGAGTATCTAAACCTCGACCCAGTCGAAAATAATTCCTTGCTAGTCATCAGTTCAAAAACCTTAAAAAAATTACAAAGGTTTTTATTTATTTTTAATTAATCACAAAGTTTTTTTAATCACAATGAGGAACAAAATTGGTCTAATAATATTCATAAAATGAGCTCAATAAAATTTATACAAAAAACATACAGTTTGGAGGTCTTTTTATAATTAAAAAAACAAAAATTTCTATAAACATGCAAATTTCTTTCGTTATCTTAATAAAGAAAGGTCACTAACATTTTTTAAATTAGGTTCTTCGCAGATGACTTTAAGTCAACCATCCATCTACCCTAAATCTGAAACAATCCAGCCGAAAAATTAAATCTTAAATGCTTACTTACTTACTTACTTAGTTGGCGCTACAACCGTATGTCGGTCTTGGCCTCATCTAAGAATTTGCGCCAGCCATTTCTGTCTTTTGCTTGCTGGCGCCAGTTGGAAATTCCAAGCTTCGTCAGGTTGTCCTCTACTTGGTCTTTCCAACGAAGATGCGGTCGTCCTCTTCTGCGTTGACCGCCGCTGGGTACCGAATCGAATGTTTTCTTCACTGGAGCATCGTCTTTCATGCGCTGAACATGACCAAGCCAGCGAAGCCGCTCGATTTTAATGCGCTTGACTATGTCGATGTCAGCGTACAGCTCATACAGTTCATCATTCCACCGTATTCGGTACTCGCCATTGACGCAGATTGGTCCGTAGATCTTACGAAGAATCTTTCTCTCGAATGCTCCTAAAGTCTTTTCATCTAAACTGCTCAGCGTCCAGGTTTGTGATGCGTAAAGTAGGACGGGCATGATGAGCGATTTATAGAGCGTGATTTTCGTTCGTCGAGAGAGGGCTCTGCTTCTCAATTGCCTACTGAGCCCAAAGTAACACCTGTTGGCAAGAGTTATTCTTCGTTTGATCTCAATGCTGATGTCGTTGGTTGAATTAATGCTGGATCCTAGATAGACGAAGTTCTTCACAACCTCGAAGGAGGTATTGTCAACGGTAACGTGGGTTCCAAGACGCTGGGACTGTTTGTTTGTTGACACTAAGTATTTCGTCTTATCTGCATTCACTGACAGACCCATTCGACTTGACTCTCTTTCTAATCTGGAAAATGCTGCACTGACTTCGCGCGTATTATGGCCAATGATATCTATGTCATCAGCATACGCAAGCAGCATAACACTCTTGTAGAATATTGTGCCACTACGTCTCAGATCAGCAGCTCGGATGATCTTTTCCATCATTAGGTTGAAAAAGTCGCACGATAAGGAATCACCTTGTCTGAAACCTCGTTTGGTAATAAATGGTGGGGAGAGGTCCTTCCCGACTTTAACTGCGCTGCTGGTGTTGCTCAGTGTCATCCTGCAAAGTCGTATTAGTTTTGCAGGAATACCAAATTCAGACATGGTGGAGTACAGGTGCTTCCTTATTGGGCTGTCGAAGGCGGCTTTGTAGTCAACAAAAAGATGGTGGGTGTCGACTTGTTTTTCTTGAGTCTTCTCCAAGATTTGTCGTAGCGTGAAAATCTGGTCGATGGTGGACTTTCCAGGTCTGAAGCCACACTGATAAGGTCCGATCAGTTCGTTTACAATGGGCTTCAATCTTTCACATAAAACGCTCGACAGGACCTTATATGCGATATTAAGAAGGCTTATCCCACGGTAATTGGCACAGATAGTGGGATCGCCTTTCTTGTGGATTGGGCAGAGCACACTGAGATTCCAATCGTTCGGAATGCATTCTTCCGACCATATTCTGCATAGAAGCTCGTGAATGCATTTAAGTAGAGCTTCGCCTCCGTTCTTAAACAGCTCAGCAGGTAAGCCATCAGCTCCCGCGGCTTTGTTATTTTTAAGCCGAGCTATAGCTGTCAGAACTTCATCATAGTCGGGCAGCGAAACCTCGACGCTGTCATCCGCAATTGGGGTTTCCGGAATATCATCTCTATTGGCGGGATTGTTGTCAGCGTCGCCATTTAGAAGCTTAGAGAAGTGTTCCCTCCATAACGTCAGTGTACTCTGGACATCTGTCACTAGATTCCCGTTTTCATCCTTGCAGGAAGAGGCCCCGGTTTTAAAACCATCGGCAAGGCGTCTTATTTTTTCGAAAAATTTTCGGGCCTCATTCCTGTCACCATACATCTCAATCTTCTCCTGCTCGCGCTTTTCTGCCTCTCTTTTTTTCCGCCTGAAAATATGTCTCTCTTCCCTCCTCTTTTCTTTGTATCGCTCCTTAGCAGCGCGCGTTACAACCGACTGCAGGGTGGCTTTGTAGGCGGCGTCTTTCTCTGCAGTGGCGTCGCGACACTCCTGGTCGTACCACTGGTTTCGGCGAGGGCGTTGGTAGCCAATCACCTCTTCAGCAGCCGCACGCATGGAGTTGGAAATGTGTGTCCACTGCGCGCATATATCATCGATTGGAGGAGTGCTTTGAAGCAGGAGTGAGAGTCGAGTGGCGAAAGCATCGGCTGTCTGTTTCGATTGCAGCTTGTCGACGTCTAGCTTTCTCTGTGTAGGGTTGCGTGTATTTTTAGCTGCGCACAGACGTGTACGGATCTTGGCTGCAACAAGATAGTGATCCTAGTCAATGTTTGCACCACGGATCGTGCGTACATCCAATACACTGGAAGAGTGCCTTCCGTCGATCAAAACGTGATCAATTTGATTTTTTGTTTTTTGATCAGGGGACATCCAGGTGGCTTTATGAATATTGAGATGCTTGAATCTAGTACTACTTACGACCATGTTTCGTGCTGCGGCGAAGTCAATCAGCCTCATTCCGTTATCGGAGGTGTTGTCGTGGAGGCTGAACTTTCCGACTGTTGGACCAAAAATATTTTCCTTGCCCACCTTAGCGTTGAAGTCACCAAGCACGATTTTTACGTCGTGGCGGGGGCAGCGCTCGTAAACATTTTCAAGGCGCTCATAGAAAATTTCCTTGATCTCATCGTCCTTGTCTTCTGTCGGAGCGTGCGCACATATTAGGCTTATATTGAAGAATCTAACCTTGATGCGGATTATGGCAAGTCGTTCGTTCACAGGTGTGAATCGCAGGACGTGGGGCCGTAGTCTCTTGCCAACTACAAATCCGCATCCAAACTCGTGCTTCTCCGCATGGCCGCTGTAGTAGATATCACAGGGTGCATGCCGAATGCAACCCTGTCCCTTCCATCGCATTTCTTGGATAGCAGTGATATCAGCTTTGTATCTTTCCAAGACATCAGTCAGTTGGATAGATGCACCTTCCCAATTAAGGGTTCGGACATTCCAGGTGCATATCCGTAAATCATTATCAGTTTTTCGTTTGCGGTAGTCGTCATCAGATTTGGGGATCATTTTTCTTCTATTCTTATATGTTTTCATTGAAATTGGTTTTTACGGGTGGGCTTCAAACCCGACGCACAACCTATTTTAAGCCTAGGGAGGCCCGCCGCTCAGATTAGCCGCCAAACTAACGGTTGTCAGTTTTGACGTTGCCCAGGAAACACCACGTGGAGGTTTGAGTCGACTTGAGGCGATTTCACAAAGATTATGCTGGCCTCGCCAGGTTGAGACAGTCAGACATGTTACATTGATCCATCGCCCCCATCTTAAATGCTAGTCAGGGCCTTTCTATATTAAGGTAACGAAAGAAATTATTGAGAAAATCTTTCAGTCAAGCAGTTCTTCACTTTCAGTCAAATTTTAGAAATTTTTTCATTTGATATATTGCTTCTGATATCAATATTGTGGCATTTAGTTCACTAGATTTAAAAAAATATTTTGCTTAAATTAAATTAAATAAATTGCTGCAATCTGCAGTCTGTTTCAGTAAATAGTTTTTATTAAACTTTGAAAATAAAAAATTATTTAAACATTTGCTGCCGAATGAGAAATTGAAAGAATTCCGTAAGCAATTTTCTATAAATTGGCGAAAATCGACTCTTTAAAATAATTTTTTATGTATTTTACAGAGTACCAAAATTTAGAACTAGATAAATTTTTTAATTCTTTTAAATCGTCTGCTGACTTAAAGTTCTAAATTCTGTGTTTATTATAGATTGAAATAAAATGTACCGAAAACGCTTTGGTAGTAGGAAAATAAAAAAAAATATTAAATTGTATCAAAAAAACACAATTGTACCGAAAATATCAACCCTGTGTCATTTCAGTTTATTTGGTAATAATATAGGAATATGTAAAAATATATGTAATTTGAAAAACTTAAAATAATAAAGTGCGAGTATACATTAGGCTGGGTCGATTTGCAAACCTATGTTGCCTGGTCGATTTTCGGATCGGGCATGAAAAGTTATTAAAAAAAGGGGCCATAGGGGTGTACTTTACCCTATCACATCTTCAATTTTCTGAATTTTGTTTAGGAATTTGTATATAAACGCGCACAGCTAGAGAAAAACTGATGCCAGAAATGAAATTCTCGTTTCCGATTTATACGTTTTCATACAAAAATCTATCTTAAAAAAACACTAAACAAAAAAGTTCATAAAATGCAAGGTATAATATTTTTTTAGAATTCTTGTCATTCATTAATATTTTTGATATTGATATCCGGATTTAATTGAAATTTTTTGCATTTTCATTACAGACCTACAACAGAAATTAAAAAGCAGTGATGGTCAAAAATACATACGCACCTATGTTAAGATTATACCTTGAATTTTGTGAATGTTTTTCTTTAGGAATTTTTTACAATAAATTTTTGTACAAAGCATATAAATGTGAGACTGGTTTTAGGTTGAACTGGGTACCACCATTTCTGACATCAGTTTTGTTCTAGCTGTGCACGTTTGTTAACAAAAATTTTTTAAAAAAAACCGAAAATTGAAGATGTGATAGAGTAAAGTGCACCCCAATCGCCCCCGTTTTGTTTTTTTTAATAACTTTTCATGCCGGATCCGAAAATCGCCCAGGCTACATACATTTTTTTACCTCCATACAAATCGACCCAGCCTAGTATACATTCATTTTCAGTTAATTAAAGCTATGTTGCTATGATGGAAAAAAAAACGATCAAAGAAACTGACACAAAGTAGTGCCTCTTTCTGCACATAATTTCTTCCTCAATTTTCATTTTATTGAGCAGCTCCTTTGAGTTCACTTTGAAAATTTTTAACAAAGCCGAAACTAAGTCACTCAAGCCCCTTGATCGAAATATGGCTTGAGTTTCGAGAATAAGCTCTAGAATTACTTATGTATCAATTGTTCATATTTTTTTATTTCAACATAAACCTTATATTTAATTTTTATTCTTTTGGAATTTAAGTGGTGGTTTTTGACTCTGTGTGGTATTTGCGAAAATGTTTTTTTATAAATATTCTTTCATTTTCATTAGTCTACATTTTTAAAGATTTTACAATCCCGAAATAATTCCTTGATTATATGCAATAACAGTAGAGTTCAGCTACTACAGCTTTTTCTCACTTTCTCCGCATTAGATCATCTTAAGAACCAGCCCAAATAACATTAAAACATCTCAATAAGGCCATTCACAGCTCGAATACGCTGGTCTGCCATTTGTTCGATCTGCTATTTGTTCGCCAATTTACGAAAACGTATTTTGCTTCGTTGTTGTTTTGCATACAAATGCAAATACGCAGGCACGCGTAAATAAAAGCAGCCCTTGGACGTGCTCTTTGTACCTCGTATTTTTATGCTCTGTCTACGGCGGCATAATCACATACATCACAGGGTTGCACAATCTTTTTATACGACAGTCACATGGCGAGGTGCTCACAGTTTGAACAATAACAAATGCTATAAATATGATTTGTTAAAAGTATGCTCAAACCGTGAATAGCCTTAACGATATCGATAAGAGTGGTCCAAAACAATCCAAAGTGAGAAAAATTTACGCACCATAATATGGGTTGGGCTCAGGGACAACACAAGACATAACAACTAACCATGCGTTTACATAGATCTAATCATACATTAGTTTTCAATCTACTTTTGAGTTGACCTTTCGATAAGTTAACATCAAAAAAGCTACAGTTGTTAACAAAGGTACTCATGCGATGTAAAGGAGCAGTAGCCATATAATTTGTTCTACTAAAAGGTAAGTAAATTAAATTGTTAGCATTTCTACTGCTTCTACGGTTAGTGTTAAAATTTATAAGAGTTAGGAGTTCTGGTGAATCGAATACACCAGTTATGAGTTGGTGTAAATAGACGATATCTGCAGACTTCCTTCTCTCATTCAAAGATTGCTTTTTTAATAGTTTTAAACGATCCTCATAAGGAGGAAGGTTTAAAGTGTCAGTTGCACTTAAACCCCTTAGAGCAAACCGAACAAAACGTTTTTGGATTATCTCTATACGTTCAACATGTACATTGTAACTTGGGGACCAAACTTGACTTGCATACTCTAAGTGAGGTCGCACAATTGCATAATACAGCGTTGTAGTTGTGATCATACTATTAAATTCTTTGGCCCAGCGTTTCATAAACCCGAGCATAGAAGATGCTTTTTTACAAATGTAATCAATATGAACGTTAAATGATAGCTTAGAATCCATGCATATACCCAGATCTTTGACAGCATCTACACGACTTAATGCAGTATCTTTTATCTTATAATCAAAAATTAAATTATTCCTTTTTCGCGAAAAGGTCATAGTTTGGCATTTATCTGGATTTAGAAACATATTGTTTTTAGAACACCAAATTTCAAAGGATTTCAAATCAGACTGGAGCAGATCTGAATTGTCTTTAGCACCTATTGTTCTGTATATTTTCATGTCATCTGCATAGATAAGTAGATGAGAGTGTTTGATGATGTGGGTTACATCATTAATGGCTTAAATAAACAGAAGTGGACCAAGGTGGCTACCTTGAGGAACACCTGATTCAGCAATAAATTCAGCTGACAATACGCCTCGAAATCGTATTTGATAAGATCGCTCTGTCAGATACGATTGAATCCAGCTTACAAAAAATTGTGGAAAACCCATTAACTTTAGTTTAAATAGAATTAAGTTGTGTGGCAGTTTATCAAATGCTTTACTAAAATCAGTGTAAATACAGTCGACCTGGTTACCTGAATAAAATGAATTTAAGCAAAACGTTGTAAAATCGAGGAGATTAGACACAGTGGATCTGCCAGTAACAAATCCATGCTGACGAGTTGTCATGACCTTCCCACAGTGAATTTTCACACGATCATACACGAGGCGCTCAAAAAGTTTTGGAATCGACGAGAGTTTCGCGATAGGCCTGTAGTTGTTTATATCGTTCTTACAACCTTTTTTGTAGATAGGACCTATAAAAGATTTTTTCCAAAAAAGTGGAAAAATACTTTCGCTAATTGATTTATTGAATAACATGGACAGTGGTTGACTTAGAACGGAACCACATCGTGTTAACACTGCGGCAGGAATTCCGTCAGGTCCAGCATTAAAATCCTCATCGATCAATCCAATATACTTTAAAATATCCTCTGAAGTAAAGGATATAGAATCCAACGAAACCCTGGGTGTAGAGTTCATATATTCAAAGTACTCTTCATCAGGATTTAAAGAGTCTGAACAAAATGACTCTTTAAAGAGATTGGCAAATAGACCACAAATTACGACAGGATCGTCAGCAAATCCGTCAGAGGTTTTAAATGATGAAGGGAATCCATCAGATTTTTTTTTGGTGTTTATGAATCCCCAGAATTTCTTCGGATCAGACAATATTCTCAGCTTAGTACTGTCTAAATATTTTTGATATAAGGTAGCTGAGCAATTTTCAAAGTCCAGAAACAAATGCTTGTAGATTTCTAGGTCATTCAAATCAAAGCTACAGACATATTTTTTCCATGCCCTATTCCTGCTGTTGCGAAGAATCTTTAACTCCTTTGTGTACCAGGGGTAAGCACAATTTTTCGTAAATTTGAGGCTATATGGCACGGACAGAGAAAACATAGCAAAGATTTCCATATAAAAAAAATTAATTGAATCATCAAGAGTGTTATTATTAACATATTCTAAAATAACATGAAGTTTACTTTGAAGCAAATGATTCAACTTCAAAAAGTCAGCTTTTTTAAAATTGAATTCATAAACTTTATCTATTGAGTTAGACTTTACTATATTATCCCTGTCTGATTTGTACCATATACTCAATGGTGGATGGTATTCATCAACAGCAGTCAAAACATGAGGGGCCCTCTCAACAATCACATTGTTACTATCTGTAGTTAAGACCAGGTCAAGAAGTCTTTCACGACTATCTAAGCACTATTCTATTCTGATATTCTCGGAGCTTCGATTATTTTCCAGGATCTCTTCATGCCTGTAAAAGCTTCAAAAATTTGAGCATCTTAATTAGAACTATCCATTAACGCTATTTGATTATGGATTTTTTAAAATCCATTTAAGATCCATTATTGGAATTCAAAGCTTTAGGCAAGCTTTATTTAAAATGTTTACTTAGTAACAGAATTTTGGTTAATACAACCAGTTATCTTTCTTAATTTCACCTTTTCCCTCAGTCCTCTTTTATCTGATTTTTTCTGTCTTCAACTTTTATAATACAGTCTATTTTCAACTTTTACAAAACTTATGTTCAAAATCAAAAATAATTCATATTTATTGTTTAATTTTTGTAATATGTAATATTTAATTCTGACATATGTTTCTAGTCTATTTATAAGGACTATAGAAATCGGCTGTTCCCCGAAACTTGTAAACGCAAACCTGTAGTCGGCAAAATTTTTAAGTCAGAAACACACACGTGTGTGCATAATCCGATCATTTTTTAATACAGCATGAAAATTGTTGGTGAATAAAAATTTTTTTAATAGTGCAATACCGAAAAATTCGTGTAAAAAAATTTGTTGATGAAGCGTGTTATTTCAAAATCGTGCAAAAAGAGATCGTTTAAAAAAAGATTTGAGTGTATAGTGTTAAATAAATAAGTGATAGCTATAAAAATTTATGTAGTGTTAAATGGAGCCTACATTAAACTGGACGAGAAACCCCTAAACCTGTCCTTGGAATGAGGCTTTTCTACCGAAGCCATTACTATACCATTTTATAAAACTGCTGCATGAGATCAACCGAATTGTTGAAAGAAATTCAAATCCACGACATCGATAAGATTTTCAACGGAAGGAAGCTCCTCGGTGAGATAAGATACATAGATCTTAGATACAAATTAAAATACGTGAGATCTACGATCACTTTTACTAACAACTTTTATATTTGTGATTACATTTTTAATCACTATTGACGCAACGAATATACAGAAAAAAAGCACCAAGAAAAATAAAATCGAGTGGATATCACAAAAAAAAAATTTAAATGAGAAGCTGTGAGTAGTTTTTAAATTATTTATTACTTTTGACTTATAGCGCATTCTCTTCTGGAAAAAAATTCTGCATTTTTCTTTCTTTCGCGGAAAGAAGGTAAAAAATTCCCGTTATAAGGACATAAAATTTATTGCGATATCTTATTCAAGGTCTTCGCCTCTGAATGAGAAAAAAAAAAACGATTGAAATTTAAAGTTTTGATTTTGAAAGCAAATATTTCAGTCAGTTTTCAATCTAATCTCATACAATTTTCTTTGTCAGAAAGATTAGTTAAATGACTTTGGAGAAATAAGAAAAGATTTATTCTTATCCTACCAACTCAATGTTTTATATTGCTTAAAAAAACCTATTAAATATTCAATTTTTGCTCAATGTTGTCAATTTTTTTCAAGTGTTTTTTTGTTGTTAATTTTTTATATCATTTTTCCAGGGACATAACTGTTATGCAACTTTTTTGGAATTGGTTAAAATTAATTATTAAAATGGGTTAAAATACATTTCAGTTATGAATAACTTTTATTTTTAAGATTAATGTTTTTTGGTTGCCGGATAACTTTTATTTTTGAGGAATAATTTTTTAGGTTGGCTCATAACAATTATTTTCTGAAATGAATTTTTTTCGGTTATTAGTGCCAAAAATAAAAAAAAGATTACTTTTTCTTTTGGAATGGACTCACACCTCTTAGCAGTGGGCAATATGGGGTAATCATCTAACGTCATCGTCGTGATGTTAGAACTTCAAAAAGTTTTTTGACACCATGTTGGACCTTAAAAAGGTGTTTTTTATAGTCGCTTCCCTTTTTAGAATCTTTTCTAGAAAAATCGGTTACCACACCGAATACCGACGACTGATAACCTCACCGAATACAAATTACTGAAGCGATTACCAAGCGATTACTTAGCCGAATACCGATTACTAAGCGATTACATAACCGAAGACTGATTACTGAAGTGAAAACTTAACTGAATACTGATTACTAAGCGATTACATAACTGAATACTGATTACTGAAGCGATTGCCAAGTTATTACTTCGCAGAATACCGGTTACTAAGCGATTACATAACTAAATACCTATTACTGAAGTGATTACCAAACGATTACTTAGCTGAATACTGACTTCCAAGCGATTACATAACTAAAGACTGATTACTGAAGTGATTACTTAGCTGAATACTGATTACTAAGTGATTACATAACCGAAGACTGATTACTAAAGTGATTACCAAGTTATAACTTAGCTAACTACCGATTACTAAAGCGACTACGAGAACAAAGGAACAGCTTGAACAGGCGGAAAAGTGACAGCACGATTAACCCACGCCCGGTTACTTAACGCTGCATACATAAGACACTATCATAAGAACACATTTTTTTAATAAAAACATAATACATATTAAATCATTTTTAGATTAACTGAATCTTTCACACGATCCTGGAGCGGCTGAGCTTTACCTCAGCCGGTGTATAAAACCATGTCAGAAATGATAGATGTTCTGCCAGTATTTACGGGTCACTGCTTTCAAATCTCATTTAAGAATTTTAAAGTTTTTGGAAACTAAGGTGGACCCTAAAAAAGTGTTTTTTGTTTTATAATCTTTGTAAATTCGCTGATTGGTCATTTCGAATCTGATATTGGAATTAAAAAAAGTGGAATTAAAAAGTGGAATTAAATTTCATATAATTATCTACCTAATTTTGAAAAATATATAACATTTTGCAATTAAACCACACATTAAAGGGCCTTTTAATACTAAAAATGCATTTGATAATAATTAAGCAAACATTTATTACTAAACAAAAACAAAACATTGATTTTAAAAATTACATTATTTTATTTCCTTGATAATGACTAAGCAAACATTTTTTATTAAAAAAAAGGATTTCTTAAAATTTTGTAATAAAAATAATTTTTTATGAGGTACACTCAGCTTTTTCAATAGTTTTCTATAGTTGATTAAATACTTTACGCAAATATGTGAAATATATTTATGAATTTGTCATATCTTTTTTAATTCATTGCTGATGTCAGATGCATTAATTCTGGAATGTAAAAACATGACTTTATTAATTAAAGTTGGATTTGATGCAACTTTTATTAAATTTCGTGCTGTTCAGCTGATCGTGAGGGATCAGCTCTCAGTACTCTCACAGTAAGAAATGTTAGCATTTTTTCTCTATTATGGGGGTTTAAATAATTTTAGTTAAATTTAATTTGCCAGTCGTACTATAAATAAATTTTCAATCATGGGAGTTTAACGTCAGTCAGAGGAAATGACAATAAACAAAGCTTCTATTCTAAAAACAAAACAAAGGAGCTTTTTTTAAAATGGCACAAATAATTTACACCTAATTTCAAGGGTTTGGAATTGTTATAAAGGAAATGTTTGCAAATGTACAATTTTATTTACCCTATGAGAATTTATCCTCTACTAATTTGGGATAACTACCTTGTCGTGGTGTAGGGGCTTAAATTGAAGCACAGCGGGCTATGACGACGGGAACCTCGGCTCCAGGGCCACCCATGTCGTACAGGCTGTTGTGAGGCAATGAACTTAAACTTATCCCACCCTTAACTCCGGGGTCGAGGGATGGCGCCCACCGAGTTTAAAGTTTGCAGCCAAGGGTAATCTGTGCTGTATTCTAGCGTATCCCCTCTCTGACCTGGCCGAACCAGAGAGAAACACTGGCTCTACCATGGTATTGGGGCTCGCCATGGCCGACAAAGGGGGGTGGCAAAGGGGGCGTAAGAACAAGATGAATACAATTAACACAAAAACCAACCCGCAGTGCTAGGGGATAGCACAGAAGATGAACTGCTTGCCTCCAGTCAGGAGACAATCGTTGAAGGCACAGAGAGTACCAGCCATAGTACTCCTGGGCCTTCTAGTCAAACACTAAATACCATACCCGAGACCACCAGCCACAGTGGCTCGACAAAACCATTCACATCCTGCTCCAATGTGACCACCAGCCATAGTGGTCCGAAGAGCAGGAAATCCCACGGCGCGCTACTGAAAGCGAAAGGCTCTGTTCATTCTTGCCAAGATAGACAAAAATGCAAAGCAGAGTACGGTTCTGGAGCGCGACGTGGAAGACAAACAAAAATGCGAGGCTACGATTCATGAGTACCTGAAGTACCAGGCTACTCAGCCTGCTGACGCAGCCAATTCAAAGCGAAATCGGTCGCAAGATGCGATCGACAACGTTGCGAAGAGGGCAAAGGTCAGCGGCAAGTCAACCGTGGTTGACGACCGACAACCAGCCAGCGCGCCTTTAGTGAGGTGGCCAGGGATCACCTACAGGTGGCGCTGATTGACGCGAACTCAAACAGCCACAAGCGGATTTCGAAAGCGGGCAACACCCTTAGGTTTGGCATCCGTCGTGGCAAACTAAAGATCTTCAAAGACCCGTCCGCGGAAGAAGTCGTCAGCGTCGATGATATCCTCGATTCCCTTACAATCGAGGATCCGACGGTGCCTTCCACGCAGCAGCCACAACAACCACCAGCCACGTAATGCCACTATCGGTAATACAGGTTAACCTGCAGCACGCCAGATGTGCTGCTGATAATCTGGCCATCCTCATGATGGATTATGAGCCAACCTAAAAACAGGAGCCCTGGGTCAGAGACTCAGTAGTAAAAGGGTTCCAGAACAACCACTACAACATCTACTACAAGAGAACAGCAGGTAAATCAAGAACTTGCATTGTAGCCAAAAAGCACATACATTTATTTCTACTCCCTAACCTTAGCTCTTCAGACCTGACAGTTGTCAAACTGGAGGGCGCCAACAATCTTTTCATAGCCTCAGCCTATATGGGCTACGACAGGGAAGCTCCTCCAGACGAGGTGAAGCGATTAGTGGCTATGGCAATGCTGGACAACACCACCACAATTTTGGGCTGCGATGCCAATGCGAGATACACACTATGGGGCAGCTCTGAGATAAACACCAGAGGTGAGTTTTTATTCGACTTTATAATTAACTCTAATCTTAACATATACAATAAAGGAAATACACCTACTTTCACCTTTCCAAGTACTGACAACTTCACAGGCTGGAGTGAGGTCTTGGATATTACTCTTCTATCCGAAAACGAGTCTCTAAAAGTAGCAATTGGAGAGTTTCGAGCAAAAGTTCCTTCTCGGATCACAGCTTGATCCTCTTTGATTTGAATCTTGAAACAGGGGCCCCTCTTCCATTTCGTAACCCCAAACGTACTGACTGGGCCAAATTTGCCAAAGTGGCTCGCCCAAAAATCCGTTCTTTAGCCTACAAGCAAATCCCAACTGCGGAGGAGTTAGACTCTTCCGTGGAGGCCCTAGAGCAAACCATGCAGGTTGCCTTTAGAGTCTCATGTCCCATTAGCAGGGGCAAGAAGAAATCTCTTCCTCCGTGGTGGAGCAGAGATCTATCCGACCTTAGGAAAAGGGTTAGGAAAACTTTCAACTCGTGTCACAGACAGTGTCTTTGGCAACCATACAGAGACATCCTCAAAACCTACAAGAAAGCAATTCGAGACGCGAAAAAGCATTCTTGGCAGGAATACACCCAATCGATCGACAATATAAAAGAATCGGCAAGACTAAGCAAAATCCTGTCCAAAGAAAGCACCAGTCCATCTTTCATTCGGAAAGACGATGGTACGTGGACAGAATCTACCAATGAATCCCTGGAACACTAACTCAACACTCACTTTCCCGGCTGTAGGAGCAACTGCAATGAGAACCTAGGTATAGAATCACCTGAGGCAACTGCGGCGGTTCCGACTGGCTCCTTTATCTCAATGGAAAGGCTTATCTGGGCCTTAAGCAGCTTCTCTTCATACAAATCCCTGACGGCATACTTCCAATAATGTTGCAGAAACTACAAGATGTAGTTGCACCTATCCTACTCTCTATCTTCACTAAGTGTCTCTGCCTTAACTACACTCCAAGAAGCTGGAGAAGAGTTAAGGTAATATTTATACCCAAAGCTGGGAGGAGAGGTCACGAATCAGCCAAGGATTTTAGACCAATAAGCCTCACATCATTCGCACTGAAAACCCTAGAGCGTGTACTGGATATTCATCTCAGGGACGTTCTAAAGGGTGCTAACATATCCAGCGCCCAACACGCATACCTCAAGGGCAGATCCACAGATACCGCCCTACACGAGGTTATTACCACTATTGAAAGATCAACATACTTTAAACAATACACTATTGCGGCCTTCTTAGACATAGAAGGGGCTTTTAACAATATTCATACTAGGGCCATTTTTGATTCTCTTACCAACCTTGGTGTACAAGCACTGGTGAGAAACTGGATAGTCTCAATGCTCAGAAACAGAATAATCCAGGCAGACCTGGGTGGCTGCCAACTCACGAGATTTGTCAGTAGGGGTACTCCGCAAGGAGGAGTAATCTCCCCCCTACTCTGGCTCATCGCCATGAATGAATTTCTTAATACACTAAATTGCAATGGGGTCAAAGTGGTGGCTTATGCGGATGACGTGGTTGTTATGGTGTCAGGACTGTTCCCCTCTACGCTCAGTGAGCTAATGGAGGTTGCTTTGGGAAAACTCAGTGTCTGGGCTGCCAGGTGCAGCCTAGGAGTTAACCCTAGCAAGACGGAACTGATGTTATTCACCACAAAAACCAAAGCGCCACAATTTGTCCTTCCAAAGCTCAACAACCAACCTCTTACACTATCCAGTAGCGCAAAATACCTAGGTGTCATTCTGGATCCTAAGCTAAGCTGGAAAACTAACATCGAACAAAGGGTCAAGAAGGCCTGTATAGCCTTCTACGCCTGCAAAAAAACCTTTGGTAGAAAATGGGGTCTTCAACCAAAAATGCTCTTATGGCTATACACAGCGGTAGTGCGACCTATCTTGGCGTATGGTGCACTAGTATGGTGGCTGCACTGAATAAAGCATACAACACAACAAAACTAGCTCGGATCCAGCGATCCGCATGCATAGGTATCACAGGGGGTATCCGCTCATGCCCCACTGATGCACTTAATGTCCTGACACATTTACTCCCCATAGATTTACACATTAAGCTTACTGCAACAAACAGTGCAGTCAGACTCAGAGAGTCGTACAACTGGCGAAATAGACCATATGGACACAGCAACATTCTTAATCCGCTACCTCGGGAACTAATTCCTGGAAAAACGGACTACGACACTCCCAAACGCGACTTCATGAAATCCTTTACAACCAAGTTTCCCACCAGAGTGGAATGGCGCAATGGGGGAATTGATCTAGCCTTCGATGTGTCCTTTTACACGGATTCCTCCAAGATGGAGTGCGGAGTGGGAGCGGGCATATACTCTGAGAAACTGGGGGTGGCGGACTCTTTTCGTCTACCAAACTCAGCCAGAGTCTTTCAGGCCGAGCTTTTTGCGATAAGAGAAGCTTGTCGCACCTTAAGGAGAGCTAACACCAACCACCTTAACGCAGCTATTCTGACGGATAGCCAAGCTGCCATTAAATCTTTAGCTGCGATCAATACTAACTCCAAACTGGTAAGGCAGTGTAAGGATGAACTGACCCGGCTAAGTCACCAACTTAGCATTACCATAATCTGGGTTCCCGGCCATAGGAACATTTATGGTAATGAAAAGGCGGATGAATTGGCCAGGCGGGGTTCTACCCTTGACGTTTCCAGAGCGGAACCAGTCGAAGGTCCACTGAACACAGTCAAGGGATGAATTCGTTCTTACTACTTAACCTTAGCCGGTCGTAGATGGAGAGAACTACCAACCTGCAGCACATCAAGAAAAATATGGCCCCTTTACAACATAGGCAGAACTCAACAGATGCTCTCAAAGCCCCGGAACGACATAGCCAGATTAACGGCTATTATTACGAGTCACTGGTGCATCGGAGTTCATGCCGAGAGAATCGGACTACCTTTCAACACCCACTGTCGCAGCTGCGATGACCCAAATGAAAAAGAAACACTAACACACTTTCTGTGCACCTGCCCGGCCCTGGCCAGGTCCAGACTAACAACGCTTGGCAGGCCCTTCCTCAGCAACCTAGAGGAACTCTCAACAACAAAAATCAACAATCTCCTAACTTTCATCAATCGCACCGGATGGTTATAACCTAGCAGTGCGCTGCCCAGTCAACCAACAGAAACACGAGGTTATGGCATCAAACCGGTTCACTAGAGCTACTTGGATCCTACTTGCATGTAGAATCACCATCTAAACCAACCAACCAACCATGAGAATTTATATTTATGGGCATTTCCAAACTGGCGTTACGGACGATTTGCACGCAGAAATATAAAAAAAGGAATGAAAAAGTCTAACTTTTAAAAAGGCTTTTTTTATATTTGCGTAGTAATTAAGTAGCATTATATTAAGTAAAAATAATTACAGCAATCGACCCTAATGACTTGTCGATATAAGCAAAAATATGTGCTGGCGTTACGTAGCAACTAGCTAGTGTCCGACCGAATATTCGGTTCCGGAAACCAAAACCAAAACTTTTGCTTAAGATTTCTTCCGTCAGTTATTTAATTCAAATATATTAGTTTCGTATAATCAAAATATTTACAACGCGTTACCAAAACAAAAATTATGAATTCGTCTATAACTTTATTTATCGTGTAAACGCAAAACATTTTGATTAATTTTATGCGTCCGATGCTATCATTTTAGGTAATCAGTCGTCGGTAATCGATGTGGTAATAGGTTTCTCTGGGAAAGATTCTAAAAAGGGAAGCGAACATAAAAAACACCTTTTTAGGGTCCACCATGGTGTTAAAAAACTTTTTGAAGTTCTAACATCACGACGATGACGTTAGATGATTACCCCATATCGACCACGGTTAAGAGGTGTGAGTCCATTCCAATAGAAAAAGTCATCTTTTTTTCTTGATTTTTGACACTAATAACCGAAAAAAATTCATTTCAGAAAATAACTGTTATGAGCCAACCTAAAAACTTATTCCTCAAAAATAAAAGTTATCCGGCAACCAAAAAACATTTTTCTTAAAAATAAAAGTTATTCATAACGAAAATTTTTATGTGTTGAAATTGCCCAACTTTTTCTGCTGTGAATTCTAGAATAACAATTATTTTCGTTCCCTGCCTCTTTCACATTCTTTCATATGACACATAATATATTTGCAAAAATTGCTTCATTTGGACACATAGTTCAATAAACGGTTTCTATCATCAAAAATCATGCGCTACCAACTATTAGTATGATTTTTTTGATAAAAATTAAATTTTTCTAAATGTTAATGTAAAAAATAATTTTAAATTACTTTAATTAATCCTTGGTCAAATTTGTTAATTTATTTAAATATATTATTAAATTGAAAATCTTATTGCTACACATTTTATTCTATTTTGTGTTATTATCATAAATATATTAATTACTCCATGAATATAAAACCTTTAAAGCCGCAGCGTTTATTTTATAAAAGTCTGATTATATATGCGCCGCACGGTGGGGCGATCCCATACATAGGGTTGAACATCCAGAAAAAAGTGCAACTTGCAAAATCTTATAATATTTTGATACATTTCGATAGAAATATATTTGGGCTATTTGAATGGCCCACACTTGGCAGTTATTTATTTTTAAGTGCGTACTTTTGCTTTTGTAAAGACTCATAGTTGATATTTTGTAATATAAAAAATATAGTCTTTTTTTAAGTCCTATATCATTTTGTTAAACTGCTTGATTGAACAGATCTTTATAATTTATGAAAGGATATACTCTAGACTTTTAAACCAGATATTTTGTTTTTAGTTTTTTGTTATCCCGTTATTGCGATAAGGAATAAAAATTTAAAAAAAAACTATTAAATTTGAAAAATAAAAAATGGCCAGGGTTGGCAGGGATCAATGTACCTAACATTACAAAAAATGATAGTAAGAAATGTTTAAAAAAAAAAATTTGCGCTCGCCATCCAGCGCCTTCTGAGAATTTCAATATCAAAATTGTATTCCTCGGGGTTTTTTAGCGACAGTTTGATTAGCGATAAAAACTTGCGAATGGATAAAAAAACAATTTTGGGATACATTTATTGTTTTAACCCATTCCGGCCCGGCTCCGTGACCTTTTGTAAACGGAAAAAATAGATATTTTGCTTTGATTGCGGCATAGCATCCTTAAGTTACGTAAATTTATTGTACTAAATAAGTGTAGACAATTTTAATGAAAATACTGTTTATTTATCTGAGACGTCTGGTACTTGAGATATATTTTAGACACGATGCAAATATTTTCAAAAATTCCAGTAAAAAAATTACATAAGCTGGTACAATACAGATAAAGGTTTTGAAATCCACTTAAAAGTGATTTGCCAATAAACACAGTTGTTATATATTGTATTTAACCGTCAATAATTTATATGAAATATATTTTAAAAGTAGTGAATATAATTATGTTTGTGACAATCAGAAAATGTTTGCTGCGAACATATTGCTTATATACTAATGCAGTGTACATAATATATTCATTGCAACAAATTAGCTTGTTTGCAGTGAACATAATATATTAATGGCAAACATAATATGTTTCTTGCATAAATAAAATTGTTTGCTACAAAAAAGTTTTTTAATACATACATTAATATCATCTCATTGCAATCTCATATTATGTTTCCAGTAAACATTTTCTTCTGCGTGCATAATGTTTAGACTATGATAAAAGCATTTGAATCAACAACACTATACTATTTTGCTGACGATGAAATTAAAATTGTTTAAAGTTTGTTAATAGAAATGGTATTGCAAGGCTCTGGTAAAAGTCATGACCGTTACACTACTCGCAGATTTTTTACTAATTACTAATAAGAGTTTGGCTAATCGATACACCAACAGCGGCAGAACTATTATTGCTGATAACTTCTTTACAACATTAGACGCAGCTAAACGTCTTTCGTCGATTGGACTAGCATACGTTGGCACCATTAGATCCAACAAAAGGTGTCTTCCCAAAGAAGTGAAAAAAGACAGCAAACGGCCAGTGCTTTCATCTGTGTTCGGTTTCTATGAAACCTTGTATTACTGTGAAGGTACGTTTCAAAGAAGAACAAAGCAGTAAATCTACTATCCACTGTGCACTACACCGAGAAAGTTGAAGGCGTGCCTAACCAACATGCTGCCTAACCAACAAAGTGGCGCTAGTACACTGAATTCCAGAAAAGATTGCAAAATTTGTGCCACGCAAGACGAAAAGCTGCGTAGGAAGACACGTTTTTACTGCACCAAATGCACTAATCCTGTGTGCCAACAACATTCTAAAGTTGATTATACTTGTTTTTCATGCATTCCATAAAATGAATAAAAAATTTTTTACATTTAGGTAGCTACATACAGTGTTGCGCAAAACAAAAGCAACAAAATAAGTGCGCTGCAACAAAATCGCGTATCTTTTTTAATATTGGGGACACACAAAAATGATTATAGGAATCAAAGCATATATTCATACATCATATATAAAACAAATCAAATTCAAATTTCGTTTTGTTTTTTATATTAAATTTTAAATTAATGTGACTACATTCAATTTGTCTGTGAGCAAAACAAAAGCAACAAAACTTGAAAAATGTAAAAAGAGAACAGAAGTTCGAAGAATTACCGGTAAAAGTTACGTTATTGTAAAGCACGTGTTGTTTGTAAGTTATAAACATTTAAGTTTAGTTTTTTTGTGCTAGTTGTGAGATTGACTGTTCCATTTATAATGGCACGTTTTAAATACTGTGAAGCTCTTAAATTACAAATTATTTCCGAATGTAAAAACGAAAATTCGCAACTATCTAACGTGAAACTGTTTGATATTAATCGGCCAATAGCTTGCAGATTAATAGAGAAATATACCTTCACAAAAGACGTAACAACGGTACATTAAAGAGGGCGACCGCGGAGGACATCGCTGCGGGATGACATTTGTGGTGTGTTCAAACGAAATGCATTTGCCACATCCAAAGAGGTTGTTCGGACACTTGATTTAGATATCCACCACAGCACTGTTTGAAGATGAGCCGTTGAGAACGATCAAAGAAGTTACAGACCGGCAGAGAAACCTTTGCTTACCGCTAAGCATAAAAAAACAAGGTGAGGTGTTACAATTTAAATAATTCTGTCTGAAATTGTGACAAATAGTTGCAATTTATTGTTTTTTAGACTCAGTCTTCCAAAAGAGCACCTAAATTTTACCGTTAAAAAATCGAAAACCGTTTTTTTAGCGATGAATCAAAGTTCAACTTGATTATTTCATATGGAATGTGCACGGTACGGCTCCACACAGGTACACGACTTGAAGCCCGAAACTGCAAAATAAATTTTAAACACGGAGGCGATGGCATTATAGTCTGGACTTGTTTTTCCTATAATGAAGTTGAACCATTTCAAAAAATCGATGGAATTATGGATCGATTTGTATATAATGACATTTTAGAAAGCAAGATGCGACCACATTCAGAGTGGAATATGTCACTTCAGTGAACGTTTCAGCCCGATCACGACCCGAAACACACTTCAAAGCTCATCAAAGATTACATTAGAGGCAATGGGATTCAAGTCCTTGATTAGCCGGCACAGTCACAATGACTTGAATCCCACTGAAAATTTTTTTGGGATTTTGAAGGTAAAAGTTTCTGGTCAAAGGTTTTCCAATAAGACTGCACTGTATGAAGCGCTGAAACTTAATTGGGAACATATACTAATACTAACATATCTAGTTTAATAGAGTCGATGCCGCTCAGATGTGCAGCGGTTATCAAGAATAATGGATCTTACACCAAATATTAATTATGTTGCTTTTGTTTTGCTCTCAGACAAACTGAATGCAGTCACATTAATTTTAAATTTAATAAAGAAAACAAAACCAAATTTGAATATGATTTGTTTTTAATATGATGTATGAATATATGCTTTTGTGCCTATAATCATTTTTGTGTGTCCCTAATATTTAAAAATATACACGATTTTGTGGCAGCGTACCGATTTTGTTGATATTGTATTGCGCAACACTGTATATCAAAAAATAAAAAAAAAGTCTAAAGACAAATATAATAAACGAGCATACTTAGAAATTAAAGTTATGGTACCCTTTTTGCCATACAAATGCATAAAAACGTATAGGGGTCTGGCCAAGCATATGTGTTTGTTCGAAGGTTTCAGAATATGTGTTTGATGGGGGGTTAATATGCATTCTTCTTTCGATTTTGGTTCGTTTGTCTTATCCTCTGATGATGTCATAAAAGGAATTAAAGGTTTAAGACCATCAATGAAGTTAGATATTGATGGTATATCTGCTTTTTTGTTTAAAAAATTGTTTAGGATTAGTTGAACCCATTAAAGCTATTTCAAACAAATCTCTTGCTACGGGTTATTTTCTTGATGACTGGAAGGTTGCTTTAATAACACCAATATTTAAAAACGGAAACAAAAATGATATATCTAACTATATGCCAATTTCTAAACTATCTACTTTCTCGAAACTCTTTCAAGGCATCATTAAAAACAAGCTTTACTTTGTAGCTAAACGCTGGATCTGTCCTAATCAACATGGATTTGTTACTGGACGTTCAACTGTATCTAATCTTGTTATTTTTTCTGATGATTGTATTGCGGCTTTTCGAAATGGATGTCAAGTTGATACAATTTATACCGACTTCTCTAAAGCATTCGATAAAGTATCATACAATATTTTATTACTAAAATTAGCTAAATTGGGTTTTTATTCTAATCTATTACAATGACTACGTTCTTATTTAGCAAATAGATCTGGTACTGTTGTTGTTGATAATGGTAAATCTGCACCTTACCTTGCTTCATCAGGGGTTCCTCAAGGGAGTATTTTGGTACCTCTGTTATTTATATTGTTCATAAACGATATAAGTTCGTGTTTTTCTAAAGCTAATTAACTTTTATACGCACATGACCTTAAAATATACATTGCAGTTAAAAATCAATCTGATTCTGATTATCTACAGATTGAATTGTCTAATGTTTATGCGTGGTGCCACAAAAATCGTCTTTCACTAAACATTAATAAATGCTTTCAAGTAACGTTCCCCAAGTCGCAAAACATCTTAAATACGTCGTATCACATTGGTACCTCTGTATTGCAAATAGTTGATAAAACTTCAGACTTAGGTGTCATTTGTGATACCAAATTAACATTCTCAAATCACTTTGATTTTATGATCTCGAAAGCTTATGCTATGATGGCTTTTGTTCGGCGTAATAGTACCGAATTTTTAGACCCATACACGCCTAACACTCTTTATACTTCTTTGGTTAGATCCAGACTGAAATATGCCTCTTTGATTTGGAATCCATATTATGCTCTCCATATTAATCGCTTCGAGCGGCTACAAAAAGTCTTTACCCGTTACGCTTTACGATTTTTATATCTTATTGAACCTCTTCCCTCATATAATGTTCGATGTTTACTAATAGATTTAAAAACATTGCAAAGTAGAAGAATAATGCTTTCCCTAATGTTTACCTTTGATCTTGTAAGTGGTGCTATTGATTGTCTGCGTTTTTTAGAGGTGATTAACTTTAATATTCCTATAAGAAATCTTCGGTTCTACGATTTATTTTACATCGGAATGTTGAGAACTAACTACGCAATAAATGCTCCTCTAAATCCTGCCTTAATTAAATTTAACAGAGTATCTAAGCAAATTGAAATTGATTTTTCATGCTCTAAAAATGGTTTTAAAAATTTGTTGTATAGCTTTTATCGTCAATTTGTTTAAAAGTATATGTTTTTAATTATGGTATTATTGTATTATTTTTATTGAAATTTAATTAAATTTATTTTTCTCGTTTGTTAATTGTAGTCAGTAAGAAAACTATTCCATTGATGAAATACAAATATATAAATAAATAAATAAATAAAAAATAATAAAATTGGTGGACATTTGAATTTTAAGTAGCGTTTTTTTGAAACATTTTTAGCTCTTTAAAGTTCTCTAAAAAGAACGCAGCCAATATTATCTAAATTTAGGTTTGGGATTAAATAAATTTTGTCTACTTTAAAATAAAAAAAAAATCCAAGTCAACCCGTAGAGTAGTTCTTGAGATATCGTGGAGACCAGTTTAAAAAACATGATTTTTCAGAAAACGCGTTTTAAGACTTGATTAACAATATTTTTGAGTGCGTTTATGAAAATATGGGTTCCTTTTGTATACGATAACTTTTTATGCAATCGTTATTGGACAGACCGATTTGGGAACATATTCTACAAAAAGCTATCGAAAAATTTAAAAAAAAGATTGAATTTTTAGGTCGAGTTTCATAAGAATCTCGTAGATTTTATGTATGTGAAATCTCTTGGGAGCTTTTTGAACCACAATCAAAGATGAATATCATCAGCATTTTTATCACAACACAAGTTTTTCATTTCATAGGAAGTGTTATTAAGGAAAGAAAGTATAGGGTTATACTGCACACGAAGCCATATATGGCTTTTCGTTTTCAAATTTCCAACGAATATTAGAAGTTACGAAAACAGTTACGAAAACAGTTATTAAAATGCCTTAGTAGACTCGTGTTAATGTGTGGTGAATGTTGTTGTCTCTTTTTTTTACACAGCTGCTAAGAAAATCTCAGTTTTGTGTATAAGTGCGTGTTTTTTTTTTCTTTAATTCAGAAAAACTGAGAATTCAGAAAATAAAACTTTTTTTTCTAAGTTACGTGTAAGTAACTTTACTTACACTGAGGAGCAAAACTGTAACATGATGTAACACTTCTCATTTCTGTAACCGTTATCTTCTCTAAATTATAACTAATTACATATTTTTATTTTATAATGTTATTGGTGCACTTGTACTCTTTCTCCCTAACCGGTTTGAAACTTTTCTTACAACAACGAAAAAACTAGCAGACAAAAATGTAAAAAATGGCAAATGTTACAGTTTTGCACTCAGTTCTTATTTATTGTTTTTTAACGATTTTCGTGACAAAAAATATTATTAGTTCAGTATCCTTTTGCTTTTTTTAATTCCTGGATACGATTGGGCATACTGGATGTATACCTCCTCACAAATTCTGGTGGTATAGCCTCCCAAACATCCTTAGTTCGCTCCCACAGTTCATTTACTCCTTTAAGCGGTGTATTTACGTAACTCCACAAATTCTCGATTGGATTCATATCCAAAGACTGTGGAGGCCATCTCAAATTAGCAAATTTCTGTTTTTGTATCCAGTCTTTGACAATATATGCAGTGTGCTTTGGATCATTGTCTTGCTAAAAAATTACTTTTTCAGCAGCAAGAGCCATATTTTCCACTACTCCTGGTAGATTTTTTTGCAGGATGGACAGGTACTGTTCCTTACGCATAATCCCATCGATGCGTATTAAGGGACCAATTTCATTTTTTTTTTTTTTTTTTTTAGACTAAACCAACGCTCAGGGGATGCCCCCTATAAATGCGTAAGTATTGTGTTGATTCGGAAGATGGGTGATAGTTAGTTGGCGGGTGGATAGATGGAGTAGTGTCGGTGAATATTTGTTTTAAACTTGCACAGCTCAAAACTGCCGGGAAACACGCTCGCAGGGAGACTATTCCACTGTGCGACTAAAGAACGAATTATCACGGTAATGCGAGGTTCTATTGGACATCGACGCAATGGTAAAGGGGTGGGCTTGGACAGCTGCCCGAGTGGACCTGGGAAACACACGAGCTGTTGGCATCAGGTCATGTATCTCCCTTGAACACTTCCCATGGTAATACCTATACAGAAGGCTTAGGCAACCAACATTGCGGCTATGCCCAAGAGAGTTGAGAGAGTATGAAATACTTTCATCTCCTATCAAATATATCGCACGACCTTGAATTCGATCCAGAAGCTCCAAATAAGATCTTGAAGCCCCTGCCCAAATGTGCGAATTGTACTCCATTTTCGGTCTAATATATGAGGTGTAAATCATGCGAAGATAAGCTGAGGTGAAACATTTTTTGCACCGTTTTAAAAAACCTAGGCACTTGCCCGCTTCTTTCGACACATCGTAAATATGATCATTCCAACGAAGATCACACTTGATCGATATGCCCAGAACGTCAAGAGCGGTTGATTCCACAAGATTCACACCATTCATATTGAGGGGTGCTAAGGGGCAATCCATCCGCTTGTGGGTTAACATACAGCACTGGGTCTTGCTTGCATTGAACTCTACTCTATTAGCAAGACCCCACTCGGAGATTTTTTGTAGATCATTTAGGAGTGTGTCATTCATATTTTGCCTTTTTCTCTCAATCTCCATAGAGCTTGGGCGTTTTTTAAATGAATATGAATGACAAATGCTGCTATCGTCAGCAAACGAATGTATTGGGTTATGCGTTAACGACAGAAGGTAGTTTGCAGGGTTCGTGGCATCACCCTTTTTAGGTACCGGCTGGACATTTGACACTTTCCAACAAGATGGAAATACTCCTGTTCTATAGGAGACGTTGAAAAGGTTGCGCAAAGGCCGAGCCAGCAAAGAAGCACACATTTTAAGCACAATTGGCGGTATGCCGTCAGGACCAGAGGCTTTGTTTACGTTGATATTTGTAAGGACCCTTTTAACTGCTCCCGTTCGAAAGTATATCTCCTGCATTGCAGAAGATCCACCCCCAACAAAGGGCAGTGGCTGATTCTTATCCGAGAGAGTGGAATTTTGTGCAAACAATCCAGCCAATAGGTTCGCTTTATCAGCTGAGTCAGTGAAGATTTGGTCATCTTTTAAAAGAGCTGGAATCGATGACGATGTCTGGTTCTTAACTCTTTTAACAAATGACCAAAAATTTTTGCTCCCTTTGGGGCAGAGAAGAACCTGTTCTCGAATGCGAGCTTCGTGCAGAAACTTTTCGCGTTTTAAAATTGCATTACAGCGATTCCTTGCCTCGATGCGAAGTCTTTTAGTATCAGTATTCTTGTTAGAACGCCAATTCTGAAAGGTTTCCTCTTTGGACCTGACTGCAATCCTGCAAGTCTCATTAAACCATGAGTGGTCTTTTGTTTTAATGCTTCTCATCTTATTGGGAATGAAAGACCGCATACCCAATAAAATAATTTCTTGTACCATGACAGCCGCGGCATTCACATTTCTATCAGCGAAACATAATTTCCAATTGAAGTTGCAATAAAAATTATTTAACGCAGTCCAATTTGCCCTTCCATAAAACCATGCAGTCCTCTTCGGGGCTTAGGCGTAGAGGTGCAGGGGTTAGAATATGGAAAAACAGCGGAGATGGTACAATGGTCCGAGTTACCAAGAGGTGCGTTGACACTCACATCATATTTTTCATGATGTGAAGTCAGAAAAAGATCAAGGGTATTATGGCTATGCATATCACTTTGAGGAAAAAAAGTGGGTTCCTTCACTAGTTGAATCAATTGGTTCGATTCAGCAAATAGCTCAACATATTGCCCCACAGGTGTCAATGGGCCCGAGTGACGTAACCAAGCCGGGTTGTGGACATTGAAATCGCCTGCTACAACGATCTCACTGTCAGGAAACAACCCCAAAATATGCGTAATCGAATCAGAGAGAGAGAGAGTCCAGTTTGTTAAAAGTGGGCTCTCTCCCTAAATTCGGGCTTCTATAAATAAAACAAAAATGCAGCAAGTGAGAGCGAAGCCTGAACCTAACCCACATTGAGATAAACTCTGGATCGGTCACGTTCAGACTCCTCTCACACTGCATCTATGCCTCAGATGCCTCTATGCAAAGAAAACAATGGCAGTAAGCGGTACCCAGGTATATGAAAATCCAGTGGATCTGCATCCTCTGCCACCTGGGTCTCGCCTAGTGCCATTATTTGAGGCCTATGTACAGTACAATGAACATATACCGAGAAAAAATTCGCCCTCAGTCCTCGAATATTGCAAAAATCTATGCGAAAATGACCCGACATTTCCGCACCATGCAAATATCAAACAAATAATGGCATATAAGGTAATTAGTTACGTCTGCAAGAGAGTCGCACAACATAAGCAATATAAAAAGTACTGAAGCAAGTGTTATGCCTTTACTTCAGCACAATTCAGCCCACTGTGCAACCTTATCCACAGACGTAACTAATTGGAGAGGAAAGAGGAATTGACGGAAACGAAAACAACAACAATTACTTACACAGCGAGGAGCATAGAAAAGCACCTCGCGTGGTCAGTAAAAAAACATCAATGCTGTCCAGCGATGTTGATTCAGCAGCTAGCGGCTCTCTCCAAAACCGGTTTTGCTATTCTTGGTGATGCTTTGTGGTTGTTTTTATTGATAATTAATTTTATTTGATTCTTATTATTTTATTTATTTTGTGGATTTTAACACAACATTTAATTAAAAACATTAATTTAAAAACTTTTAAGACATTTAAATAAACAAAAAAAATAAACACGACGAAACATATAACATTAGTCGCGGTGCATTATAAAACAAAACAACACAATAAGTTTAATTAAAATATGTGTATGAAACGGACGGACGCACGTCAACACGCAACGAATTTACAAACGCAACTCCGAATTTTGCGAAATACAACCCCAAACCATTATTGACCCACCACTATGTTTCATTGTTTGCTTTCCATGATGTGGTTAGGTTGTATTTAATTCCTTGGTCCAATACAACGCACGACCATCTGATTGGAAACGGTTGATTTTAGTGTCATTAGACTTAATAACCTAAAATTCAAAAGAACAACGAATAAAAAATATTGCTTCACAATGTAAGTTAAAAGACTCACCGTATCCCTGCCTTAACCGCACATGTCTTTTGGTCAGCATTGGTTTTTTTTCTTCTCTGCTACTTTAAAGCCCAATTTCGTAATGCTTCGCCGAGCTGTCCACTGACCAGCACTGATGTTTAAAATTTTCAGCTCTGCTGCAGGAGTAACTGCATCATTGCTGGTCACCAAGTTCGCAAGATGGTGGGCCTCACGGTCGCTAATTTTTCTTGATCTACCTTCTTTGTTCATAGGAACACTTTCCACTATATTTTCCCTTATGCGTTGCACTGTCATGTGGCTTATTTGGAAATCTTTTACCCATTTTCTAACTGACTCCCCCTTCCGCAATGAACGGTAGAATGTAACATTGAGAGTGAGTGCAAAACTGTAACATTTGTCTTTTTTAAAATTTAATCTGGTATTGTTTTGTTGTTGTTAGATTAACTTTAAACCTGTTTGGAATAAAGAGTACAAGTGTACTAATCACGTTATAAAAGAAAAAATCTGTAATTCGTCATTATTTGGAGAAGATAACGGTTGCTGAAATGAGAAGTGTTACAGCATGTTACAGTATTTCTCCTCTGTGATATAATTTTTGTATGGAATTTAAACTGAATTTTGTTTGCGTATCTAATTATTCCGTTTCAAATATAAATCCAACAAAAAAAATTTATTTTTCAAGCTGGATCATAATGCGTGCAGTAGCAGGTTAAAAAGTTGTGTTGGTCTTTGATCACCTGAATTAAGTTCTTTTAAAAGTCGATTTAGTTTAGATTCTTGAGTTTCATCATAAATTAACAACAACTTGTCTTTAATACTCACATATTTATGATGCGTTGGAGGATGAAAAATGATGATTAAAACTCTACTGATTGAATATATTATTCTAGTGAATCCATTAATTTTAATATTTAATGTTATCTGAAGAAACTGAAAAATTGTTAAATTTCTGTTCAGCGGTTAAAAGCCATAAATCAGGATTTTGTGGCCAAAACGGAGGGAGATGTAAAGACTTCGATGTAAAGACTGGGTTCCAAAGGATTTTTTATGAACATCTTTGATTTTTTGATGAGAAAATCAGAGTACAACAATATAAATTGTTATCAATTTCATATTTTCGATATTTTTAAATTCTTTTAAGAATTGAAAAATTTTATTTAAGAATTCCGTTGAAATTTGTCTGCTATCACTACGTCAACTGCGTGTTAAAGTAAGTGTCTTTGTTCATCGCTTTGCATATATAGGTATATAATCATTATTTTATCAGTAAATT
Organism: Dichetophora obliterata; assembly: GCA_963920525.1. Lineage (NCBI taxonomy): Eukaryota > Metazoa > Arthropoda > Insecta > Diptera > Sciomyzidae > Dichetophora > Dichetophora obliterata. The sequence continues at coordinate 183,900,284 of OY986436.1, read as the reverse complement.
TTATATCCGCATAATCTAAGCATTTATTAGATTTAAAGTGTCTCTTGATAATGTTTTGCTTACAGTTGGCTCATTTAAATAAAACAAACATTTTTAATGTAAACAAAAACACTAAATGCAATGACATAAATTTAAGTACTCGTTTATGAAAAGTCAACACTAACGTTTACAAATTTAATTAGCATACACATATACAATTTTTTTCTGGTCGACGACTTCAATCAGAGAACTTTAGCAGATCATTTAATAACACAAAAAAATATAATTGCGTCTTATAAGTTGCAATCATTTGATAGACGGAAATCTGCTGCAATCGTTATTCGTTCGTTACCAAAGCGTTCCAAGGCAAGATATTGATAAGCGGCGTATTCAGAGCGACTCACAAAGATTTGTTGTCAAGTCTTAATCTAGTTGTTGTAATACACTTGTGCATGTTTTTTTTAGTAGTAGTCTGGTCCAGTCGAGTCCATATAACTGGTATGCGAAAACAGTTTACAAACGAATAAGGAAACACATGAGGAAAAAAATATTTGAAATATGAGTTCCACTGGAAGCAAATAATTTGCATAATCGAATAAAAAGTTCTTAATTGAAATGTGTAGAGGCAACTAGATTACAATTAGACACATTGTAAACTTCAAAGTTATGCATGGTTTGCAAAGATTTGCTTAACGAAGGAATCAACAGTGTTTTGCTTATTATCGTTTGACCTTGATCGATGCTTCCTCTGATACAAGCACTTTTTTTATAATTGTGAATTATCGTTTTGAGATCTTTAAACATGAGTGGGTTAAACATGACATTTTAGATATGAACATGCGTTGAGCTGTATCTGGAATAAATTACAATATCATAAAGCAGATTGATATTATACGAATATAAAAGACTCTAACCTATAACATTTTAGCGTGTCTGACTGTAACAACTTGGCGAGCTCAGCATTTCCCATTTTAAAGTCGTCGCAAGTCGATTCCAACCTCAACGTGTTTTTCCCTGGCCACCGTCAGTTTAGCAGCTCATCTAAGTGGCTGCAAAAAATCACTTCAATGAAACGTACACGAATAAAGACAAAAATGACCCCTATATCTGATGACGACTACCGCACACGAAAAACTGATAATGATTTACGGATATGCAGCTGGAATGTCCGAACTTTTAAGTGAGAAGGTGCCTCTATCTTAATGATTGAGATCTTGGAATAAGACAAAGCTGATATCACTGCTGCAATGGGAGTTCGGGTGCAGATTTGTAGTTGGCATTAGACTACGGTATCACGTCCTGCGATTCCCTCCTGTTAATGAACGACATGCCTCAATACATAAGCCAAATATGTGCGCAGAAGACAAGGATAATGAAACCAAAGAACTTTGACGAGCGCCTTGAAGAACGATGGTTGCCGCTATCATGACATAAAATATAAGGAAAACATATTTTGTACCTCTGATGTACGAAACATAGTCGTAAGTGGCACTAAATATAAGTATCTCAATATTCGTAAGAACATCTGGATTTGAGAATAACACTCCACTAAAGACGCTTTTAAAAAATCCCACAAAACTACCCTATTTCCCAAATCATGCAATTTTTAATGATGTGGATTTTATTTGAATAAATCAATGAAAAATAGATAATTATTGTACTTAATAAAATCATTAAACGACCTACTTTAAAAAGTTAAGATATTTTTTTAATATATGTTTAATACAATAAGGTTATTCTTGGAAAGTGGCAATAGTATAATATGAGCAATTAGGTATTTTTACTAGGCAGGGTACATAAACATCCCTGCCTGACGGACATATATATCATATTTTAGATATCACAAACCATAAATCAGTATTACCAATTGAAGTACCAATGACAGTAAACAAAGTTTTATATTAAAAAAAATTTTCACATATTTCTATTTATGAGTAGAAACATATAGTCGAATTATATGTTTTGCGTTAATTCTCTTAATATATTAATCAAGTACTAATCTCTACATGAACTCTCAAATTTTGCATCACTATTTAAAAGCTGTAAAATTGTTCAATGTGCACAACTGCTCAAGTCCTCAAATGCACTGGCAAGTGCACTGAATCGTGAATACCTCTTATGTCATATAATAAATATAAAAGAATAATCCGGGTATTGCAAGTAACGACTTCAAAGAATAAGAAAATAAAAGGAGAGATTTCCTCATTTTCAAAGTAAAAATTTTTACTCTTAAATTTTCATAACAGAAGTTTTTAAATAAAAAATTTACTTTAGTAGTAAAAAATGAATATAATAATGAACATGTTTATAAATTGCATATATTTAAAAAATTTGCTCTCGTTCATTCCAAAATTATATTTTCTGCTTCAAATTACTGTTTTGCGATTTATAAAAAGTAGGGGAACTCTTATGTCGGTCTAGCCTGCCCATGATAAATCCTAAACATAATATTTCAATATATAACAATATACTAAAAATCAAAATTAAAATAACTGTTCATTTCCTTTGAAATCCATGTATTTCTTTATATGTATTTCTTTATATAGTTTTCAGCATTGTCTGTTGTATGGGACTTAAACGTATCTACTTACTTACTTAGTTGGCGCTACAACTGTATGTCGGTCTTGGCCTCATCTAAGAATTTGCGCCAGCCATTTCTGCCTTTCGCTTGCTGGCGCCAGTTGGAAATCCCAAGCTTCGTTAGGTTGTCCTCTCCTTGGTCTTTCCAATGAAGATGCGGTAGTCCTCTTCTGCGTTGACCGCCCCGCTGGGTACCGAATCGAATGTTTTCTTCACTGGAGCATCGTCTTTCATGCGCTGAACATGACCAAGCCAGCGAAGCCGCTCGATTTTAATGCGCTTGACTATGTCGATGTCGGCGTACAGCTCATACAGTTCATCATTCCACCGTATTCGGTACTAGCCATTGACGCAGATTGGTCCGTAGATCTTAAGAAGAATATTTCTCTCGAATGCTCCTAAAGTATTTTTATCTGAACTGCTCAGCGTCCAGGCTTGTGATGCATAAAGTAGGACGGGCATGATGAACGATTTATAGAGCGTGATTTTCGTTCGTCGAGAGAGGGCTCTGCTTCTCAATTGCCTACTGATCCCAAAGTAAAACCTGTTGGCAAGAGTTATTCTTCGTTTGATCTCAATGCTAATGTCGTTGGTTGAGTTTATGCTGGATCCCAGATAGACAAAGATATTGTCAACTGTAACGTGGGATCCAAGACGCTGGGACTGTTTGTTTGTTGACACCAAGTATTTTGTCTTATCTGCATTCACTGCCAGACCCACTCGACTTGACTCTCTTTCTAATCTGGAAAATGCTGCACTGAGTTCACGCGTATTATGGCCAATGATATCGATGTCATCAGCATACGCAAGCAGCATAATACTCTTGTGGAATATTGTGCCACTTCGTCTCAGATCAGCAGCTCGGATTATCTTTTCCATCATTAGGTTGAAAAAGTCGCACGATAAGGAATCACCTTGTCTGAAACCTCGTTTGGTAACAAATGGTGGAGAGAGGTCCTTCCCAATTTTAACTGCGCTGCTGGTGTTTCTCAGTGTCATCCTGCAAAGTCGTATTAGTTTTGCAAGAATATCAAATTCAGACTTGGTGAAGTACAGGTGCTTCCTTATTGGGCTGTCGAAGACGGCTTTGTAATCGACAAAAAGATGTGAGTGTCGACTTGTTTTTCTTTAGTCTTCTCCAAGATTTGTCTTAGAGTGAAAATCTGGTCGATGTTGGACTTTCCAGGTCTAAAGCCACACTGATAAGGTCCGATCAATTCGTTTACAATCTTTCACATAAAATGCTCGACAGGACCTTATATGCGATATTAAGAAGGCTTATCCCACGGTAATTGGCACAGATAGTGGGATTGCGTTTCTTGTGGATTGGGCAGAGCACACTGAGATTCCAATCGTTCGGAATGCATTCTTCCGACCATATTTTGCATAGAAGCTCGTGAATGCATTTAAGTAGAGCTCCGCCTCCGTTCTTAAACAACGCAGCAGGTAAGCCATCAGCTCCCGTGGCTTTGTTATTTTTAAGCCAAGCTATAGCTGTCAGAACTTCATCATAGTCTGGCAGCAGAACCTCAACGCTGCCATCCGCAGTTGGGGTTTCCGGAATATCATCTCTATTGGCGGGATTGTTGTCAGCGTCGCCATTTAGAAGCTTAGAGAAGTGTTCCCTCCATAACGTCAGTGTACTCTGGACATCTGTCACTAGATTCCCGTTTTCATCCTTGCAGGAAGAGGCCCGGTTTTAAAACCATTGGCAAGGCGTCTTATTTTTTCGAAAAATCTTCTCCTGCTCGCGCTTTTCTGCCTCTCTTTTTTTCCGCCTGAAAATATGTCTCTCTGCACTCCTCTTCTCTTTGTATCGCTCCTTAGCAGCGCGCGTTACAACCGACTGCAGGGTGGCTTTGTAGGCGGCGTCTTTCTCTGCAGTGGCGTCGCGACACTCCTGGTCGTACCACTGGTTTCGGCGAGGGCGGTGGTAGCCAATCACCTCTTCAGCAGCCGCACGCATGGAGTTGGAAATGTGTGTCCACTGCGCGCATATATCATCGATTAGAGAAATGCGTTGAAGCAGGAGTGAGAGTCGAGTGGCGAAAGCATCGACTGTCTGTTTCGATTGCAGCTTGTCGACGTCTAGCTTTCTCTGTGTAGGGTTGCGTGTATTCTTAGCTGCGCACAGACGTGTACGGATCTTGGCTGCAACAAGATAGTGATCCGAGTCAATGTGTGCATCACGGATCGTGCGTGCCTGGAAGGAATGCACTGGAAGAGTGCCTTCCGTCGATCAAAACGAGATCAATTTGATTCTTGGTTTTTTGATCAGGGGATATCCAGGTGGCTTTATGAATATTGAGATGCTTGAATCTAGTGCTACTTACGACCATGTTTCGTGCTGCGGCGAAGTCAATCAGCCTCATTCCGTTATCGGAGGTGTTGTCGAGGAGGCTGAACTTTCCGACTGTTGGACCAAAAATATTTTCCTTGCCCATCTTAGCGTTGAAGTCACCAAGCACGATTTTTCCGTCGTGACGGGGGCAGCGCTCGTAAGCATTTTCAAGGCACTCGTAGAAAATTTCCTTGATCTCATCGTCCTTGTCTTCTGTCGGAGCATGCGCACATATTAGGCTTATATTAAAAAATTTAACCTTGATGCAGATTATGGCAAGTCGTTCATTCACTGGTGTGAATCACAGGACGTGGGGCCGTAGTCTCTTGCCAACTACAAATCCGCATCCAAACTCGTGCTTCTCCACATGGCCGCTGTAGTAGATATCACAGGGTGCATGCCGAATGAAACCCTGTCCCTTCCATTGCATTTCTTGGATAGCAGTAACATCAGCTTTGTATCTTTCCAAGACATCAGTCAGTTGGATAGAGGCACCTTCCCAATTAAGGGTTCGGACGTTCCAGGTGCATATCCGCAAATCGTTATCAGTTTTTCGTTTGCGGTGGGCGTCATCAGAGTTGGGGATCAGTTTTCTTCTATTCTTTTGTTTTTTCATTGAAATGGGTTTTTACGGGTGGGCTTCAAACCCGACGCACAACCTATTTCAAGCCTAAGAGGGCCCGCCGCTCAGATTAGCCGCCAAACTAACGGTTGTTAGTTTTGACGTTGCCCAGGAAACACCACGTGGAGGTTTGAGTCGACTTGAGGCGATTTCACAAAGATTATGCTGGCCTCGCAAGGTTGAGACAGTCAGACATGTTTCCGGTTTCACTTGGACGTATCTGTGGGCAAAAAACGCCCATTTTTTAAACACACCTTAGTTTTGATATAAAAAACGTACTTACCGAATTTTAACCCTCTACGTTAAATTGAAGCATCTTTGAAAATTTTGAAATTATCGGGTTGTATAGGAGATAGGCATGTTCGTAAGTGCATTCCAACAAACATTTTTTTCACTTAGTCCCAATAGTGCAAATCTAAATATAGTAAGCTTACAAGAGTAAACATCGTGCATGAAAAAATCTTATAAAAATTATTGTGAAATGCTTTCATGTAATTGTAGAATATGCAAAAGGGAACCCTTGAAAAAATGTTTCTTACTATAATATTATTGCAACGTTTACTTTTAAATTGGATATAAGTGTTTTAAATAAACTTTCTATAATACTTTCGTTGCGATTGGAAAAAAGTGTTGTAAAAGTATTATTGAAAATAATAATTAAATAATTAGAAGTAAGACTTATTTTAAGTTTTTTACAATTGTTTTTAAAAAATTGTTAAGAACTGTTAAAAATATTATGACATAATTTGAACACATAACATAAGAGCACAAATTCATCTTTTCAGTAAAATTATTCCATAGGAAAGACATTACATTTAAATCTATAGGAAATTTGTCTATGATATACAATCGGTAAGCACATTGCCACTACAAAAAGTTAATAAAGGGTGATTTTTTATAAAGTGATACAACTTTGATGTGGCATTACTGCTTTATTTGACCACCCATTTAACAATTGATAGTTTCTTTTTATTTAGTTTGCTTTGACATTTTATTATAGATCAACTTACACCAGAGCAACGCGTGCAAATTGTGGAAATTTTTAATCAAAATAATGGTTATGTTCTTCAAATTTATCGTGCACTTCGTCCATTTTATGGCGTAAATAATCGTCCTTCTGAGCTGCTAATTCGAAGAACAATAGATCGTTTTCGGACCACATTTACTGTTACTGATAATGTGCATCCCGTGAGATGCGGAAGAGTGCGCACTGAAGAATCTGTAGGAAAGCATTGAAGATGATCCTAATCAATCAATTCGTCGCCGTTCTCAGCAACTGGGGTTGTGTCCTTCCTCTTTATGGAGGAATTTACGATGAGATCTTGGCTTAAAACCTTTCAAGATTCAATTTGTGCAGGAATTAAAGCCATCGTATGCGCCGCCAATTCGGCGAATGGGCTGAAGCACAAATTGATATTGATTTTGAATTTCCATGGAAAATTTTATTTTCCGATGAAGCCCATTTTTGGTTGAATGGGTACGTAAATAAAGAGAATTGTCATATTTGGAGTGAGGAGAATCCACAAGCTTTTGTCGAAACACCATTACATCTACAGAAAATCACTGTTTGGCGCCCTTTATGGGCTGGCGGAGTCATTGGCCCATATGTCTTCAAAAACGATAATGGTCAGAATGTTACTGTCAATGGTGAACGGTATAGGAACATGATTCGAAGTTTTTTCGTACCTCAGTTAGCTGGCATTAATCTTGTTGATATGTGGTTCCAACAGGACGGAGCCACATGCCACACAGCGGGCGCTGCAACTGATTTACTCAAGGAAACTTTTGATGAAAAAATAATTTCACTAAATGGCCCAATTAATTGGCCCCCAAGATCGTTTGATTTAATCCCATTGGATTATTTTCTTTGGGGTTATGTAAAGTCACTTGTTTACGGCGATAAACCACAAACAATTGAACACCTGGAAATCAACATTCGAAGATTTATCGGCGAGATACGGCCGCAAATGCTGCGAAAAGTTTGTGAAAATTGGTGTTCAAGTTTGCGCCTTGTACGCGCCAGCCGTGACGGCCACATGGCCAAAATTATATTTAAACATTAAAGTCATAAAATTTTCTATCCAATAAAGCTCGTTTTATTGATATTAAAAATATATTACCATGTTTTATTATGATTTAAACTTGTATCACTCTATAAAAAACACCCTTTATAAATAAATAAAACTATTTGGACCATCTTAACATAAAGTGAGGCATGTGCTTTTTAGGAAACTCGATCATTATTTTTTGTGAAAAATCGACCTTTGTGGAGAGTGTGCTAGACTATCAACCCAGAGATCCCTGGTTCGAGTCCGGGTTCGGGCATGGTTCTTTTCACTTTCTTGTTCTTTCCTACATTTAAGAATTATGGAAAACTAAAAATCCACAACTAAATTGTGGAAAATGTGGAATTAAAGGACAGGAACAACTAAGGGCTGGAAATGCTTGCCGAGGATAAGGCATAACACTAGCCTCAGTTGAAAGCTGTTCAAAGCATTGTCTTTCACGTTCTTTTCGCCTAATCAATAATTTACGTATGGTTCCAATCAATTCCTCTAACTAATCTATCCCTTTCCTTTCAGTTCAAAGACCAAACCTTGTTTGTATTAGGCACATGCCTTGGTTATTTGATCTTATAAAAAAAAAATTTTAAATGTTCCTTTTCTGATCCATTTGAATAATTTTTTAATCGCTTCGCAGCGTATGTATGTTCGTGTGGTGCTGCGGATGGTTTTTATTTTTGTTAGATTCCGCTAAGTGGCGCTGGGGTCGAAACTTCTAATTTAAGGACATACAGTCACCGAAAAAAAGTTAGCATTTCAACATTTCCCCACATATATAATTTTCTTTGAATGCTTAAGCTATTTCTCTAGGTGTAATAAGTGTAAGGTGTAATAATGTGGTTGTGCTCTTTAGGTATTTTAAGTACACAATGATTAAAGATTTTGAGATAAATACCGTTAGTTTACAAAATATGAAAAAATGCTGAGACAAAATGATGGCACGTTATGATGGATTGCGTTCAGTAAGTGTTAATAATCCTATAAAAAAACAAGTTCAGTTTTTAAAGTAAAGTTGCCACGTTAAATAAGTAAAAGTACCTCAAATTAAATTAAAATGAGACGTAGAAAATTGCTTAACAGTGCGGAAGTGCAAATTGCTTTAAATCTTCAAAACACGTGAAAGACAATGCTTTGAACAGCTTTTTACCGAGGCTTGTGTTATGCCTTAACCTCGGCAAGCATTTCCAGCCCTTAAAGTGATTACAAATTTATTAAAAAACCTACAGAATTATGGTTAAGCCTTTAGCAGTGGATGTCCAAGAGTGGTTACACGCCGAGATGAGTGCGCCATTTTGCGGGTAGCTTCAAATTCTAACCTCACTGCCAGAAAAATTGCTGAAAAAGCGGGAGTGAAAACACATGTCCGCAATGTGCAAAGGATTGAAAAAAAATAAACTACAATTAAACCCAAACACTTACAAAGGAAAGCGCCACTTACAGCGAAGTATCGAACAGAAGATTGAAGTTAACTGAAGATCACTTTAAGTGGAGAAAATGTTGGCGCTGTGTAATAATCACTTACGAAAAAAATTTAATCTCGACGATCCGGATAAATACATATGTTTTTTTATTACTACTATTTGAGGAAGAAAGAGGGTATCCTTAGCCATCGTCAACACGGGGGTAGATGAGTAATGGTATGGGCTGGAATTGACCATTGTGGAAGGACTGAAATTAAGTTTGTTCCCACAAGAATAAATCGCCGAGATTATCTTAATTAAATTGCTAATGAAATAGTTAATCGTGGGCCACAATTAACTAAAACTTCATTAATATTTCAACAAAAAAATGCTACTGCACATACAGCAAGAATAGTAAAAACTTCTTTTGAGAACAAGATATTGAAATATTGGAGTGAAATATTGAAATGAACATTATTGATAACTGTTGATGTTACCTTGCAAGGAATGTCTATGCCAATAATAGGCAATATAATACCATTCAGAAACTTAAAAGTAGCATAATTTCGAATGCGGAAGCTATACCGAGAAAATACATCAAAAAACTTTTTTAATCACTACCAAATTGCGGTACTGAAGTTTTAAAAAACAACTTTTGCATTTCTTATAATTTTTTGCTTTTGAATAATATTATGCTATCTTTTTCGTCGTACTACTAAATATGTTTTTGTTTTTTGCTGAACACCAAGTTCGATTTTTAAATAAAATTTCTATATATTTTAATTTTTTTTTAAATCTAATTACTTTATAGTAAATACAAATTTTAAATTTTAATAGCTTTCAATAAAATTTAAAAATATTCCAATGTGCTATCTTTTTGTCGCGGAGTATATATAGCCTACATTCACAATATATATTGTTTAAATAAAAAATAAGACTTTGACAAAATTTGAATCTGGCAGGTGGCGCTGGCGTGGAGATATTTACGAAAATTTCTAATTTACGTTCATAAAATCAGTGCTGCGCCTGTTTGTGATCGCATAAAAACTGAACGACTTTACCGATCTAGGTTATGAGACACAACGTGACATATGAAGCTGCACCCATATTTATGGAAAACAGGAAGGCACAGAACAACGTCTGCCAGCTAGATGAGCTGTTAAATATAAATTTTTATTAAACCGCATTGGTGTAACTAACTCAATAATAAAAATGAATTTAAGCATTATAAAATTCTAAAATAATGTGTTTTAATTGAACATTGAACACAAGCCACTGACATCAAAATTGTTAGTGATAGAACTTTGTTTTTCATTGCAATTGTCATTTCCAATGCTTGGGAAATTCCCTTACAATGTGAAAGTTGTGAAACTTTTACCTCTGAAAGCATTTTCCAATCATGCTTTGAAAGTGCTTTTAAATTAAACTTTAAGTAAACTTACAACTAGTATTATTATAAAAAGCTTTCTTTTATCATGTTTCGATACAATTGTACAACACAACTTGTAAATTCATTACGTAGATAGGTATTTCCAAAGCATCCCAGCAAACATTTTGACAAGCGTTTTGCAAACCAAGCTTAAGAAAAGCTAGCATGAATAAGGTTATTGCAAGCGTTGTAAACCAAGGTTATGCAAAGCTGTCATGAATAAGGTTTTCGTAAGCGTTATAAGCTAGCAGCCGCCGAAATTTACAAAATATTTGATATTGTAAGCGTTTTGCGAATGTCGCTTTTATTTTGCTTGGCAATGCAATCCTTTTCTAAGTGATCGCGGCAATTCTTACAATACAGTTATCTTTCAGAGAAAACAAACATCAAATTTATATACAACTAGCTGAAACCCGGCGCGTTGCTGCCACTCTCCCTATTCAAACGCCCATAAAATGTTATCAGTTAAACAGCATGTCTAAATTGAGGTAGAATACTGAATTCCGAGACTGTGCGACCTATATCCACAAAGCCATTCGATATAACAAATTAGGGTTGTATAGGAAGTGCCACGCCCTCTTGATCACCGCTCATAGAATGTAATCAATTAAACTGCATGTGTACATGGAGGTTGAATACCGAATTCCAAAACTGTGCGACATATATCTCCAAAACTATTCGATAGCACAAATTTAGGTTGGAGGTGCCACTGCCCTTTTCCTTACGCCCATAAAATTTAACCAATGAAACTGCATGTGTAAATTGAGGTCGAATACTGGATTCCGAGGCTGAGTTACCTATAACTCCAAAGCTATTCGATATCGCAAATTTGGGTTAAGTTGGAGGTGCCACGCCCCCCGACAAACTCTAAAAAATTTTATCAGTAAATCTGCATGCGTAAATTTTGGCCAAATACTGAATTCCGATGCTGTGCGACCTATAACTTTAAAGCTATTTGATAGCACAAAGTTGGGTTGTATGGGAAGTGTCACTCCCCTTTTCCCTACGCCCATAAAATGTAAGAAATGAAAGTGCATGTATAAATTTAGGTCGAATACCGATTTCTTACGCTGTCAACCTATAACTTCAAAGCAATTCGATATTGCAAATTTGGGATGTAAGGGAGATGTCAGGCCTCCCTGTCCAACACCCATAAAAAAAATCATTGAAACTGCATGTGTAAATTGAGGTCAAAAACTGAATTCCAAAGCTGAATTCCTATAAATTCAAAGCTATTCGATATCACCAATTTGGGTTGTATGAGAGGTGCCCCTCCCCCTTGTCCAACTCCCATAAAATTTCATCACTGAAACGGTACGTCTAAATTGTGGTCGAATACCGAATTTCTAAGCTGTGCAACCCATAACGCTATTCGATAACACAAAGTGTTTTTATATTAATGGGAGGTAAAAGAAGGTGTGGCATTTCTTCTAAAACCATCTCGTACTCAAAGCAAAGCCACTTACAAAATTTGAGCTCAATCGGACCAATAGTTTTGGAGTATTGTGATATTTCCAAAAGTAGGCGTAGATGAAGTGTGACAACGCCCGTTTTTATTAAAGTTTTAATTTAATACGACCAAAACCTTCTTAAATATAGCATTTTTATTGATTTGTGGGCGATAAAAGGGGTGTGGCATTACTTTTTTCCTAAACCTTTGCGTAGCAGTTACGAACAAACCAGTAGAAGGAAGTATCCTATTTGGTCTAGTCGTTTTCAAGTTTTAAGCATCCGTACAAATCACGATTCATTTTTAAATGTACAGATATTGATTTGTGGGCGCTAAAAGTGGGCGTGAAAACATTTATGTATCGTGACTGCCTCTTGGAGCACTTACACAGCAAGTTTCAGTATAAAAATGTGTAGAACTCCGGAATTGCCATGATTTCGAAAAAGTGAGCGTATATATATTGCGACAAAAAAGTTATTTTTGTACAGTTACTGACAGTTACCATCTGAACAAAATGATAATATCTTAGTTTTTACGATCGAAACCGTCTGATATATATCCCTTATTTGGTTTGTGGTCGATAGCGCAAATTTGGCTTGTATGGGAGGAACCACGCCCCCTCGTCCAAACGTTACCAAACCTCACAGGAACAATCTATCTCCTCGGCAAACGTTGTTCTGCCACAACTACCTATAACTCCAACTCCGCCTTACTGCTATACACAAAAATGTCAAGAAATATCAAATATATTCACCATTTTCAGTACAGCTGCCGAAAGTAGCCATGTGCACTAAATAACCACATTTTAGTCTAATACGATCAAAACCGTGCGAAATATAGCATTTTTGTTGTTTTGCAAGCGGTAAAAAGGGGTGCGGTAAAATGTTTCCCTTGAGCCATCTCGTAATCGAAACAAATCGACTGCCCAAATTTCAGCTCAATTTAGGTTAAGCCTTTCGCACTTTACTTCACTGGACGCTAACTCCCCGAAAAGTGAGTTTAACTAAAGTAGGGCAGGCCTATTTTTAGTGACTTGCCGAGAGTAACCATATGTACTGAATTACAAAATTTTTGTCTAATACGACCCAAACCGTTGAAATAAAACGTTTTCATTGGTTTGTGGGCGGTAAAAGGGGGGCGTGGAGACCAATTTTTAGTACAGTTGCTAACAGTAACCGTACAAACTAAGCCAACATTTTAGCTCAATCGACCCAGTAGTCAATTTTGATGGTTTCTTAAAAAGTGGGTGTGGCTATATAGCGCTGACGCCCTTTTTTAGTACAATTGCCGAAAGTAACCATACAAACTTAAGTATCATATGTTAGTCTCATACGGCCAAAACTGCATGAAATATAGCATTTTCACTGATTTGTGGGCGCAAAAGGGGGCGTGGAAACCAATTTTTCGTACAGTTACTGTCAGTAACTTCACAAACCAAAGTAACAAATTTAAGTCTTATACGACCAAAACCGTCTGAAATAAACCATTTTCATTTATTTGTGGGCGGTAAAAGGGGGCGTGGAAACCCATTTTTAGGACAGTTGTCGACAGTAACCGTACATACTAAATTACAAAATTTTAGCCATATACGACCCAAACCGACTGAAATATAACATTTTTATTGATTTGGGGGCGGTAAAAGGGGGTTGTGGCAAATTTTTTTCCTCAACCATCTCGTACCTGAAACAAATCGACTGCTAAAATTTCAGGTCAATCGGTTCAGTAGTTTTGGAGTCTATAGACATCACACAGCCAGACACACATCGTTTTGCTTTATATATATATAGATATTGATTTGTGGGCGTTAAAAGTGGGCGTGAAAACATTTATAAATTGTGTTCGTCTCTTGGAGCACCTAAAGAGCAAGTTTCACTGTAAAAATGTGCAGAACTCCGGAATTGCCATGATTTCGAAAAAGTGGGCGTATTTATATAACGACCACGCCCATTTTTTGTACAGTTACCGACAGTAACCATCTGAACAAAATCCCCAAATCTTAGTTTTTTACGATTGAAACCGTGAGATATTTTTCTTTTTTTTTGTTTGTGATCGATGGAGCAAATTTGGCTTGTATGGGAGGTACCACGCCCCCTTCTCCAATCGTTACGAAACAATCACAGGAACACTCTCAAGATATGGCTTTATTTTCCCTGAAAATTTCATAAAGATCGGTTCAGCGGTTTTGGAGTCTATACGTGATATAGCCACATACCCACATACCCACATACATACATCCATTTTTATATATATAGATAAATCATTTTTGTTGTGATTGCTGAAAAGTTAACAAGTAAACAAATTTCGTTAAAAAATCGTCAAAAAGTAAGAGTGTTTTTAAATTTATAAATTTAAAATATATTTAATATATTTAATGTCGGCATCAAAAAAATAACGAAGTGTTGTGAGCAGCAGCAATGAAATTTTTCAACATTTATGGAACAGTGAGGCACCAAGTTCCGTAGGGAACGAGATTGAGCTTCCAGAACAGCAGATTGTGTCGGACGACAACTTATTGGGACAGTGAAACTTCATCTGGTAAGTTATTTACTTTCATATGTTACATTTTTATCACTAAACCGCAAATTTTTTTTACGTCAGATTTTCAATCCTTGATCAACGACGCATACCAAAAGCCTGTCGAAAAGGTAGAGGAATGTAGCAAGCTTATATTACTCAGGCTTACGGAGGAAATTCAAGGGTTTCGTAAAGATGTTGGCGAATTGAAGAAAGCGGTATCGCATAATAACTCCACCATTGTATTGTATTGTAAATTGTATTTTTTGTAAGCGAAAGAAGTGACAAAACACTAATTTAATTTTATTTTACTTTTTGTTTATTATTACTAATAAAAAAAACATATTGAACACTCCAAAAATTAAAGTTTAAAATGCTTACTTATTTCATTCAAAGTACGTGTTTTGTAACCGTATTTACAAAGCTTATGGAAAGCGTATAAAAATTAATTATAAAACATTTTCTTAACACATTTGCAAAACGCGTAATAACGTGTCTTAAATAACATGTTTCGCAATCGTGTTTTTAAAGCTTTTAAAGATTATTATTATTATTATTTTTATTCTCATAGTAAAAAAGTTTTGACAAGATTGTTCACTCAAATATTCAATCATTAGAACAATTATTATTTACTTGCAAATAACCGCTGCTTCGCCTGCGATAAAAATATTAAATACCATGTAAAAATTTTAAATCTTAAAATGCAAGTATTTAGTTGTTCAAAAAAACAAATTCAAAATATAAAAATTATTGTGTTCGTTTGTTATGAAAAATGGTATATATATTAAGAAATTACTTTATTTAATTCGAATAACTTATTTAAACGGTTATTGTTATAATGACATAAATTTACCTAGCTTTTCTTTTTTTACTATTGAAAATGTCCTGCATAACAGCGTTATAAGAAAATTTGGGTAACAAATTTTTAAAATTTGTAATCAAAAATGTAATTTTTTACATATATTCTGAAAATAAATATATTCTTCTTAAATTGTTGTTCTTAATCGGCCTTCTTCAGTTAATAGTTGTTGTTATTGGGCTTCGGCCAAACAATAATTCTTCTTAAATTTAAAAAAACCGTTATAATGACATCAAACTTTTGGCGATATCTCAAAAACTATAGACTTTCTCAATGCATAACATGCATTTTTGTATGGACAGTCGTTGATTAATAAAATTAACGGTAATTTTCTTTTCTTTTCGGAAATATTTTGTACGAATATTAGGTATGTTTTAAAAAACCTGTTAATGTGACTTTAAAACTCTTGCGATATCTCAAAACTATAGATTTTCTCAGTATAACTCATAGGCCTCAGAATGGGAAAAAAAACGATTGAAATTTCATGTTTTCGATTTTCATCCAATTTTCTTTGTTTGAAAACTAAGTAAATTAAGATATTAAGTAAATTGGGAAAATGAGAAAAGGTTTACCGTTACCTCACCAATCACTTGATAACAAAGAATACGCACTTGCTGCTTTTCTAGATATAGCAGGGGTATTCAATAACGTCCTTCCATGTGCAGTCACCTCGGCCTTGTCGGA
Source organism: Dichetophora obliterata (assembly GCA_963920525.1). NCBI lineage: Eukaryota > Metazoa > Arthropoda > Insecta > Diptera > Sciomyzidae > Dichetophora > Dichetophora obliterata. Next base: position 183,884,363 of record OY986436.1, on the reverse strand, counting down.
ACTGGGGGTGGAGGATTTTCTCGTGAGTTTCATACACCAGATGCTCTTGGGCAGGGTGGTAAGCTCAGAACTGGGGGGATCCTCAACTCGTAGGTTTGTAAGCAGAGGCACTCCGCAGGGAGGAGTTTTGTCTCCACTTCTGTGGTCCGTGACGGTTGACCAGCTGTTGCGTATCATGGAGAGGGAAGGCTACAAGGTTGATGCTTATGCAGACGATATTGCAATCATTTTTAACGGAAAGTTTCCCCAGATTCTCTGTCAACTCATGGAGAGAGCACTCTTAATTCTCTCGAGATGGGCATCCACGTGTGGTTTAAGTGTAAACCCCGAGAAAACAGATCTCATTCTTTTCACTAGGAAATATAAAACCCCCAACTTAGAACCTCCGCGTCTGAAAGGCACGAGGTTGCTCTTTAGCAACAGCACGAAATACCTAGGAGTTATTCTGGATAAGAAGCTTATCTGGAATGTTAACATTAAGGAACGTGTTAAAAAGGCAAACATAGCACTATTTGCCTGTAAAAAAGCTATAGGTAAAAAATGAGGTTTCTCCCCCAAAATAGTACGCTGGATTTTATACAGCAATTGTCCGCCCCATACTAATGTATGGCTCACTGGTATGGTGGAGGGCCCTTGATAAGACATCCGCACTTCAGAAGTTTGCAAAGGTGCAAAGAAGCGCAGGTCTTTGTATTACGGGGGCACTGTCCTCAACACCAACTAGCGCCCTCAATGTCATGCTTCACCTTCCTCCTCTCGATATCTTTGCCAGGGAATGTGCCAACACAGCAGCCCTGAGACTTAGAGAACCTGCTAATTGGATAGGTAACAACTGCGGCCACACAATTATTCTGAACTCGTCTGCACCCGACAAAACACACTACTGAGTGCCGTGCTTAAATCTCGAAAAGAACTATGCAAGTTCTCTAAAACCTCCGCCATAAAAATCTTCACAGATGGATCCAAACTTCGAGAGCTAGTAGGGGGAGGTATCTACTCCCAGGATCTTGAAATGGAAGCGTCCTTTAGACTTCCTAACTATTGTAGTGTATACCAAGCGGAAATGATGGCTATTCACGAAACCACTAGGATTCAAGGTCAAAAAGGCCTTGAAGGAAAAAGTATTTCCATCTTTTCAGATAGCCAAGCTGCACTGAATGCACTGAACTCAAATATTGACAACTCTTAAACTCTCACTGAGTGCCGCAAATCTCTTAACGAGATGGCAAGGCTACTCAGGATTCACCTCATATGGGTACCCGGACACAGGGATATCGAGGGCAACAATTTGGCCGACGAATTGGCAAGGAAGGGTACGACCTCTAACACCCTCTTAAATGAGGACTTTATTGGAATACCCATTTCCTCCTATAAACTCTAGTGCAAGAACAGATCCTTAGATCTTGCACAAGAACGCTGGGAACGCCTTGATACATGTAGGATAACTAAGCTAACATGGCCTACCTACGACTTAAAACGCACCCTCACTGCTTGAGTTAAGCAGGGTAAACCTGTCAAAAATAGTAGGAATCCTAACGGGTCACTGCCTGATCGGAGCGCATGCCCTTCGGATGGGAGTTGCATCAAACGATTTCTGCAGAAGCTGCAGATGTGAGGAGGAGGTAGAAAACGTTCAGCTCCTCCTCTGCGAATGTCCGGCTCTAGCTAAAAGGAGAATGGCAACTCTGGACCTTCCCTTTTTGAATGGACTTGCCGAAGTCTCATGCCTTGAAATCAAGCATATCCTTAAATTCATTATCCGCTCGAACTGGTTTGAGGAGGGAAAACTCTACTAGGTTTTAAAGAGATCATGTGGTATCACAACGGGCCTGCACTTTCCTAAGTGTACGAGTCGTGTACCTAACCTAATCTACCTCACTAATGCAATGTTTTATATTGTTTTCAAAATACCTCTAAAATAACCAACTTGTACTAAAAAATAGGCCAAGAGTTGCTTTTGTTGTACATATTTCTTTTTTAATTTTAATTTTTTTTCATTTTCATTTTCCTTATTCTTTCATATAACATAATTTACCAGCAAAAATTGTTCTATTTTGACACAAACATTTTCTATCATTAAAAATCATGGGCCACCTACCCCCCTATGATTTTTTGATGAAAACTAATTTGCTTAAAATGTTGTTATATTTTTTGCAATGTGCTACAACTTAAAAACTACTTTATGTGAAAAACATTTTCAAATATAGCTTAAAAAATAGTTCTGTGAAAAATATTTCAAATATTTCAAACTATTCCAAAGTTATATACATAAATCTATGTTTTAATCTATTTTCTTGTCTATATATTCATAGTTAACGTTACAGCTATAGTAGAAATTGTCCTGACCCAATTCAATGAATTTTTTTTTTATCGTTTTGTGAATTTGTAAAAGTGTAAATTGACCTTCGAACAAAACACATGCTAGACGTATCCGTTTGAAACATCAATGCATGACGATCAGAATTTTTGATTAGAATTTATATATTCGCCATTTTTAGTACAGTTTCCGAAAGTAGCAGTCTGAACTAAATTATCAAATTTTAGTCTAATACAACCAAAACCGCTCGAAGTATAACATTTTTGATAAATTTTGGGCGGTAATGGGGATGTGGCAAAATTCTTCACTTAAACCATCTCATACTCGAAACAATAGAGTTCCAGAATTTCAGCTCAATGGAGCTTAAACTTTGCTTTTCTCTAAGCTTATCCCCCGAAAAGTGGACTTAACGAAAGTGGGTCATGGCCATTTTTAGTAAAGTCAGCGAAAGTAAAAAGATTACCAAATTCTAGTCTCATACGACCAAAATCGTCTGAAATATAGCATTTTTTGCAAAAAGTGGCCATGAAAAGTAGACGTGGCAAATCTAACATAGCATATTACGATAAAGTTGGAACAACAAATCGTTTGATACCTATATCGTGTTAATCGGTTCAGTGGTTCTTGCGTGATTGTCAAACATCCGTGCAGTGCCACAAAGCTTTTATATATTCGTATAGATAGACTAACACAATCTCAAGTGGGGAAAAGTTGGCTGGCAAGGCTGCAAAACATAATTAATGCAGATAACTAAATTCTGGCAACTCCCCTCAAAGCATTAACAAAGAAAATTAATTAACACTGTATGAAAGCAAGAATCTCCCAGAAAGTAAAGCTGGATTCACTGATCACCTTCAGCATGTTTTTAAAGTTTTTTTAATAAGAAGTTTTCGCTCAGAGAGAAAAATTTCTGCACGCCCTCAACTTGATTAACATTATTTTAAATCACACAAAAACATGCAGAAGGTTATCAGTGAATTCAGCTTAACTACACAACATGGCTGTCGTGTTATATTGAGAGAAGCTCTCTCGACAAAGAGAGAAAAGCTTTGTTTGCTGTTATATTGTGCTGCTGGTTGAATGTAGGCATCAAATAAAATGCGTGATTTTGCAATAATTAAAGAATACATTTTTCGAAAATCTTGGTAAGCTATAACAATCTATATTATCATAGAAATCGAATAAAAAAAGAATTATCAAAATCGGTTCAGCGCATTGGCGTCGGAAGCGGGGGGCAAGGTGGGCAGTTGCCCCCCCACTTTTTTAGCTAGAAATACAATTTAAAAGGAAAAGTTATTCAAAATATCAGTTTTTTTGCAACGATAATATTTTTGTATTATATATTTTCCTCTTCTTTCTCTCTTCTTCATGTTTCATGTGAAGAAATTTTGGTGAACTTTTTTTGCACCACTATTTGTACTGCCCCCCCACTTGTACTGCCCCCCCAGATGAAATTCGCTTCCGACGCGCTTGGTTCAGCGGCTACCGAGCTTATTCTGGATCAAATTTCGTGAGTCTCCTTTTATATAATAGTATAGATATAGATAAGAATAGTATTGACATTTAGTAGTAGAATAAATAGTGTTAAATGATACTTCAATATATATATAAAACTAAATAAATTGTGTTAACATAAAAAGTGTTTTGTGGGGTGAATTGAATTTTACAATATAAGTAAAAAGCAGTTATAAAAATTAACAATGATTATTAGAAGAGAAAAAAAATTATTTCTGTCTAAAAAATAAAGAACAAACAAAAATTAGCTAATGGAGCGCAACAAAAATTCAACTTCCGAGTGATCTAACTCAAAGATCCACAGTTTTATTTTTCATAAGAAAGTACTCAAATTTTTTTCAAGGCGTATACTTCCAGGGAGTCTATTGTAAAGTCTATAAGATAAAATCGAAAAAAAATCACGATAGTGGGTTGTGCGAAAAACTGGAACAGTCACGGTAGAATTTTGGTTTGTTCTTAAGTTGTAATTACCATATATGGGATTCTGCATATGCACACTTCTTTTAAAAAATATTTTTAGAACCTTAAAATAATAAAGATGCCTTAACGGTAAGATCTTTAGACGCCTAAATAGAGTTATAGATGAAGTCAAGCGATTTTCTTTACAGATTATTCTAACGGCAGACTTTTGTAATGTTAACAGGGGACGTATATTATTCAGATATGCACCTCCCCAGCAGCTCACACCATATTGTAATCTAGAATGAAAAGTCCCGCAGTATATTTTAGTTAATGTACTTTCAAAACAAAAATGTCTTAGTTTATAAAAGCATCGTAATGAAGAAACAAGATATTTCTTCAACAATGAAATGTGTGCGGTCCAGGTTAGATATTCTTCAACCATTACTCCTAAATATTTATAGCAAGGCACTCTTTCGACAACAAAGCAATTATTACTGCAAGGAATTCTACTGTTATAGGTTGAACCTAGGTTATGACTCGTATCCGATGTTAATCTAAATCGACAACAATCATTTCCATGCAAATGATATTAATTTCCGGCGATACTATATTACATAAGCTAAAATACATTAGTTTAGTCTTCCTGCTAACAAGTCACTTATGTTCTGCTAACCAAACTCTCAGTAAATAAACGTCATGACTTATATCTGCAATTAAGTTAAGGGGGTTCACTGATGCATAGCCAATGGCTAGATCATCGGCAAAATCAGTAACTTTACCAGCAAAATTTAGAGAAAAAAATTAATTAATATAAACTAGAAATAGACCCGGACTAAGTATATAGCCTTGGGGAACTCCTATATTTAAACATTTAGAGTCACATAGTTCGCTACAAATTTTTACTCTCTGCTTTCTGCAATTCAAAAAGGACATAAGCCAATTGTAAATAAAACCACGAAAGCCAACATTATGCAGTTTTTTCAGAAGAATATTGCGATCAACCATGTCAAATGCCTTTGTAATATCAACAAAGAGGCCATTTTTCTTATCATCAAGACCTTTGCAAATCGATGTACACAAATCAAGTAGTGCGCCTTTAGTTGAGAGACAAGTTCTAAATCCGTACTGTCAAGAACTGAACAAATGTTGTCTGTACGGAAAAACTAAAATCCTCGCCTTAAGGGCTTTTTAAAAAATTTTTGAAATTGATGATAGCAAACGAATAGGGTCTGTAATTATTAGTATCTCTGCTGCAACCTGTTTTAAAAAGCGGAATAACAATTGCTTCTTTGAGTTGGTCAGGCAATATTCCAGATAGGTCACTTAAGTTAAATATATGTTTTAAAATATCAATTATATTTAGTGCAATATTTTTCAGAATATTCAGATCGGTGCGTTTCGATTATAAAACGCTTACTTTGATGCATAGCAAAGTTTTATAAGCGTTTTGCTTACACTTGAACGCTTACAAAACGTTTATTTTTATATATTATTGTTTGTTGGGATGTTTGAAAAAGACTTCAATTAATCTATTGTAGGTATTGTAAGCTTACTCCAAAAAATGATTTCTCAAATATTTCAAACCGGAATTTTACAACTCTTGCTGAAATTTAACCAACCCCTAGTAAGAGAGTTTTGCAGATGCCAACTTTAATTCCATTGTTCTGTATCAACAAGAAGCACACCAACGATGAGAAGCAATACAATTTTGTATGAAAGAAAGTATTGCTTCTCGTGTCTTTCTTATCTTTGGTGTGCTTCTTCGTGATACAGAATATGCAGTAAGACACCGTTTGATTTTAAAATAGTGACATATGGTAACAAAAATAGATAACTGCGCTTTTTTGATAAATTGTATTTAGAGTTCACAATAAACGACAGTTGCCCACAATTTAATTCCCTGTTTTTGCTGCGTATGCAGATAGATTTAACATTGACAACATGCAATTTGTCACGCGCATATTCAGTCAATTTATTAAACTGACCGCAAATAAACAGTAAGCCAACCAACGGTCAAACAACAACTGTTGCGGTAATGAAAGCGAGATCGTCGCGGAAGTCTTGCTGTGTTTTATTGCCATCTGAATTTGCATTGGAGGCTGAACACAGCTGGAGTTCTATTAAAATGCATTTATTCTGCTAGTGAATATACTAAAGTCTTATATTTGTATAATTTTGACCCAAATAGTCTGATGCTAAAATTTATCACTTTCAAAAGCAATTGAAATTTCAAAACTCATATTGTATAACAGAAGAAGAATGACAACAAACTACAAATCGAAATCAGGACCAAACACTAAAGAAGACACTAGTGTAAAAATTGAAAGCATTGCAGAGATACTTTTCACTCAAAACTGGCATTAAATAACATTTTAAAATTCTCAAAAAGGGTTAAAAGTAAGACCGAGTGCTACCTTATTTGAATGACATCGAAAAATAAAAGTTTTTATGAATGTAGCATATATAAAGGAATGTAGCACCCATGAAATATGTATATGAAATTCGCAAAAGTGTTTTTTTTTTCTTTGCTCAAGTACAAAATAAGATGTAAAAAATAATTTCTACCGCTTGTGGTGATTAGCCAGTCGGTTTTAACTCAGGCTTAAAAACAGTTCAAACATGCATTGTTCTCTAACTCTTAAAAAAAATGCTAAAGGTGGTAAGTCTTTCTAACAACTTTACTAAGAATTTATAAGCAAACATTTTAAGTATAACGCTTTACATAATTTTTATTCTTATACAAATAAAACTTCTTGTGTAATGGCTTCATTCAAGCAATTTTTCATATTTTCATCTTTTTTTTCTGGGTGTACTTCTTTTTGCTCTGAAAATGTTGGTCATATTACGTGTGAGTAATATTAAATTAAAATAAAACACACACGCCCCTTAAATAGAGTATATAAAAGCAATAGAGTTCAACTTAAGTATGGAAAATGCGTGACTTAAGAAGTTATACTTAAGTCATCGACAGTCAACAATTGATTATATTTTGCAAAATAATTAAACTAGTCAGCAAAAACTCATTGGTAAAACTGAAGTACAACTTAAGTATTGGTTGTGAAACCGGGCCTTAGTGTTTGATTTGTTATGAAATTTGAAGACTTCATCGAAAATATGTTATTTTTTTAACATTCAAACGTTTCCTTTTTTTTTTTGGTAAAACAAATAAATATTGAAAAAAATTATTATGATTCAAGTCCTATTTCATTTTCTTTATAAGACTAGGTTAGGTTAGGTAAATAGGGTTGTGCACCGTTACCGGTGCTTCCGCGGGGGCCTATAGGTCCATTGCGAATCCCTTTTTATTTTCATCGTAGTACCATAATAACCATAATTATTTCGATTATTCCTCAAACCAGCCTGTTCTTTTTATGAACCTCCAGATGTCTAGTAGTGGTGTGTTCGCTAAATCTTCCAGGTCTTTGAAAAATCTGTTCCCCATATATTGAAGTCGACGATTCTGTAGACTTGGACATTCGCATAGAAGGTAAGTTATTGTTTCTGTTTCTAAGGTATCCTTGCAGCTCCGTAGTTGGGGCTGTTATTTTCATTCTATTGGCCATTACCCCAATGGGGCAATGACCTGTTAGAGCTCCCACAAGAATCCGGATTTCTCGTTTGGCCAAAAGCAGAAGGCTCGTTTAGCTCCGCCCAGAGCCTTCGAGATATGTTGCAGTCACCTCTGGAGGCCCAGTTAGTGTTAGAATTATCTCTGGCTTTAAGGTCTACACTCCTTTTGACGATGCCTATTGGAATGTGTACATCTGTATTAGCTCTCTTTGTACTTGCGGTTACTCCACGCCTAGCCAGTTCATCCGCTGCGTCATTCCCTTTGATATTGCTATGTCCGGGAACCCAGCAGAGAGTGACGTTGTGAGTATTGCAAAAATTGTTCAGTGCCAGTTTACAGTTTCGTACCGTTCGGGCCTTCATCGTTTTACTATTCAGCGCTTTGATAGCCGCTTTGCTATCCACAAAAATTACTAACCTTGTAGGGGTAAGAATTTTCCTATGAATGGCCTGTACAGCTTTTTCAATAGCGTATATTTTTGCTTGAAAAACGCTACAGTAGTCGGGGAGTTTGTAGGACTCTTTGATTTGTAGCGTTTCGCAATATACACCTGTAGCTCGTTCCTGTAACAAAATCGGCAAGTTACCGATTTGTTTGACGTTACGCGTTATCGATTCCTAGTTACCGATTTCGTGACAACTAATGTTTGTGTACGTCGAAATCGGTAAAAATTCGGTCCGTGATGAAAAAGAACACAAATCGAGAAGAAACTTTGCGAAATCGAGTTAAATGCCAAGCAGCTGTCTACTTGCATTTATTTTATTTTATGAGCACTAAAATTTTATAACAACAAAGTGATGGTCTTGTTATTAAAAAGTGAGTATTTGATTATTTACATGTGTTATAATGTGTGCGGAAATAATCAATTATTATGAATGTAAATAATTTGACAATAAGTGATGTGTAATATAAACTTTGCAAATATTTGCAACCGGGTTCTTTTGCATTGCTCTAACAAATATTTTGTTTCTTAAATTTCCCTCTTTTATGTAGATGGGCATTCTTTTTAAATCGCATTATCTTGAAAGTTGAAACCTTTTAAAACCAAAAGCAGTATTATAATCAGAGTATTACATTAAAATAATGTAACTTAAGCGAAAGTGCACGTTTTAGAATATTAATTGCAAGTACTTGATATTTAATAGATACACAACATTACTGTCATTTATACAGATCGGTAGAATTCTCACTTGCCGCAGAGTGAGTGAGAAAAACATGAAGTTATATCGATTCACTTTTCTTACACAAACACTTTTTTTAAAGATTATATTGAAGTGAAATCGGAACATGTGACAACTTATCGATTTGGAACAAACGAATAGAACAGAAATCGATTCAGATTATTACACAAACAGTGTAGGTGAGAATTACGTCAGAGTGACGTCAAATCGGTAACATGGATCGGTAATTGCGATCGTTACGAGTTACAAGAACGAGCTACTCATCCAGTTCCGTTTTCTTTTATTTGGAACCATCAATATATAATTGGAGATTGCCATTCTTGTCTGTTGGGGATGGATGTGGTGTATTCTGTGCCAAATCTCACACTGGGTATGATTTAGTCGGTTGCTCTTTTTGATTCTTCGGTTCCAAAGAGATTCAGAATAGATGCATGTCCGAAAGTGTTGTTTCTCCACGCTTGTGATTCGTTGAGGCGAATCGCGCTTTTGGTCGCCGAAAACTTAAGAACCTCTTCTATTTAGAGAAGATTTAGCATCATTTCTAGACCCGCCTGTGGCGTTGATCTCATGGCTTCACTTATTTCTATGCATGCTAACCTTTGGACTCCTGTTAGGGAGCTAAGGTAGCTCTTTTTGTGCGCTATCGTCCACCATACAAGAGAGCCGTAGGTAAGAATAGGTCTCACGATTGCTGTATACATCCAGTGGATTACGTGCGGTCGCAGACCCCATTTCCTGCCAAAGACTCTCTGACATGCGTAACGACCAGTCCATTCGATTCTGCCCACCGCGATAGCTTACTCAATGCCCCAGTCATTAGTTCGCTAACTGTTTGCAGGTATTTCCCGCATATTAGGATAGCGACGTCATCGGCATATTCTACCAATTTTGTTCCACCAGTTTTGAGTGTAGTGGGAATTTCGTCAATCACAATCAGCCACAGCAGGGGGGATATGACTCCTCCCTGCGGTGTGCCTCTTGTGACTTCTTTCCTCACCACGCTCATTACCATTTGTGAGCTTATACGTCTGCTGTTGAGCATTTTATAAATCCACTGGGTTATTTTGCTGTTGACTCCTTTGTCTACTAGAGCATTCTTTATGGAATCTGTATTCACATTGGATGAAAATCGTGATCTAATCGAACATCAAAATCCATGACCAACTCCGATTGAGGTAAAATTTGGTATATAAGTAGTAAACATAAAATAAAAAATACAACTTCTCTTCAAAAAATTCTAAAACTCATATCTCGAGAATAGGGCGGGTCGAAAAATTTTAGAAAAATGAAATCCGAGATATATTTAAAAGATGATTGCAGGAGAGTGGGCCAACCGATTTTAGTAATTTTTTTTTTCTATGAAAGGTAAGTAAAAATACTTTCTGGAAAAATTACACTGGAAAAAAATTTTGCTACACTGTAAAAAATATACTGAGATAAATTTTTCAAAGATGGCGCTAGGGTCGAAGATCACGCAATATTTAATTCATTTTTTGCCAAAAGAGAGGTCTATCCTTACACTAAAACATATCAAATTTTCCAGTAGGCATTATTTTTTATTCCCGAGATATTTAATTTTAAAAATTTGCACTACCAGCCAAAATTGAAAAAATTAACGGGTTTTGGCCAATAACTAGAGAGGGGTACTTCGAATGAAAAAACTTTGTATAGGAGATAAGTAGAACTCATGAAGGCCCAACTCCGGCCTGAACACACCGGGGTTGTGGGGTAAACCCGTTTCGAGAAAAAAAGATCCACAAGGTTATTTATCAAATAACTCCATAACCATGGCACTTACTGCCAATTTTTAATTTTAAAATGTGCGTTACCTGTGAAAATTGAAATGTTTGCAAAATTTTACATCATATTTTATAAATAAAAGAAAACTGTTCTGAATAAATACATTACACATACATATACTGTTTATTACCTTATAATAGTATAAAATTCTTATGTTATTTTTCTCTACAAACTTTACGTAATTCGTAGACATCAGAATTGGAGTATTTTTTAACATAAAGCGTTGTTGAACTCACTGGAATGAATGCATGGAATGATTGTGTACCAACTATTGTGATTGCTTGGGTATATCTTGTGTTTAGTTTTTTTTTCATTTCGATATATTCGTCTTCTGTTGAATATTCAAAACTCATTGAAGTTGAAAACGATTTCGATGCCCAAGTGTACAAGTCAGCTGATGTCTGAATGGTTTCCTTATTGGCTAGGCTAAATCGATGAGCTGCCCTCTTCAATGTGCCCCCTATTCCGTCACAAGCACTTTTTCCGTGACTTGTTGCGTGAAAGTGCCACTCTGCATCTATTTGCAAATCAGCTTTAAAATTACATAAATTTATAAAATTGTATTTATTTTTATATTGGGCTCCAGCTCCATCTGATACGAAAAATATTTTCTTAATCGTCATTCTCTGGCCTTCTTTTAGAAATTTAATCATTTTATTGATGAAAAGATGCACCGCTATACTATCATGATTACTGCAATTAGAAATTATAACAAAGCTTTTGTGGTGTAAAATGTCGTCAGATTTGTAGTAGATAACAAATGGATGAATTGTACATTGAGTATTATTCCAGTGATATCCTTGAATAGCATCTTGAACGAAGAATGAATAATTCTCGGCGAAATCTAACTGGACTAAGAATTCGCCTAACTGTAGCGATTGCTTTTTTTCCTTTAAAAATTGAGACTGTTGAAAAGATATAAAATTATGTGGTATCAATATTTTCAAATGGCTTATAAATTGTTCCGTGAATGTTTCAGGGTCTACGATCAAAGTGTCCAAATTACATCTATCAGTAGTACTCCATTTTTTATATTTTATTTCAACTAGTCCAGTTTGTTTGAAATTTTCTAACATTTGTTTTTGCAAATTGACTAAATTGGAGCAGCAAGTGTCACACATTGATACACTGCACTTTATTTCTTCATTTGAGTCGCATAACACACAATTGATCAAATCCTTATACGTAACTAAAGTCTTTCCATTAACATTAACTTCCTTTAACTGGCTTTGTTCAAACATTAGTTTCATATTCTGATGTAGAGTACATACACATACATTTTGTTGATTTCCAACTCACTTCCACTTCCACTTTAAATTACAAGTAACATACCTGATTGTATTTTTGGCTAGTTTGTGTGGGGGTTTGATATGGCCGACTCTTTGGGTATTATTTATTTTTTAAGTTATTTATTGATCAATTGCACAGGGTGTTAACTTCGTATTGGGGCTTATTCCTCTTTTTTCCCTTTTCTTAAAGCTAATAAAAATTAGTACTAAAAAGTAAAGACACTAGTGGTGTCAACCTGTGAGTAAGAGGATAGGGTTGCCAACGTAAAAAAATTTTTTGTGTTGTTTTAAAAAATTTAAAAATAAAAGTTTCAAACACAGATCATTATAAATTTCCTGATATAATTTCCTCTCATAATTTCTCTAGTTATTGGCCAAAACCCGTTAATTTTTTCAATTTTGGCTGGTAGTGCAAATTTTTAAAATTAAATATCTCGGGAATAAAAAATAATGCCTACTGGAAAATTTGATATGTTTTTGTGTAAGGATAGACCTCTCTTTTGGCAAAAAATGAATTAAATATTGCGTGATCTTCGACCCTAGCGCCATCTTTGAAAAATTTATCTCAGTATATTTTTTACAGTGTAGCAAAATTTTTTTCCAGTGTAATTTTTCCAGAAAGTATTTTTACTTACCTTTCATAGAAAAAAAAATTACTAAAATCGGTTGGCCCACTCTCCTGCAATCATCTTTTAAATATATCTCGGATTTCATTTTTCTAAAATTTTTCGACCCGCCCTATTCTCGAGATATGAGTTTTAGAATTTTTTGAAGAGAAGTTGTATTTTTTATTTTATGTTTACTACTTATATACCAAATTTTACCTCAATCGGAGTTGGTCGAGTCCAAAATTACACTTTTTGGTTCGATTAGATCACGATTTTCATCATTGTTGAATGCGCCTTCGATGTCCAAAAAAGTAGCTAAAGTATATTCTTTGTGATGAAGGGTTCTTTCTATGACTGAAACCACCTCATGCAGTGCCGTTTCCACTAATTTACCTTTAAGGTAGGCGTATTGCACACTGCAAAAATTGGTATCGTTCAAGGATTCTCTTATATTGAGATCTATGATTATGATTATGATTATGATTATGAGACTATAAAGCAATCTTTTATATCACCTTTTAAAAATTAATGGGAATTATTTAGGGGAGGTTTTAGGCAAAAGCCATTGAAATTAAGGCATATTTTAAAAGAGCTTTTATAAAAAGTATACTATATAGACAAAAAAATTGAATTTGCATGTTAATTTTGCATCATTAGTTTAAATAAAATTTTTTGTGTAACAAATAGTTTTTATATATAAAGATGGCGCTGAAGTTGGTGTGCTTACAAATAGATGAAAATCGGGCCACATCATAGCTCGGCTCCAGATCGTCTGAAAAAAATAAACAAAATGCATTCGAAAGTATACCCTTCAATATAATTAATTTACCAAAATCCAATAAGATAAAATCAAAAAATTGACGTTATTTTTAACCATATTATTGGATGTAGCTAGTAGAACTCCCATCAAAAAACTTTTATATTATTTATTGATTCAAAGTTTAGTTTCAGCGAAATAAATTTTAGTTTTGGGGATTTTTCACGTTTTTCAAAAAAATATACAAAAAAAAAAACCAAACTACATGTTTTACTTAAAACCTGTACTTTTCCGAAAAAAATAAGATATTGTTGAAGAAAATCTATTGAGAAAAGAAAAAGTTTTGTTTAATTAAACGAAAGCACCCAAATTGATTGATTTATGCATTTCGTCTTATTTTATTGTCATATAAATAAATAACAAGTAAAAATTGTTGTAATATAATGTTCTTTAATTTTTAATCATTTTTTTTCTCTTTATCATTTATATTGCATTTTACATTGTACATGTATTTTTTTTTTTTTTTTTTCGTTAGTTTTTCGTTTTTATTTATGAGCACTAAAAATTATAATGATTTCCATTAAGAGTTCTCATCTAAGCATGTAAACATGTACAAAGTTTAAACTTTTGATGAGCGATAAAGAGTAAAAATCGTAAATGTTGACAAAATGACAGCTGCGGAATCAATCAACTTTATTCAATTTTAAATAGTTTAAAAACCTGTATTAACATAGAAAAGTAAATAAAATTTGTATTTACTTTAACTACTTTGAGTATGTCAAGAATGGCGCCAAAGACAACCCCTTATTCACACACGTAGATTAACATGCTAGTCTGCACTCCAAAATAGGTTTGGAAATGATGTAAACTCACGCCCATACAAATTTTGACAGATAGCTTACGCACATGTAAGTTCACAAGGTTTGCAATGTTTACGGGTCAGTTACATGCTTAGATGAGAACCCTTATTGTTTTTTACAGTGGTTTCTCCCGACTCCACTGATCCGACGATCGTCTCTATATCATCCGAACATTGAATTCCACGTATCGTTTTTTGCCCGAGCTCCATTTAGACAATATTAATTTTTAAACTTCTATAAATTAATTATTAACTGACACAATGTACTTAGCGTCTATGGTTCATAAATATTATCATTCACAATACCAAAATAATGAAGATTTGATGTTTCAAATTCACCAATACACGTTGCAGAAAATATTTGGGTCGTCAGGAATTCTGGCAGTCTTTTACTCATTTTATTTTGTAGTTTATTTTAATTTTTATTATTTTCTTTCTTTCGTTACAAATTGTGCGCTTCTTTTGTTTGCCACGTTTTTTGCTAGCATGCTAGCATGTTTTTGCTTCTATTTCTTTAATTCAACTCACCAGCGTTGCAGAACTGGTACAATAAAACCAGGTAGGCTCACGACTGACTGTGCTCTCCTTCTCATAGTCATTAGTGTAAAAATAAGGCGTTACGCTATGACGGTTTCGGCGATCGCGTTCTCAGTCGTACCTGTTTTTCTTGTAGCATGCAAACATATGTATTCCGTTTAGTTTTGACAGTATCGGTGGTTCCACTCTCAGTCATGAGGCTACCTGGTTTTATTTTACCATGTAAACTAATGTATTCCATTTAGTTTTGACAGTATCAGCGGTTGCACTCTCAGTCATGAGCCTACCTGGCTTCATTGTACCAAGCAAACTAATGTATTCCGTTTGGGCGGTCGCTCTCTAAGACGTGAGCCTGGTTTAATTGTAGCATGTTTGTTTGTATCTTTTGTGTTCTTTCTCAAAACACCTGATTTGACACTTATGCTAATAATGCACTAATTTATGTGCAAATTTAAGGTTACGACTATACTCCAAAAGTACTGGGCCAATTTTTATGAAAAAAATTTTAAAATATTATATTTGTGCTACAGATTTATTTAGGGATATTTTTCATTCGAAATTTTAATAATAAGTATATTTAATTAAGGTATTAAGTTTTTTAAGAAATCATCCCAGCTGCTACGCATTGCTTATTCGTTGTCTTTTGACGTTGAAAGCAGAAACATATCTCTACTCAGAAAATGGTTCTTATTTTCAAAGATTGTATATACAATGATTTAAAACAAATTTAAGACAGGTTCAATTTTGGAAGAGAAGATTTGAAAGATTGGAATACAATAACATCTTCACAAGTTATGTCAGAAAACCAAATTTCTTTATTCCCTTAAATTAATAATTTGCATAATCTTATAGAATGCGATCCTGCCGTTATTTTGACTCAGTAGAATCTTTTTCAGCTTTCAAATATTAATTTTTAAAATTTTTATGACGTTGCCTTTATTTTGGGAAAAAGTGAGGGTCATGAAGAATGGATTGGTAGAAATTTGCCTAAATGATTTTACCAACTTTTAAATAGTCTGATGTGTATATAGCTCAACAGCTGCTCAACCCGATTTTTTTGATTTTAACCTGATTAAAACTTAGCTTAGAAATAAATTAGAATATAAAACACTAAACCACATAATGATCTCTAAAGAGTTGTGCGTCGAACGCAATGAATCTCATTATATTTGGTCTGCAAAATAACAATTTTAATGTATTTTTTTGTTAATAGCGTATAACATAACTTAATATTTTTTTATGTTTCGTATGTACAGAAATAAACACTAGTGAATTGTTGCAATTAATAACTGTTATATTAAAAAAAGAATTAGTACATTTTTTCCTGTTTGGTACATTTTTTCGGAGAATTTGGTTCACAAAAAAAAAGCGAGTGGCAACCGTGGTTGTGGCACTTGAGAGTTAGCTCGGTAGAACTGACAGAATAAATGAAAATAAATTAAGAAAATGAATGCATAAAACCAAGGTTTATTTATAAGGTTGTGGCACTTGAGAGAAATGCACTCTTTTTTCCGCCTTTGCTTGAACTGTCACTGTGTTTTGCCTTTTTCTATGCATTCATTTTCTTGATTTCTTTTCATCTATTCTGACAGTTCGACCGAGCTCGATCCCAAGTGTCACAACCTTATAAATGAGCCTTGAGCAAGGTGAAAAGTGAGATACTATTAATGCAGAATGGCGCTCCAAAAAAAAAAAAAGAAAAAAAGAAAATTTTTATTTCTCTGATATGTATTGTCTTAACCCAATAAGGTTTCACATAAAAATTAGTTAAAATTAGTTAAAAATGAACCCATGTGTGAAAAATTGTCCCGTCCTTAAAACGTTAAAGAGATTGATAAAAACATTGGCTAGTATGACAATAAAATAAGGCGAAATGCATAAATAGACAATCGCTCAGTATGCTTCGTTCAATTAAACACAACTTTTCCGTTTCTCAATAGATTGTCTTCAACAATATATTATTTTTTTCGAAAAACTGCAGGCTTTAAGCAAAAAAAAATATTAAAACTAACAAGATATTTTGATTTATTAATAAAAATTGTAATTAGGTTATTTTTTTGTAAATTTTTCTAAAAAACTCGAAAAAGCCTCAGAAATGTAAATTATCTCGTCAGAATTAACATTTGAATAAAAAAAACTGGTGTAGGCAGTGTTTGTAGGGAATTTTATTAGCTTTTACTTGATATATTATTTGTTTTATTATTGTAGTTGGTCCTGGAGATATATGCTATTAAGTGGAACCAACTTTTTTTTGTAAAAAAACTTCAGTGGGAAAAATCTCGAAACGGAAGCTCTGGCTTATTTTATATTAGAAATTGATATGCCACTATCATTGTACTATCATTGTACATGTCAAATGGCTGGAATTCAGTGTAATCAATTTAAAAAGAAATCAAATTTTCAAAAAAAATGTTTGCCTTAAACCTCCCTTAAGCAAAAATCTAACCCAAAAATTGTTGAAAGACTCAACTTTAACCACTTAAGACACCATGAAAATAGCACTTAAATAAAAAAATTGCACTTATGGTTTTTGCATATTAATTCTTTATTCTACGTAACAAAGACAAACACCTTTAACATTTTTTATAAGAGCTACAGAACAATGCATTTTTGAACTCGTTTTTAAGCCCATTTTTGAGGCTATAACTCAAAACCGACTGGCTAATTACCACTAGCGATGCCAATTTTTTTTTTGCAGATCTTATTTTTTACCCTTATTCTTTATCAAAATGCGCGGAGAGCAAAGAAAAAAGTACTTTTGCATATTTAGGTGCTCTAATATATAATCTTTGACATATTCGGACTTACAGATTTCTTATTTATTTCTTATTCTACAAAAGTATAAAGAGTTTACTCTTTACACAACAGTTTAAAATAAACTTCAAACGCTATTTTTTTTTTATACAAAACACTCTCTTTATTTATCAACCTCCACCGGTCATCCAAGCTCTTCCATACAACTGGAGACTGGATATAAACATGCACTTTACCAATCTGTTACGTTTAGAAAAAAATGAAAAAAAATATGTTTTTACCCCATCTAGTCTATGGAACTGAGACTGTAGCCAAGCAAGTACTTAATGACAAACATCCTACTAATTATGAAATCATGGTTAAACTAATTAAAATGCTTATATTAGCCATGGTAAAAAACAAAAATCAAAAACATCAACTACTGTCTGACAACATATTTCCACTTATTACAATAATTAATATCATCGTTGATCACGTAACTGGGGAGAGCTTGTGATCGACATTGCAATTACGAATACATAAGTATGTATGTGCAAAGAAAACTTAAGGGAAGTTGAGCAGAATCATGCTTACGTTATTATAAACAGCACATGGCAATGATTATGTTCTCAATCTGATAATGCTTTTCATGTTCCTGAGCACACTTTGGAATATTCTGCCTAATTCAATTATGTCCACAACACAAACATTCAGCTGTATTTGAGAATACAACTTAGCGAAATGTAAATAAATAAGCCGATGATAGTATGTATGACAAGTTCATTGCGAGACCTTCCTTCAGAAATGATTATCACACGCTTAAAAAGAGCAAACATGACATCTTCCATTGTTGCGAGTACGTACAGAAATTAATTTATGAGCAACAAATTGAGTATCTTGACTATTTGTTTGGACTTTTCTAACATGCTTTCTAGAAGTGATGTCAAATTCAAGTAGATTTTTAACCCTCGGATGAACTATGTCGTCTGGCCGGACGAAATGGTTTTCCTTTTTTTAATAACTTTGTTTCTAGTTGCTTGATTGGCAAACGCTCTAGTGATTTTTCGAGTAAATTTTCTCTCCTTATGACAAGTATAAAATCAAAAAGTTCTGTAAATGTTTGTAGTGATAACTTTCGTCACAAAGTCAAAATCTTCATATATGGATTATGTCATCTGGTCAGACGAAATGGTTTTTCTTTTTGAATAACTTTGTTTCTAGTTGTTCGATTTGTAAATGCTTTCTTGAGTTTTCGAGTATGTTTTCCTTCTATATGAAAAGTATAGAATCGAAAAGTTCTGTAAATGTTAGTAGTGATAACTTTTATCTCAAAGTCAAATTTTTCATACGTGGACTATGTCGTCTGCCCAGACGAAACCAATTTCTGAGAGATAAGAGTGTGATGTTGTGTTTAAATTAATATTTTTCTCTTATCCTGTGTTCGTCAGATAACAAGTTAAATATTGCTCAAACATACATAGCATATCGTCGTTCTGCGAGCAATACCGCGTATGAGTATATGAAAACGTACGGCGGATATGCGGTATTGCACGCGCAACGATGATATACATGTATACATTAGGCCGGGTCAAATTTTTTGGCGACAAAGAGTATAGCAAAAAAAACATTTACGGGTAATTGTAAGAAACTTTGTCTAAGAAACCATTGGTGTGAAGTCAATATCGAACTGCCGGAAAATTCGTTTAAGTTTTGAAGTCGGAAAAACTACATTCTCATACAAATGAGATTAAAAAATTATAAATATTATTATAAATACTTACCAGGAGGGATATTTTTGGTACGAAGAATCTATTTTTGATATTTACTCTTTTCTGAGGCATCCGCCAGAAAGCGCTACAATGGAAGTTTTCGGTTTTTCTTGTTATATTTTTCTTTTTAAAAAATACAATAATAAGGTACATTTTAATTTAATAAAAATAAATGTTTTTACTTTAAACTTTTTAATAAGGAATACATGAGTTTTGTAAATCTTTCTTATTTTATATTTTGGGTACTTTGCATCGACTTTCTAATATCGATGCCATAACTTACTTACTTACTTAGTTGGCGCTACGACCGTATGTCGGTCTTGGCCTCATCTAAGAATTTGCGCCAGCCATTTCTGTCTTTCGCTTGCTGGCGCCAGTTGGAAATTCCAAGCTTCGTCAGGTTGTCCTCTACTTGGTCTTTCCAACGAAGATGCGGTCGTCCTCTTCTACGTTGACCGCCACTGGGTACCGAATCGAATGTTTTCTTCACTGGAGCATCGTCTTTCATGCGCTGAACATGACCAAGCCAGCGAAGCCGCGCGATTTTAATGCGCTTGACTATGTCGTTGTCAGCGTACAGCTCATACAGTTCATCATTCCACCGTATTCGGTACTCGCCATTGACACAGATTGGTCCGTAGATCTTACGAAGAATCTTTCTCTCGAATGCTCCTAAAGTCTTTTCATCTAAACTGCTCAGCGTCCAGGTTTGTTATGCGTAAAGTAGGACGGGCATGATGAGCGATTTGTAGAGCGTGATTTTCGTTCGTCGAGAGAGGGCTCTGCTTCTCAATTGCCTACTGAGCCCAAAGTAACACCTGTTGGCAAGAGTTATTCTTCGTTTGATCTCAATGCTGATGTCGTTGGTTGAATTAATGCTGGCTCCCAGAAAAACGAAGTTCTTCACAACCTCGAAGGAGGTATTGTAAACTTTAACGTGGGTTCCAAGACGCTGGGACTGTTTGTTTGTTGACACCAAGTATTTGGTCTTATCTGCATTCACTGCCAGACCCACTCGACTTGACTCTCTTTCTAATCTGGAAAATGCTGCACTGACTTCGCGCGTATTATGGCCAATGATATCTATGTCATCAGCATACGCAAGCAGCATAACACTCTTGTAGAATATTGTGCCACTACGTCTTAGATCAGCAGCTCGGATGATCTTTTCCATCATTAGGTTGAAAAAGTCGCACGATAAGGAATCACCTTGTCTGAAACCTCGTTTGGTAATAAATGGTGGGGAGAGGTCCTTCCCAATTTTAACTGCGCTGCTGGTGTTGCTCAGTGTCATCCTGCAAAGTCGTATTAGTTTTGCAGGAATACCAAATTCAGACATGGTGGAGTACAGGTGCTTCCTTATTGGGCTGTCGAAGGCGGCTTTGTAGTCGACAAAGAGATGGTGGGTGTCGACTTGTTTTTCTTGAGTCTTCTCCAAGATTTGTCGTAGCGTGAAAATCTGGTCGATGGTGGATTTTCCAGGTCTAAAGCCACACTGATAAGGTCCAATCAGTTTGTTTATAATGGGCTTCAATCTTTCACATAAAACGCTCGACAGGACCTTATATGCGATATTAAGAAGGCTTATCCCACGGTAATTGGCACAGATAGTGGGATCGCCTTTCTTGTGGATTGGGCAGAGCACACTGAGATTCCAATCGTTCGGAATGCATTCTTCCGACCATATTCTGCATAGAAGCTCGTGAATGCATTTAAGTAGAGCTTCGCCTCCGTTCTTAAACAGCTCAGCAGGTAAGCCATCAGCTCCCGCGGCTTTGTTATTTTTAAGCCGAGCTATAGCTGTCAGAACTTCATCATAGTCGGGCAGCGGAACCTCGACGCTGTCATCCGCAATTGGGGTTTCCGGAATATCATCTCTATTGGCGGGATTGTTGTCAGCGTCGCCATTTAGAAGTTTAGAGAAGTGTTCCCTCCATAACGTCAGTGTACTCTGGACATCTGTCACTAGATTCCCGTTTTCATCCTTGCAGGATGCATCCTCCCGATGAGATAACTACTTCGACATTTTTGTGGATAGCAAGTCGTGAAACGCTACTTAAGCAATATTGGGATCAAGAATCGGTGGATCTTGAAAGTCAATGTACTGTGCCAAATGTTCGTACGAAATATTTGCTGTAAATGGTAGTTCAAATAAAACGTTATTTTCATTAAAATTAATCATATTGAAATAATCAGTGCGATTAAAGTTAATATTTAGTTTTTTATACGGTCTGGATTTGTTTGGATTCCACAATTTCATTTGAATATGAACCTTTTTTGATATAGCTGCTTGACAAATTTCCATTTTTTTGTCAAACAACATTCAAAATAATAAATTTTCCGAGTGCCATAATAGCCATTGTAAGTAATTGTTTCATTAACTTAATTTGGATCTACAAATTTTGTCGAAATAATCAACTTACATAACAGAACAGCACCTTTCACAGCAGAGTGAAAAAACTTAGCATTAAAATACATTGGAACATTTACTCTAGTGACACATTTAAATCTGTTTGCTTTGTTTGATGTGACTTTGCTTGCACAGTCAACAAGAATTTTTAAATTACTCGATGGTGTATTTGTAGTAACATAATATCGTAGTACTTAAGAGGCCCTGGTTTTTTATTGGCCCTGGTTTTAAATTTATTTATAATTCTCCGGACAGAAACCATAACGAACGCTTCGTATGTAGTTCTATTTTTCTGCTTTGTACTTTGAAATAACAGTTTTTATTTTTTTTAGCAATTGTATTAATACTCAGTTTATTTATTAACTGTATATCAATTTTTCCCCAAACTATCAATAATTTCTCAATTGCACATTGTGTAAGTGTTTTCAACGAGTACATTTGATTTACCAAAAACGAGAACGTTATGAGGAGGCATATGTTCCAAATTTGACTCAGACTTGTCATCTGCTTTAGCTTCGTACGGCTCCAAGTATTTTTTCAAATATTTTTGAAACAAATACTTTTTTCACTTTTTTAGGACTCCTGCGAAATTCGGTACGAATGCTTTATTCAAATGAAATATTCGGCACAGCTACAAAAGCTTGAAGGAGTTCATAACCTAAAAATGCCTTGTAGGTAATAGCTTAATTCACAATGCCCTTTTTCAGCTATATCATCAAATTTTATTATTTTTCTTTCCTTATGTTTTTAATATTTTAAAAAGCATAAGTCGACTATTTTTCACCATGAAAAGTATAAATGGTTATATTCTCTTAACTTAAGCTATCAGTTCTTCAAAAAGAGGAAAACAGATCGTTTCTGATCATTATGAAATTTAAATTTGAAAATGCCAATTCCAAATCTTATTGTATTTGAAATTTTAAAGAGTTCATCGACTGAAATAGATTTCAAAGCAGCTATACAAAAATATCACGCTTTTGCAGAAGAAAGTTTCGAAACATCTGAAATCCATAAACCAGGGAATTGTATAAAACGCACACAAACGAAAACAAAAATACAAAAATATATTAAATTAACAAAATTTGTTTCATTATTTAAAATCTTGGAACTATCATTTATTTGTCCTTTCAACTCACAGGTAAATTAATGGAAATAAAATATCTGGGAATGTTTAAACTACATCAATTAAACTCTTAATAAACATTTTTATAAAAACCAAGTCGAAAAATAATGCTCACTAAAGTTGGTTTCTCAGACAAATTTGTTTTTTGACTAAGCTGCTTACTGGCTGTAATAAAATAATAGTAAAAATAATGTTTGCAAAGGAGTACTTAATAAATTTACCTTCTTCTCGTTCCAATGAATTGCTTCCTACTTCTTTTATTTTAATTATGCAAACTAAAATGTATGCAATTTTCATTTCTGTGTAGAAATCGTATGCAAAGTGAACGCTCTCCAAAAAAGCATTGATATTATGACGTACATGCGCAGAACAACAATTTTGTTGTACTCATTTTCTTGTCTACGGCGCAATCTTTGTATTCTATCATTCTTGGGTGTAGTCGATGTTGTTTTTGAGTGCGCTTTGTGAGTGAGATGCGAGAAAACTGAAGCAGAATTGAAAGCCGGAATATGTAAATTTGTTAGTGTTTGAATACAGTTATCGATAAATGAGTTGAGTTCTTTATTTTCTGAAGTGCACTTTTATAAAAATAACCTGATTGTCTTGAAAGCCGAATTCGGCTATTGTGGTATATTCAAAGTTGGGTTATGTGATACACCACTCTGAGTAATTAATTAATTATAAATTATTATTATAATAAATTGCAGATATTGCCAAATTTGCAACGCTATAAAGAGCAGCTAGCAGTGATAAACCTATCAGCTATTTAAGCAATTTTTTTAAGTTCTTACTTGCGTATTCGTATTCAGTTGCTTTTATTTATATTTTTTTCACCGTGTGATATGGTATATCATATTATCCGAAAGTTATTATAATTATCCTATAAGGCTCCGAAGCCGTAATACAATGCATCAAAAAACTATACTGTGTAATGCGGTATAAGCTAACGTAAGAAAATTACGAGTAATTATGAAAATAAAAATACCGAAGTTGCTCTAACTTTGTAAAAAATATAAAAACAACATTCTAAATATTTAATTTTCACAGAAAAGTTTTAAACAAAATATATAGTAGAATCATATCTAACATGGAAAAATATAAATTTGATGTTATAGTAAGCAAAATTCTCACACGGAGCAATATTTAATGTTCATACCTAGAGTATCTGGAATCAGGTTTTTTATCGAATAAATTCACATTTTACATTGCAAACCACTACGGCACTTGTCCATAAACTCTGGATAAATGATAAACGAACTCGATTGACACGGAACTCGACAGAACTCGTAGAAACTACTTATCCAGTACAGTAACTATAGTGTTAGTTCCCGCGCATGCTCGGTGAATTCTCATTATTGGGCGTGGCAATTCCAACTTTCGAAAGTGATGGTCAGTTGACTGTCAACTGAATTTAGATGCGCGGGGGCACCCGGGGGCCCTTTTTGATAAGTCAGAAATATTTGACAAACTTTGAGAAAATCGTAGACTTTTAAATAACTTTTTAAATTATCAAGCATTGCAATTATTCTGATAACAGGGGGCCCCTGAATGAAAAATGAACTTGTGCTGTCCGCAAGGGACTCACCGAACATTTTTTCAACAAAAAAATAAAAAAAGAAATCGAAGGTGTAGCTTTCAGCAAGAGGAGCTCTGAAAGCTGACGAAAGGCTTTCGTCGGCTTTCAAGAGGGCAAGCGCGCCTTTGCCCACCTGTTAAATCCGCCACTGCCTATATCACATTACTCGAAGTTACTCTATATCTTAAAAAGTTATGCAGAAATATTTTTATGTCTGATACCTCGTTTAATAGATAGCCGCATTGCCTTTGTTTTGATAAACATAAAGCTTAGTTTTGTTTGAAAACTGAAAAAACAGCAAGATTTTTAGGCCATTTTATCCAACTTTGGATTGAAGGCCTATAATCTCTAAGCCAATTGCGAGCGGACTTTAGTTTTCTATTTCTAACTAAAATAATTTGATAACTATTTGAGCAAGTGCCCAATTAAAAAAAATACTTATGCTATATTGAATACTTAATTTGATGTATTTAATAAAATATGAGTGGGAAAAATATTTGCTACTATTTTAATGTAATACTAAACATTACACGAATTACTGCATAGTAAAAAGTTAATTGAGTTCAGTCAGAGCTATCTTACGAAAACTTCAGAATTAATATTTTTTTTGCTTATATTAGATTTTGTTTTGATGTAAATAAGGTAAATTGAATTTTTTATGAATGTTAAGAAAATTCTCTAAATGTAAAATTGTACCTATAGTAACATATTAATATAAATTGCACTTTCTAAGGCGTCGATAGCAAATATTTATATGTAACTAATTATAATAAGATGATTCAGGTTAATGATAAATTAATAAAATCTGAAAGCATTTAAACTATGATGGAGTAATTCTGCAGTTTCCTATTTGAGGTCCATATATACAGTGTAGCGCAAAACAGTACGCTGCTACAAAATCGTATATCTTTTTAAATATTAGGGACACACAAAAATGTTTGTAGGAACTAAAGCATATATTCATACATCATATTAAAAACAAATCATATTCAAATTTGGTTTTTTTTTTTTTATTAAATTTAAAATTCAGTTTGTCTGAGAGCAAAACAAAAGCAACATAATAAATATGTGGTGTAAGATTCATTATTTTTGATAACCGCTGCACATCAGAGCGGCATCGACTCTATTAAATTAGATATTTTGGTATTAGGTATATGTTCCCAATTAAGTTTCAGGGCTTCATGCAGTGCAGTCTTATTGGAAAACCTCTAACCAGAAACTTTTACCTTCAAAATCCCAAAAGATTTTCAATGGGATTCAAGTCATTGTGTCTGTGCCGGCCAATCAAGGACTTGAATGCCATTGCCTCTAATGTAATCTTTGATGAGCTTTGAAGTGTGTTTCGGGTCGTGATCGGGCTGAAACGTTCACTGAAGTGACATATTCCACTCTGAATGTTATCGCATCTTGCTTTTTAAAATGTCATTTTATACAAATCGATCCATAATTCCATCGATTTTTTGAAATGGTTCAAATTCATTATTGGAAAAACAAGTCCAGACCATAATGCCACCGCCTCCGAGTTTAAAATTTATTTTGCAGTTTCGGTCTTCAAGTCGTGTACCTTGGTGGCGCCGTACCGTGCACATCCCATATGAATTAATCAAGGTTAACTTTGATTCATCGCTAAAAAAGCGGTTTTCGATTTTTGAACGGTAAAATTAAGGTGCTCTTTTGGAAGACTGAGTCTAAAAAACAATAAATTGCTACTAGTTGTCACAATTTCAGACAGAATTGTTGAAATTGTAACACCTCACCTTGTTTTTTTATGCTTAGCGGTAAGCAAAGGTTTCTCTGCCGGTCTGTAACTTCTTTAATCGTTCTCAACGGCTCGTCTTCAAACAGTGCTGTGGTGGATATCTTAATCAAGTGTCCGAACAACCTCTTTGGATGTGGCAAATGCATTTCGTTTGAACACACCACAAATGTTCCTGTCATCACGCAGCGATGTCCTCCGCGGTCGCCCTCTTTAATGTACCGTTGTTACGTCTTTTGTGAAGGTATATTTCTCTATTAATCTGCAAGCTATTGACCGATTAATATCAAACAGTTTCACGTTAGATAGTTGCGAATTTTCGTTTTTACATTCGGAAATAATTTGTAATTTAAGAGCTTCACAGTATTTAAAACGTGCCATTAGAAATGGAACAGTCAATCTCACAACTAGCACAAAAAAAACTAAACTTAAATGTTTATGACTTACAAACAACACGTGCTTTACAAAAACGTAACTTTTACCGGTAATTCTTGGAAATTCTGTTCTCTTTCTAAATTTTTCAAGTTTTATTGTTTTTGTTTTGCTCTTAGACAAATTTAATGTAGGCGCATTAATTTTAAATTTAATAAAAAAACAAAACCAAATTTGAATTTGATTTGTTTTATATATGATGTTTGCTTTGATTCCTATAATCATTTTTGTGTGTCCCCAATATTAAAAAACATACACGATTTTGTTGCAGCGCACTTATTTTGTTGCTATTGTTTTGCGCAACACTGTAGGTTTAAGGGCAGCTAGGTTGATTTAGGGATCTGAAATTTTTGCGCAACTTAGATCATAGGTAGGGCGGGTAATGAAGTGCGTATCTTCAACAGCACCTGAAGATACATGAGTATTTGTTTGAGATTAGTACCTTCAATTTGTGTTTGTTTTAGCTCATATAGAAATGATGATCATGAAGGGGTTTTGTTTAACTCATTATCATTGTGGTTCATTTAGAATATAACTTTAGGGAGTCTACAATAAAAATTGTAATGGTGGTCTTCCAGTAAGCAGAAATGTCACGAATCCCCCCAACGACTGAATGCTAGTAGTATTTAATGGCTCCCGCTCTGAGATTTTTCGCTTCTCGGTCATCTAACTGGCTTTGTATCCAAATTGGATACAAATGTATGAACCTTATCGCTAAAACTGTGGGTTTAGACCGCCTGAACGAACGAAAAATTTATCGCGAACAATTTATTGCAATAAATTCAAAAAAACATTGGCCACCATATTGTACGTTAAGGCGGTGTTAACAGCAATTTGTGCATTTGGCCGAACATCAATAAATGCAGGGTTGATTACTCCTTATTTTTCTATTAGTACTAAAACTTATACTCCGTTTCTCAACAACAAATGGTTTGCCACTCCATAACAATATATTACTCGTATAAGTTATTATAAAAAAGACGAGTGTTTAACTTAAGGGCCCATTTAAGTTTTTCAACGAACAAAAATTAAATGTTCTCACATTTTTCGTTTGTCAATAAATTTCGTAAATTTTAAGTCAATTAAATAAAAATTGCTACCAAATTGCATGCACTTGTTAATCAAATACAATTGGTTCTTTTAGTCGTTCGATTTTTATTTTAGAGAAATACTTTTTATGTTATAACTTTAAGGAATCGCTTTTAGTCACAAATCGATATTTCAACTATCTTTTCAGTTAATATCCGCATTTTTCTAAAATCTTCGATTAAAAACTCAAAAAGTTTCAGCAGAACCAAAAATATTTTTTTTTATTTTATTTGAACAAACTCTTTTGTTATATTGCTGCTGCTATATTAAATAATATTTGCTATCCATAAACTTAAAAATTTGCATTAAAAGTTATATAGTTATTATTAAAAAAAATTACCTCAAATAAACAGTCGCTTTAAAATTAAACTTTATATAGGGTTTTTTCGCTTAAAAAACTTTTAAAAAAGTTAACAGAACACTTTAAAAAACATAAAACATAAATTACTACATATTTTAGTACTTTTCATAAATTTTTCTCTTAAGCTCTTTGCTACATTTCTGTTTTTAAACACAGCGCAACACCGGATTCGCCCAAAAAGATCGAAGCTTGTTCGATCAGAGCGAACGAAGGAATCTTCGTTCGTTCGCCCTAATTCACTGTTTACACCGGGAAAACATCGTTCGCGATAAATTTATAGCGAACATAGTTCTTTCGGGCAAAGTGTTTTAACCGAGCGAACGAACGAGGTTTCTTTCGTTCGTTCAGGCGGTCTAAATGCACAGTAAGGTATCATGCCACATATTGACAATCTGTTGATGTTACATTACAGAGTGTACCTTTAGATTCAAAAATCCTTCACACTGGACACTATGTGTAAAAATAGAGAGTGGCATCGTGTTTGGACAAACATTGTTAGTTTAAGTCAATTATTACTTATGCTTTAACCCTTCCGGGACGAACGGTACACATGAGTACCATCAATGTACTTCTTCACCTGAATTGCGTCCCGAAAGGGTTAAGATATATGGGCATTTCCAAACTGGCGTTACGGACGATTTGTACAAAAAAGTAGTAAAATATAATGAAAATGTCTAATTTTTAAAAATCCTTTTTTTATATTTGCGTAGTAATTAAGTAGCACTATATTAAGTAAAAACAATGACAACAATCGATTTTTAAGATATAAGGAAAAATGTGTGCTGGCGTTACGTTACAAAAAACGGAACTGATATTTCACTTGGACTACAAAATTTGCAAAACTCTCTGAATTGGGCTAAACTTTTTGTATACAAATTTTTTTAGAAGAGCTTAAAATAACATAAGTATATTTTCCAAGTGATAAAATTTAAAAAACTACTCTGATTTTTTTTTATTAGGTTTTTTGTTTTGTCGTAACGTTACTTAAATTTCCATTGTATTTCAATTGGGTAATTAGGTAATTAGGTCTTTAAGTAATTATGTAATTTAGTAATTAAAAAATAAATTTAATATATTGTCCTTTCCTTGCCTCAACCGTTTTTTCATTATCTCTAGCCAATACCTTCCATTTTTACTAAAACTTAAAAGCTTACGAAACATTTACGAAAAAGAAAAACTACATTTGTGAAACAGTGCAGAGGATTAAATCATCATGGTCAATGAATTTATGTAGAAATTGCTTTAATTAATAAAAATAAAGTATTTCGCTTAGATCATGGCATTAAATAATAAGCTTTTAATAAGTTTTAATTTTTTGGTCACGGTAGACTTTTCTGTGGAAATGCCCATTTGTAGTTTTTCTTACAAAAATCTAAGAATTTTGAGATGAAAATCTAAGAATTTTGAGTGTCTTTCTACTGTTTTTCGCAAAAAAATAAATTTGTCCTTGCGGGAGAGGAAGACATATTTTTTTTTTACAAAATTTTTTTTTGGTATATCTTGACAACCCTATGCAACTTTTGAGACCCCTTAGAATATGAAATTCGAAAAAAAATTTCGATACGCCCTATTGTGCATGTACTAAGTGCTCTTCTCTCTTTTCACGAACCCTTTCTCTTGATTAATCACTTGTTTGGCTGATAATTACCAGGTGGCGTTAGAGAGCAACTTAATACATACAAAATTCACACTGAAAAATTTTGCATAGTAAAATCATTGTGATGCATAGTTGATTTCATTTTACATGATTTTATATTTCATGGTGGCAGCAACATAAAGATCATTATGATTTCATGTAAAATCATTATGATTTCATGTAAAATCATTATGATTTCATGTAAAATCATTATGATCATTATGTAAAATCATTATGATTTCATGTGAAATCATTATGATTTCATGTAAAATCATTATGATTTCATGTAGAATTATTATGAAATCCAGTAAAACCATTATAACATCACGTAAAAAGTTAATCAACACGATTTCATGTTGAATCATTATGATTTCATGTAGAATCATTATGATATCATGTTGAATCATTAAGAAATCAAGTAAAATTATTATTACATCATCTAAAAAATTTGCGTGCTGAAAAAGTTCCGTTGTTTCTAGCACCTTATAAGTTTTGTCGCGAGAAGTAGCTTCGTTAAAAATTAAAATAGTTTGTAATAGCTGAACAAGTAAAACAAGTGGAGTGAAAAGTAAACACAAGTGGAAGTAGTCGAATTCGTAAACTTCGTCGCAGATGAACAAGGTAATGTGATATGTGACTTATGTTGCTATAACAAAATAATATCAAAATGCTGTATTGCTTTTCGATAGAAACAGAAGCTTCAGTTGACTAGGAAAGTTTAAGGTACTTATCTAAGGAAGATAAACAGGAAGATATACTACCCATAGGACTTCGTGCACATTATCAAGAAAAATTATTTAGTTGGAGAAAAATTGAGGTATGTTTTGTAATTATAAGTCGTATTTTTTATATTTTTCAATAACAAAAACTAAATAAAAACAAACTTGAAGTTATTTTTATTTCAAACTGGGGTTAGGATTCAGCTGCATTTCATAATGATTTCATAATTATTCAACATTACCATGATAATGATTTTACATTATTTCATAATGATTCAACATGAAAATTTGTTGTGATTTTTACATGAAAATCACATTGATTTTACTATAAATCTCTATAAAGCAAAATCATAGGGGAAACATATAAAATCATTATGTTTCTAGTTGATTTTACAATGATTTCTTTCTGTGTGTTGTAATAAAGTTTAAGGTTTGACCTAGAAATAAGAGCCCCTTGCTTTTAACGTCAATTGATTTCGATGAGTTTATTCAAACATGGGTCAGGTCAAATCAAATAAAACTTAAACAGTGAATGAATGGTCACAGCTGAATCACTCAAGTCATCTGAAGATGAAAGGTTAGCACCAGAGACCTGCAGCGATGAACTGCAACTGCTTTTACACTCAGTACCAGTGTTGCCATTATTGACGATTTATCGTCATTTTGACGTTTTTTGGCTTCAGTTATGACTTGACGTTTTTCATTAATTTTTATCCCAAAAATGACGTTTTTTAATTGACTCGGTGAATATTTTACTATTTAAAATTTGATTAATGTTTGCTGGGTTGTGCTTAAGCAATGGTTTACTGGGTCGCGTGAGAGTACTGTGTTGTTACTCTTGCTTTCAAACTGTTAAGTTATTGCAGTGCGTGTTTAATTTTCTTTGTTTGCTTTTTCTTTTCTTGCTGTTTGCCGCCAAGTGCTGGTCACTAAAACTCCAATTAGATAAAAATTAGAAGAAATAAAAAAATGAAGCGTTATTTCCAAAAAGGTAAGTTTCTTTTCACAAATACATTAATATAAAACTAAAATATAAATTATTTTTAGCTGAAAAGAGTTCAAATGCGGAAACCAGCACACCAAGCACAGGAGATGGAGATCAACCGCCGCCGAAGGTAAATTTAACTAAAGAAAAGTTAACACTAATTTTATGATGCAAATTTTTTCCGTTCAGATTCCTAATTCTGCTTCTAGAGGATACTGCAGAAAATGGGATGAAGATCCTAGTTTAAACACGTGGTTGAAAAACAATAGCAAAAAGGATTCCAAATTTCCCGCTGTTTGTAAAGTCTGCGATATGGGTTTAAAAGCTAAGTCAGGAAAAGCTGATTTAATTGCCCATGCCAAAACAGATAAACATCAGTCGAACATGAATGCAGTACAAATTCAACCTTCAATTGTAAAAAGCTTAAGTGCAGTTGTTGGAATAAAAACGAATGTCATAAGAGCAGAGTTGCAGAATGCGGCCTTAATCGTTGAGCATAATCTCGCCTTTAACCTGGCTGAACATTTAGTTCAAATGGAAAAAACCTCATTCGCTGACTCTAAAATTTCTGCTGAAATTCGTTCAAACCGGACAAAAACAACATGTTTGGTAAGAAACGTTTTAGGAGCTCAACAATTCGAAAATATGATACGATTGTTACAAAATAATAAGTTTTCAATATGTGCCGACGAGTCTACAGACGTAGCATGTATAAAAATTTTAAGTATTGTTGCAAGAACAACAATAGACTCCAAAGTCTGCGACTTTTTACTTGATCTTGTCGAAGTGGAATC
The DNA here is from genome assembly GCA_963920525.1 of Dichetophora obliterata. NCBI lineage: Eukaryota > Metazoa > Arthropoda > Insecta > Diptera > Sciomyzidae > Dichetophora > Dichetophora obliterata. Next base: position 183,852,144 of record OY986436.1, on the reverse strand, counting down.
AGCTAGTCCTGACAGTCTTTATAAATCTATAACAAAGGTTTTTATAGAAAATGGTATAGACTATAAACAAAATTTAATTGGTTTCGCGGCGGATGGTGCGAACAATATGACGGGTAAAAACCATTCTGTTGCATCTCTTTTAAAAAATGACTGTAAAAATCTTGTAATTTTTAAATGTATTTGCCATTCCTTTGCCTTATGCTCCTCAAATGCGTGTTTGAAACTTCCTTCGAGTGTCGAATCTATGGTAAGAGACATTTACAATTATATTCAAAACAACCCAAAGAGAAGTTCACAATTTGCAGAAATTTTAACATTATTAGAGGAAAAACCAAAAAAAATTTTGCAGTCAAGTCAAACCCGCTGGCTATCATTAGAAATTGTTGTAAATCGTATTTTAACTTTGTATGAGCCGCTCAAAATTTATTTTGGATTTGCAGTAAACTCAGATAACATTGACAACGCTAAAATTATTCTTAAAAATTTACAAAATCCAATGAATTTACTATATCTTAAATTTCTAAAATATATTTTGCCTCAAATTAATCTTTTAAATAAACTTTTCCAAAGCGAAAAGCCACAAGTGCATAAAATTTATGATGAGATTAGCCGTCTTGTACGAACGATTCTTGGCAATTTTATTAAGCCCGAGTGCTTAAAGCAAAACGATATTGATAGCATAAATGTTAACCTTTCTTCTAATATTATTAATTTAGAGCAGCTATATTTGGGTGTTGAGGTAAAATTAAAATTAGAGGAATTATCAAATTCGATAAGTCCAATTGAGATATTAACATTTAAAAATAATTGCATTAATTTTTACATAGAATTGTGCAATCAGTTTTTTAAACGTTTTGATTTCAAAAGCAATATTTTAAAATCTCTTGCTCTCATTGATCCAAAAAAAATTATAAAAGGTGAAACGATTTCTTTAACCAATTTGTTGAAACTATTTCCTAATATTATTTCCGAAAACAACTTTCAAAGCATTGATTCTGAGTTTCGCGAAGTTCGAAATTTAGATTTTAATAATCTATTTACAGATTTAGAAGAAGAACTAGAAATTGAAAGTTTTGGAAAACAATTTGTTCCGTCAAAAGAGGAGACAAATCGTTAGCATTTCCCCTTTTGGGAAAATTCATTTTTAATATTTTAAGTTTACCTCATTCATCAGCAAACGTGGAACGCACGTTTTCGCAAATCAATTTAAATAAAATAAAAGTCAGAAACCGTTTGTGCACTGAAACTGTAAAAGGTATATTATATAACAAAGATTATTTAAGATTAAACAATTCGAGTTGTCATAATTTAGAAGTAACAAAACAATTAATAAAAAAATACAATTATAAAGACTTATACCAATAGAAAATTACTTTACTATTGTACCTTAAGGTACTATTACAGTGTGTAGCTATAAAAAAGAACACATTCCTTATACATTTTTTTTATATAGTAATATTAAATTAATTGATTAAAATTTTTTACATAATGAATATTAATAGTTAAAGACTTTAAAAAACATTTGTTTTTTGTTTTTGAACAAAAAATTAACAACAAATATAAGAACAAAAAATTTTTTTTTAAAATCTTCAACTATTAATATTCATTATGTAAAAAATTTGAAATAATTAAATTAATATTACTATGAAAAAAAAAATGAATAAAGAAGGTGTTCTTTTTTTATAGCTTCACACTGTAATAGTACCTTAAGGTTAAATTTGCACGTTTGAGAAAAAGGACTTAATTATAAATATTTTTTTGCAAAAAGGCTTGCTTGCGTATTATTTGCGTACAAAATATAACATAATAAAATAAAAGAAATAAAAATTTAGTCCATTTTGTCAAACGTGCAAATTTAACCTTAAATGAAAAGCTAGTCAAAGCTTTCAAGCTCTAATCGATGTATTAATTTTAGCTTAATATTAAATTTTATTTATTTTATATAAAATATATATATCTATATATAGATATAATCAATCGATCTCTGTGAACATGAATTACTAAAAATGTTATTTAATTTTTATTTAAACCCATATGTTTGTATTAAACATCAATAAAAACGATTATAAAAAATAATAATAATTGTATTATTGATTTGAAGAAAATGACGATTTTTTGACGTTTTTAAATATATGAAATGACGTTTTTGACGTTTTTCACTTCGTCAAAATGACGTTTTTATTTTTTTTTCATGGTACATACTTGGTTTTTGTATGACTTCAATATCATTAATACCATGCAACATATTCTACGCCATCGAGCTCACTTACAACATCAAGCATGTTGCATTAGCCAATTGTACCAAAGTCAAACACTGTGTGATGTGTGCTTCGACTTCAGTGGAAAGTATAGATGTTTGCATAAAATAATTATGTGTATAAACCATGGCAGAATTAGAGAAGGTATATGCATTTCAGACTGCGCTCTCTTTCTCATAGCCAAAATTGTCAAACTCAAGCATTTTGCTATTCTTGCCTATTTTCGCTTTCTTATCGCATTCTCATCGTTTTCAGATTTTGTATGAGCTGTCAACTTCGTTTTGACAGTTGCGGCAGTCCCCCTCTCCAAAATGCATATACCTTCTCTAATTCTGCCATGGTATAAACCACAGCGCACGAACGGCAATCGTTATAATTATGCATTATTTTGAGCTACTGCCTCGTGTACCATTGCAGGTTGATTTCAACTTCGGCTAAGCAGTGATACAAAAGTAAGCTTACGAACGATGAAATCAGCGCGTACACTGCATTTTTACTCAAGTGCTTGTAGATTACTTCAGTATGAATAGAGTAAATAGTTTTAGGAAGTTTTAGGGGTAAGTTATTTCGAAGATGATGTCAAACTTTAAAATTTAAGATGGCGGATAGAGTTGCCACCTAGATTTTTTTAATTTTTGCGAATTCTTGTAATTTTGAAATTCTGACAACGGATTTGATTTCGAATATAATGTCACAGTTTTAAAATTTAAGATGGAGGTTAGGGTTGCCACCTAAATTTTTACCACAGTATTGCCACCTAATAATATGTATTTTTAAGAGTTTTAAACATCACTTATCAGTGTTAAGGGGTCGCTGATTTTGAATCTAAAGTCAGAATTTTAAAATTCAAGATGGTGGATAGGGTTGCCACCTTAATTTTTTGTAGTTTTATGAATTCGGGGCTGGCAAAAAAAAATCGTACAACAAAAATGGGTCGCTGAATCCGAATCCATTGTCAGAATTTCAAAATTATAAAATTTTGAAATAATAGGGTTGCCACCTAATAATATATCTTTTCAAGAGTTTTAAACGTCATTTATCAGTGCTAAGGGGTCGCTGATTTCGAATCTAAAATTAGAATTTTAAAATTCAAGATGGTGGATAGGGTTGCCACCTTAATTTTTTGTAGTTTTATGAATTCGGGGCTGGCAAAAAAAAATCGTACACCAAAAATGGGTCGCTGAATCCGAATCCATTGTCAGAATTTCAAAATTATAAAATTTTTAAATAATAGGGTTGCCACCTAATAATGTCTTTTCAAGAGTTTTAAACGTCATTTGTCAGTTTTAAACTCTTGAAAAGACATATTATTAGGTGGCGACCCTATTATTTCAAAATTTTGAACAATTGAACAAAAGTTGCAGCTTTATTAAAGATCTGCATGCATACAAAATCTTATCAAAATCAGTGATTAAAGGTGTTTTATAGTAAAATGGCGTCTGATATAATTTCTTAAAAAACTAAATTTAATAAATATCTTTAAAAATTTACTTAACAAATTTTATTGCTCACTCAATTAAACTTTAGAATTTATTTTAAAAAAGAAACCAGCTCAATTGAACCATTAGCTTATGAGCTACAAGCTCTCAAAAGTCACGCAAAGTAACTGCAATGTTACTGCAAATACTTTGTGTTCGGAGAACAAAATAAGCGCTGGTTTTTTTATGCAGGAGTTACGCTTTATGTCTTTGTTTTCTTGCTTGTAAATGACCATACTTACCATTGCATACCAGAAGTTGAAAAGACCCTGCGCTTACGACACGCTCATACACAGTTGGCTTCAATGTTGCAAGTATGTTCGACACAACAATCGCAGCGCTTGCGTAGTGCGGTCAGACTGTCACTGTATTTGTTGAGGGTAGATTGCAAGTAGCGAAAATGCCATCGCTTGCAGATCACTGGTTAGCACCTTACAAAATAGTCTGTTTAGTCAGCTGTGTGATTGACTTTATAGACAGAGTCGTGACTTTCTTTCATAACTTACTTGACCTAAAACTTATATTAAAATCTTGTAAAAATCAACATATGTCACAATTAATTATAATAAATTTGAAAGTCAGTTTTGTCAGACTTTTTTGTACTTTGAATTAATGACTTTAAAGTACTGCACTGAAAAAAAATATGGAATACGGTGTTAGAACTTGAGTTCAAATATTTTTATTAGCTTAGCTTATAAGCTACAGAATGTTAATAATTGGCGTAATTATCAAAGTATTTTTTGGTAATTTATACGTATGTTTGTATATAACTTAAAGCAATCATAACAGGACAGATTAAAGACTATTATAAAATAACAACGAAACTATATTGTCTTAATTTCGCTTATGTTGGTGTTTATACATTCTCCACACGAGTTAATTTACTGAGTATATTTATTTGAATAAACGAAGAACTAGAAAAAATATGATGTATTGTGTTCAAAAGCAGTAAAAACGAATATACAAATTTATTTTTCGCCAACAACGTCATAAAATTAAATTTTATGTATAATATTATTGAAGCGGTTATCTTCAAGAAAATGCTTGTAATGTTTTCTGATGGAAAATATGCACGTGCCATTAGAAAAAAAATCCTGGAAGATAACGTATTTAATAATATTATACAAAAGTTTTAAGTTTAAAGTGAACTTAAAAAAAAATACTTCATCAACATACATTTTTTATTAAAAATAATGATTCCTCGTAAAATTTTCTTAAAAAATGTTGTTACTTTTGTGTACTTTACTCCAAGTTTTCACTTAAATATAAGCAGTTTCTACTTAGTTTTGATTTTTTTTTATATATAGTATAAATAATTGTTCAATTTTGCTTATTTCAATGTTGTGTTACGTCTTAAGGTATGACCTGCGGTTCAAGCCAACAAAAATAACGTTTTTTAAAAAATGCTGTAGCTTAGTCGTTTTTCAATTTATCAACTTTGGGTTTTTTTTACGTGAAAGCACACGTAATTTTCTAACTTTTTCCGTACTTTTTATTTTTCGATGTTTTTTATCCCCCCTTCCATAGCGATGAAAATGGGTACGTAAAACAGAGAAGGCAAACGGGGTTTCGTTTTTCTTGATAACCAGATGTCGTATCGAAATTTTGCGGGCGGCATTTTGCTGGTAATCACGTCCTGAACTAGGATATTGTTTCCAAAATATAGATAATTTTCAAAATGGCGCGATTTATTAAGAGTTTAAAATTAGCTGTTTTGGCACCACCCCCCCCCCCTCCGGGTAGTAGAGTTAGCCCAATTATCCTAGCTCAGGACCTGCCTGACGTGAATACTTACAAATTCGAAAATTAATAGAAATTGCTTGAATGTTTTAGCGAAAAATAAAAAACATCTGTTTCAATGAACGTAAATGATCCATTTTTGAACTCACCAATGCTTATTGAATTTGAACTTTTTTTTAAAAATCGCCCACAAATGCTTTCCTCTACTTACCAATTATAAATCTTATTTTAAAATTGTTGTTTTTTCTTTAATTTTCTTTTTACTTCTTGTAAATAGTTTTCAAACTTAAATGCACTAAATCTATTAAAGGAACGTTTATTACTTGAATCAGCAGCTAAGTGTTGAAGACAATGCATATTCTCATTTAAACATAAATAACTGTATAATTTTGGAAATTCTTTAAGAAATTTACTTAATAGCGTTTCAGCTTCATTAATTTTATCACTGTTTTCATAAAGTAGATAAAGTATTTTTGCATAATTTTGTATGGATCGGAGATCTCGTGTTTGTTTCGAGCTCGTTTACGAGTTCGACTTTTTGTATAAAGAAGTATTTTTTCATTGTTAGCAATACGTTAATTAAAATAAAAAAAAATTTCATAAATTTTACATGAAATATTTCTAAGACGTTTTATATAATTTTCTATGAAGAAATTTGTATAAAAAACTCTAAGTCTTTTTGAATAATTTTGTATGGATCCGAGATCTCGTGTTCGTTTACGAGTTCGACTTTTTAAATGAATTTTTAAATGACTTTTTTTGAAATGATCGACTTTTTAAATGATAGAATTTTGTAATAAAAAGTAATTTTTCATTGTTAGCTGCTAAAATACGTAAATTCAAAAAAAAAAAATCATAATTTTTATATGAAAAATTACTAAGTCTTTAATAAAATTTTCTATGAAGAGGTTTATATGAAGTCTTTGTGCATAATTTTGTATAGATCCGAGATCTCGTGTTCGTTTCGAGCTCGCTTACGAGTCCGAGATCTCGTATTCTTTTTTTCATTTCCTTGTAAACATTTTTCTTTAAAACATTTTTATAAATAAATCAGTTATTTTTAGTTCGCTGTTATTACTACATGTTTTAAGCAAAAAAATTTTTTTAAATATAAAATAAAAAAAAATTTATAAAAAAATTAATAAAAAAATAATTTTGGGCTTTCGTAAAATTAATTATGTATTAAAAAAACAATATGTTAAAACAGCACAACAAAAAAATTTTTTTTCTGTCCCGGTAGGGGTTTAAACCCACGACCATAGGATAGCTCTCATTCTTAATGATGCAAACTAAGCGACGATTACTTAACAACTGCGATGGTCGAATGGATAATCTCATGAACTTACATCACGCGGCCGAGGTTCAAATTTCCAGAAGGTGGTAATTTTTCAGTTTAATATAATGTTTATAATAATAATGTTTGCAGTTTTTTGTTAGTATAAAAATCGAAATTTTCATAAGATGCTGTTTAAAATCTGGAAAAATTGGGTTTTTTTTGTAAAAAAAGTTGTTGGCAAATATCTTATGTTTTAGGCAGTTCGAGAAGGATTCAATATTTTTAAATAACGAATAGTTCTCGAATCGTATTCTTGGACTCGTTAACGAATCGTATTCTAGGACTCGTTTTCGAATCGTTTTTTCGGACTTGTTAATGAATCGTATTCTCGGACTCGTTAACGAATGGTGATTTTTTCCGTTCACGTATTCGAAAACGATTCGGAAACGATAATAGTTAACGATTAAAATGTCCTAGAATGTGGATTTGTTTCGAATTCGTTTGGCTTATTGGGACTTTACGTATTGAATCAGTGTTGAAAAATTAGTTCACGTGTAAAAGGGCAAAAAGTCGAGTTTGGTAGCAATCATATTTATATACAACTTAACAAACTGGCTTTGCAACCATCATATACGTAGAAGCTCAGGTGTCGTTTCGCGGCTGATACAATTATATTTTTTGGTGCAATCTATCAAAAGAATTTCATTAAATTCGTCAATCCTTTTTTTAAAAGGATGAAAAAAGAGGTAGTTAGATCAAAAACGCACTATGTATTGTAAAAACCCAATATTGTTACTGATATGTATAAAATATATTTTCTGTGCGTACTTTCAGGCTGAACAGTTTTGAAAACAAAATGTCTTGAAATTTACTTTGCTGTCAAAAACAATTTAGAATTTGAGAAATACTGTGTGCGGAGCAGCATTCTTGCCTTTTATGTATTAAGATGTGCATACTTTCAGGCTGAACAGTTTGAGAGATATTGGACACGGAGTAGCGTGCTTGCCTTTTATATATTAAGATATACTGGCAACACTGGTGGGCACAGATAAGTGAGCAACTGGTTTTTTGTAAACTGTTTTCTGAAAAATAAAACTGAATTGATAAGTGAATTAGTGAAACTGTTTAAAAACATATATTTTGTAAATGATATAAAACCAATCCTATAAAAAAATATAAAAACAGTATTTTTATTATGTTATATTTGACCAATTATAATTACATTTGAAATAAACGTTGCTGGCTTTTTTGGTCTTTGGTGAAATGCAAATAAAAAACTTTATTTCATCTTTTCCCGACGTTTCGGTAGCTATTTTCTACCTTCTTCAGGGTTTATTGAATTGTAGCTTTTGAATTTACATTACACAATTATTGCAACGGCCCGACAATACAAAACATTGATTATTAAATAAATAAATAAATTGTATTACACGCACGAACAGAAAATTGTAAAATAAATAATGAGCAGTATAATAAACTTAACCACTAGAGAAAATATCACAGACATCTGTGTGATCAGGAGGAAGACTTTTAATAAAGCTAAGAAATCGGGTAGTTTACGAGTTTACTCAATGCTGGGATGAGCTTAAATTCAGTTTAAACATTTTTATGAAAGCACTTCGAAACGCTCAGCGCAAATCCTGGAGGCTTTTCTGCGGTAATATAGAGGAATCTTCCGGGGCCTGACGGTATAGTTCCATCCTCTCTACAGCGTTCATTATCCTTCCATGGCTTCTTGTCATTTTCAAAGGTTGCCTTGTTTGTCCATTAAAATGGAGGGAGGTAAAGGTAGTATTTATCCCTAAGGTGGGTAGGATATCACAAACGAGTCCAAAGAACCTAAGACCCATTAGTCTGTTATATTTTTTTGCTAAAAACACTCGAAAGATTGATTGACGCTCATATTCGTTGTAACAGCGACTCAAATTTCCTTTCAGCTTCACAACATGTTTACAGGGAATGCAGATCTGTAGAAACGGCCCTGCGCTCCCTAGTAAGCTTTATAGAAAATTCCTTTCATCACAAGGAATACACAATGGTAGATTTTCTAGAAATCGAAGGTTCCTTTAACAATGTTCTTCCGGTGACAATCATTGGTGCACTCATGAAGCTTCGGATGGCTGAGTCACTCTGTGTGCTGATAAAAAACCTGTTGACCAGCAGAGTCGTATGAGCATCTCTAGGTAACTCAAAAGCCAGGAGATTTGTGAGTAGGGGCACTCCTCAGGAGGTCTTCTATCACCTTTATTATGAAAGTCAATGAAGTACTGAGAAAAAAGAATAGGTGGGCTGCAAGGTGATTTCCAATGCTGAAGTCGTAGCTATTGCTGCACAGGGAAAGTTTCCTAACACTCTCCAGGAGCTGATTGGATCAGAGCTCTCCGATCTTAATATTTGGGCCAAAAGCTGTGGGCTGGGGAAAATTCCCAAAAAACTGAACTGGTACTTTTTACGAGGAAGTACAAAATTCCGGTTTAATTCCTCCACGTCTTGATGGCACTCAGCTATACTTCGTGGAAGAGGCAAAATACTTGAGAGTTATTTTGGATAGAAAGATAAGCTGGAAACCAAACATTCTCGATCGAATAAGGAAAGCCAATGTTGCTTTATATATATGTAAGAATGCTATAGGTAAAACATGGGGACTTACCCACAATATTGCACGTTGGTTTTATACAGCTATAGTGAGGCCAATCTTACTATACGGTGTATATGCGTGGTGGACAGCACTTAATACAAAATCAATTTGCAAATTGCTAGGGAAAGTACAAAGGACTACGGCCGTATGTTTTAGCGGAGCACTTCAATCCATTTCACCTGAGTCACTAAATGCAGTTCTTTGGAATCGCATCTCCTCTTTACATGCCCCACACTATCCCGCAGAAGACATAAGCATCTAGGTAGCCTCTTTTTTGATAACCTCAGGGGTCTTGAGGAGGTAGACGTTAGGCGTCTACTGCTTTTTTATTATAAGTGCAGGTTGGTTCCACAGCAGTGCTTACGAAAGCAGGAGGGGAGGAATAGATTCCCTGTGGTATCACAACGGATCAAATATCCGGTCTTTGACCATCCGCCACCTTAACCTAGCCTATTGGTCCTAAAATTTAGATAGTGATATTTGGAATGCACAATGAATTAAAAAATAAAGGATAGTTATATGTTTTTGGATTAAAAGTTACAAGTAGTTTTTTTATACATATTTTTATTTGTTAATCAATCAGACACAGATCCAAACAACCTAATAAAATAGAAGAAAATCAATAAGAATTCTCTATGGTTTTCATCCAAGAAGATTGTCTTATTAAAACCATAGAGAAAATCTTATTAAAACTATGAGCTTTCTTTATTAAGCAAACCACATAATTTTAAGAAGAATCTTATTGTTTTTTATAAGAACACTTTTAAAAACAATAAGAAAATCTTATCAAAACTTCTTGGTTTTTAAGAAGAAATCTTATAGATTTAATAAGATTTATTTTTTAAATTTAATGAGAACATCTTATTGATTTAATAGGATTTATTTTTAAATTTTAATAAGGAAATAATTTTAAATCAAAACGGAATCTTATTAACCTTTTACCTAGAAATATACTTTTAATTGCCTGTAATATTAAATAAAAAGACATTTTGATGGTTTATTAAACTTTATTAGGAAATAAAATTTGTATATGTATATATATAGCTTTACCAACTGATAATATTCTAAATTACTATGAAAATAATTTTACGAATTCTAATCAACGTTTTAATAGAAAAACTAATGCTATAATTGGCACTAATGACTACCAAGGTGAAAATATTGATGTCATAAGACGGCGCAAATGGTTTCATCTATCTAATTTTCGACCTACGACAACGTACGAAGCTATTCAGAACTATGTCGTATCTAAGGCTAGTATTGCTGCATCGGAAGTCGTATGCTATAGCCTAGCTAAAAGAGAGGTTCTAAATGCTAATCGTGTTTGTTTTAAATTAGGCATTCCTGCCATTCACGCACACACAGTCTTTAACTCGAATTTTTGGCCTGCTGGAGTTCGAGTAAAACCATTTAACAACATTCCAAAAAACGTCAAGCGTCCGTCGGTACAGAACCAGCAATTTTAAATGCTTCTATACCGACGATCCCATACAATTATGCACCACTGCGTCCACATAAAACAGAAGTATACTATCATAATGTTGGTGGACTTCGCACTAAATCAACAGAATTTTCTCTAAATGTGATTAACTGTTCTTATGATGTCATTGCCCTAACGGAGACCTGGTTGCATCAGAATATTATAAAATCTGAACTTTTTGATGACCAATTCGAAGTATTTAGACGCGACCGCAGCTCAACAACTGGCTTAACTCGTGGAGGTGGTGTATTAATTGCCATCCGTGCACATTTTAGATGTCAAGAAATATCATTACAACATCTGTCAGGTGATGTGGAGCAAATATGCGTACGTGTTGATTGTCCGGTTGCCGGCGACGTGGTTGCTGCACAATCCTTTTTAAGTATCTATATTTTTGTATCTTATATCCCACCATGCTCCAATAGTGAAGTTTATACTAAGCATTTTATTAATATACTTAATGTAGTTGAACGACTTAAGGACAATGACTATCCATTAGTTCTCGGTGATTTCAACTTGGGCAATACTTTTTGGTCATACTCTAATGAAATTATGAGTATGATTCCAAGCTCTATGAGTAATATTGTTGAAATAGAATTTTTAGACTCCGTCTTCTCGTTGGGATTGTGTCAATTAAATTCGGTTAAAAATAGTTTAAATAAAATTTTGGACTTAGTTTTTTCTGATCGTGATCTTAATGCTAATTGTAACGAAGCTGATTTCCTTTTGTCAAATAACTCTTTGCATCATAAGGCGCTTTAAATTCAGTTGGATACGGCAACCTTAAGTATACCTGCTCTAGAAGAGGATACTTTTGTATTTGCTTTTAATAAGGCAGACTATGTTGGCATGTCTAACTTCTTATCTAGTGTCGATTGGCGTACAGTTTTTGGGGAAAATCTTTTAGTTAATTATGAATTTTTCATTAATATTATTAACGAAGCATTTGTGACTTTTGTTCCTATAAGGAAAATTAAGAAGAACAGCAAGCCGGAATGGTTTAGTAGAGATCTCTTCAAACTAAAAAACCGTATGAATAAATTATACAAAAAGAGTAAATTTAACATGTCCTTTCGTGAAAACTATCTTGTGGCTCGTAAACAGTATGAAACTCTGAAGATCTCCCTTTATAGAAGTAATGTCCTTGCGTTGGAATCGGATATTAAATGCAATCCTAGAGCTTTCTGGAAATTTTTTAATAAAAAGAGAAATACTAAGGGTCTTCCTAAAAATATGTATTTTAAAGATAAAACATCGAACAATATTGAGGATGCATGTAATATGTTTGCTGACTACTTCCAATCAAATTTTGTTTTAGATAATGTTCCTATACATCAAGATCGATCGCTATATAATGGAGAGCGAATCACTGATTTGGGCAGTTTAGTTCTTTCGCTAGAAGATGTTTTTAACGAGTTGTTGTCACTCGAAATTAATAAGGGTGCTGTCCCCGATAATATCCCACCAATCGTCCTTAAAAAATGTGCTGCTGCACTTGCTCAGCCTCTTTCACTAATTTTTAATTTGTCCCTTGAGAAAGGTATATTTTTGGATATTTGGTAGGTTTCAATTATAGTTCCTATTCATAAATCTGGATCAAGACAAGACATTGGAAACTATAGACCAATATCTAAGTTACCATCAATTCCCAAATTGTTTGAAGCCTTGGTGAAAAAGCAGATCTATCAAGGCATTAAAAATTCGATATCTGAAAGCTAGCATGGTTTTGTCTCTGGAAAATCAACCTCTAGAAACCTGGTTCTATTCACTCACTTAATAAAAAATGAATTGGAGAATGGTAAACAAATAGACGTTATTTTCACAGATTTCGCTAAAGCATTTGATAGAGTTCAGCACTCTATTCTAATTAATAAGCTCAGTCTAATGGGTTTTCATTCTTCACTCTTGTCTTGGCTTAGTGAGTACCTTTTAGGTCGTAGCCAAAATGTATGCATCGGAAAGACGATCTCAAAAGCAATAATTAATCATTCAGGTGTGCCACAGGGTAGCCACCTTGGGCCGTTGTTATTTATTCTTTTCATCAATGATCTTCCTAATTTTATACAGTACTCAGATTGCCTTATGTATGCTGATGATGTTAAGATTTTTAAATCTGTAAGTTCTCTCAGTGATCAATGGAGTTTACAAAGTGATTTAAATAGTCTGCACTCATGGTGTATGCTAAATAAACTGAATTTAAATTTGTCAAAATGCAACAAAATGTCATTTTATATGATAAGATCTCCAATGTTTTTTGATTACTCAATTTTATGCAACGCCTTGATTAGAGTAGATTCTAAATCTGATCTAGGTGTACTATGTGATAAAAAGATGTCATTTTCAGGTCATTATGACAACATAATCAGCAGGGCTAATGCTATGATGGGATTCGTTAGACGCAACACTAGAGAGTTTGCTGACCCGTATACCTTAAAGACTCTTTTCATTTCCATTATAAGATCAATACTTGAGTATGGGTGTGTAATATGGGACCCATTTTATGAGTCGCATAGTACAAGATTGGAAAAAGTCCAAAAACGTTTTACTCGTTTTGTTGTGAAAAAACTAAATTGGAATTTTATGCCAGAGTATAGCTCCCGATGTGCACTTATTGGGCTTAAATCGTTGAGTTCTAGAAGAAAATATTTTCTTATAACTTTTGTTCGAGATTTTTTAATGAATAATATTAACTGTGCGCCAATCCTCGCCCGTCTAAATATTTATGCTCCGGAAAGACACTTTAGGCAAAGAGATTTTTTTTACATTCCGCACCATAGAACTAACTATGGCCGGAGTGATCCGATTTTGAACATGTGCACTGTCTATAACAGTGTAAGTGCTAGTATAGAATTCACTCAAAATAGAGCGGCATTTAAGCAAACTGTATTGAGTATTGTATAAATCCTTAATTTTATATTCTTATAATAATTCCATTATAATTATGGTTTTAGTGTAATTTAAGATGCAATAAATAGACTGTTAAACATTTTTGTCGATAGTTTATAAATAAATAAATAATAAAATAATAAAATAATAATAAAATACATCTGTTGAAATATAATCTCACAAGAAGCAAAAAAAAAATAAATTCAAAGTTGTTGGATAAATAAGTCTTTTTAACATAACAATATATGATTTTGTCACCAAAATACTTGGCGCTGTCGAGACCTTCAAAGAAAGTGGCGACATCCTCAATCTAAATTTTTTGAAGAACCTCCTTCGTGTTTACTCCATAAGTTTTTAGTAAAGTCGAAATTGAGTCACTCAAGCCCAACGACTGAAATATGGCTTGAGTTTCCAGAATTTCAGCCTCGTCGAAAACAAGTTCGGGAACATAAGTATCATTATCCATTATCACATATTTTTTTTTACTTCAAATAAATTAAATCCATAAAATGCACATAAGCTTCACGAATTCACTTCACAATCACGACTGAAAGCTAATGCAAAGAATAAGTAGAATTTTCACCGTTATTACCTTCTTAAAAGGTTGTTTAATAAGAAAATCTGATAAAAGCAGATCAAAAAAATGTTCTTATTAATTTAAGGTGGTCTCTTCTAAAACTTTGGAGAGTTAAAAAAGATTTTCTTATTAAAGTCAAGTATTTTCAATTTCAATTTCAATTTATTCGTATAGTTGAAAATATAAGTACACTAAGAGCTATGCTCTTTTATAGTACAACATAAAACATTAAACTGATTATTAATAAGATTGCCACTTCATTTCATTCATTAAATAAGGAATCTTATTAAAAAATGTTTGATATTGTAGATTTTTAATAAGATTTACTCTATGGAATTAAAAAGATTTCTCTATGGAAAATTCTTATTATTTGGTAGTATTAATAAGATAACCTAATAAAATAGCTCAGTTAGGTGGTCTTATTGCTTTTATGTGGTGGTTTTTGGCTCTGTGGATAAATTAAATATAATGATTTATACAAACCATTACAAAAGTGAAGTCTCGAGCTTAAATTTGAGTTTCCTTTCTTGATGACGAAGTGTTTTAATGACCATAAAATGGCATGAGGAAGTTGATATTTGGCTGATTTTTTTTTTTTAATATCTTATATAAAATTCCTTAAATAGGATTGCATTTGGTTTTAACTGCTTTTTTTTCTTATTTGAGTGATGTAACTAGTAATTTGTTCATTATCATTATTTTTTAATAATGTATTCCAGTTAAATATAAAAATTATGCCATATATATATTAGGGCGGGTCAATTTGTATGGACGAATTTTTTGGAGGTCTGGCTCAGCGAAATTCGTAAAATACATGTAATTTCAAGACTTTTTCTCCACTACAGCATATACAAATTCTGAAAAAAAGCTGTGCGGACTTTCGTAAATAGATTTTGTTCTCAATTATAAAATATGAATGTATGAATGTATGTGTATGAATCTATTTACGAAAGGCCTCACAGCTTTTTTTCAGAATTTGTATATGGTGTAGTGGAGAAAAAGTCTTGAAATTACATGTATTTTACGAATTTCGCTGAGCCAGAATTTGACCCGCCCTAATATATATATAAGCCATAAAATAAATTATTAGAATTAACGTACGATTTTCTACAAAACTCTGGAGAAGCTAAAAATCATAGAAGAATTGCATGTCGATTCTAAAAAATCTTATGGCCTTATTTTGTAAAACGCATGCAATTACCTCACTTTTGGTTTCTTCGTCTGACAATTCCATTTCCATATGAATTAGAACAAACCCTCTCTCTTTCACTGAAATTTTCCTTGAAAATATATTGCCAGATAAAAAAAATAACGCAAGTGACTGCGTTCGTTTTACAAAATAAGGCCATTGAAATTCTCAACGATACAGCGAAACCATGCTGTCACACTAACAGAAAAATGCAACCAAAGCTTAACTAATGATAAAGAGCAGAAGCAATATTTTCTACAAGTGGTAATGTCGCACAGAAAGCAGCATCCAAGCTATAACAAAACTGCTTTGTTAAACAATTCGTTTATATGAATAATTTGTTGTGTTTACATTCATAATTTATGCATTTGATTGGAATAAATTATTAGAAAAATAATAATAATGCATAAAAAAAATACCTGTTGCACCCACTCAATTTAGAAAACAAATTAGTTTAAATGATTTCCTATTGCAATCCTATTTAAATAATTTTATCTGAGATATTTAGAAAAAACAAGCCAAATATCAACTTACTTTACTACTGAAAAATTTTAAAACAATATCAATATCTTCTTTTTTTTAGTTTTCGTTGCTTCTTGTGGATTCACTATTAAAAAAATGTGTTCTGATTTTGTGATTAGAATTTTTGAATATAGGTTATTTCCATTTAAATTCCCATTTCGTGTTCTTTCCCTCTGTACTCCTCATAACAACTCCTAATACCGCAAAGCATGGACGTAGCGATGGGGAAAGTGGCCCCCCTAAACTTAAGAAAAATAATTTTTTAGTATTAAAGTTAGAAATTCAAAACAGTTTTTCTTATAATTCAAATAGTATTGAAGTTGTTACTATTTATTAAAGCTTAATTTTTTTCTTATAACGAAGTTAGTTCTGACGCATTTATTATTTAGTAAAAACGTTAATGAAAGGCTTTAATTGAAAATGGTTGGCAACTCTGACATACATATATATATATTGCAATCGTTAGTCGATTTTTCACCAACACTAACGTTTGTTGTCACAACTAACGAAACCAAATCAGCTGTTCAAAATGAAATTTCTGATTGGACTTACGAGTATTTATGCATTTTTTAATTAGTATTTTTTTTATAGATGAAAATATAAGAAAGTTTTTTTTGGTTAGTTTATATTACGTTACTGCAAATGAAAAGGTCTATGTTTATTTTCTAATCAATTCGCTCTACAGTCAAGAAAAGAAAATTGAATGGCAATGAGAGCAGAATGGAGGAGAAAGACGAGTTGCTTGCACCCAATTGCGAGCTTTTAATAGCTTACGAGCTTTTAATTGCAAAAGAATCTATCTAAATCTGCCTCTTAGTATAGTGTAAAGTATGAAAATGTGGTGGGGGGATTCTGTGAGATAGTCTAAAAGCGAAAAATTAATTTCTTCATACAAATATTAAAAATGACAGCATGATGAAATTCAATAATACTTTCTATCTCACATGTGGTAACACACAGTAGGACAATGTAAAGCGGCCTTAAGAAAGATAGCACATTCAGCCATAACACTACCTTGTCTAGTTTTACCATGAACACACACTTTATATTTGATCAGTTGTCAGTGGAAAAATAAATTACATCTTACGTTGTAAGTTCTGCCTTAGTTATTGTTATGCTGTTTGTCTTTGTTGTTTTGCATACTGTTTGTCTAGATATATGTTTGTGCATATGTATGTATGTCAGTTTTGAGAGATCAATACGTCTGTTTGCTTTTCAGTATTTACCATAACACGGGGGTTACGCGATACAGTACTGTTAAGACAGTGAAGAATTCGCATTAGTTGACAAACTTTGAAAACTGCGAGTAAGCGTCCAAACATTCGACAAGACAGTAGACAAAATAGTGTAAAATGACCATATTATGAAGAAAATTCATCATCTCAACTTCTATCATTCAATATGCAAAATATCATTCTACTATTCTAGCTACTATCCCGCCAACTGTCTTCAAAAAAGTTAAGTTGAGCAGGCAGTAGCAAAAGTGACTGTGTGTGTGGGTAAAAATTTGTGAAGGTGTTGCAACTGTCTTAACACTACTGTCTCGTTGGAAATTCCAAGCTTCGTCAGGTTGACAAAGTGACCAAACAAAGTGACTTTATCAAAACAATTAAATCTTTTAAATTCCACACAAACGAAACTACGCCTGCTTCCTATACATAATGTCTTTCCGAAAACGATAAAATCTCTTTAAACTACTCAAAAGTCATCTAATGGCTTAAAAATTAAGCAAATACATTTAGTTTAAAATTTGAAAAAAATCCGACACTGCTATGGATAAATACTTTCGTATTTAGTTTATGGTAGTAAATACTTTCGAAGAAGGTGCTTTAAGGGCAGAGCTGGGCGATAAGGATTACGATTGCAGTAAACTTTTTCAAAAAAAATGTACTGATTTACAATTACAGTAATCGAAATTTTGACTTCTTCAAAATTACGCTTACTTCAGTCGTAATCTACAATCGTTCGATGAACGATTTGCCGCAATCCTAATTTTAAAAATTTTTGAAATTGGTATCAAAACAATTCTTGTCCTTGCTGCAATCAATTACACCTGCAATTATTATTGTCCAGCTCTGTTTAAGGACTTACATTATTTGGTGCTCATTGAAACGAATTGTGTTGTGGTCCTCATCGGCATGTTTATTTTTGTCTACGTCTTGAAATGGTGGTCTACGTCTTAGAACCTTAGAACCTTTTAAATTATAAAATTTTTCATCTATCTGTATGAAGAATATGTTTTTTTCTGTTCTGTTTCTAACAAGATTTTCTTCGGGCTCTTGATTTGTCACTAACAGTTAAACTATTTAAGAATGCATTTCTTCCCGAGTTCTATTTATTGAAGACACACTTTAAGAAATACGCGTGTCCACGATTTAAGACGTCTTATTAAATTAATTTATTCTCATATTTATGATCATAACTATTGCATACGGGTACAAACCACAAATTGTATCGAAGGTGTTCTTATCTCGGCAACAATCTTATGATTCTTATTTCATTCAATGCGTTATTATCTGCTCGTTTTGAGATGTTTTTGCCATCAATTGAGGATCGCGCCAGGCATTTAATTCTTTTGTTATGTGTTGATTACTTTATAATCAGCAGGAGACGCTTGTTGTCGCTTTTATTTTTGTTATTGTTGCTATTTTTGTTGCAAAAGATACTTAATCGTCATCACTATCACATCATAAGTAGAACGCGCTCATCCCACTCATTTTTTATTTTTTTTATATATATAATTTCTTCTTTTATTTATATTCGGTGTAAAATTGCTTGGATGTGAGAGTGAAAATGTAAGTTTTTTTTTTT
Source organism: Dichetophora obliterata (assembly GCA_963920525.1). Lineage (NCBI taxonomy): Eukaryota > Metazoa > Arthropoda > Insecta > Diptera > Sciomyzidae > Dichetophora > Dichetophora obliterata. The sequence continues at coordinate 183,833,289 of OY986436.1, read as the reverse complement.
TTGTAAAAACAATGAGCAAAGTCAATGATCGTTAACCGAATTATCTCTAGGCACAAGTTTACTCTCTCTCTTTCTTTCGATTAACTTTTATTTATATTTATGTTATTTTATAATTTTATTGATTTATTATATTTGTGCATCAGAAACACAATTCTTCTGTAAAATATATTGTTGATGGTGGAGTTAAAAGTCACTTTTCACTACTCCCAAAATCAGTCACAGATAGAAAAAAAACACCAAAACAAGATACAAATACAAAGCAGAAATAAGTACGCGATTGATTGTTGCTTAACTGCGTGTAACCGGAAATTGGAAAAGGATTTATTTCAACCGGAAACGCTGTTCTACGGTAGTAATTCCTCGAAAAAGATGTACTTTAAAACTTGTTCGCTGACTTTGATGCTTGGATCTAATAATTTGTTCTGTCTCTAAAGTTGTAATCACAGCCACGAATTGCCAAGCAAAGAAAATTATGACTGCTTCACAGCTTTGTGATTGTTTTTTTTTTATATTTTGTAAACGCGGTTCGTGCAAGAAAGCTGTAAACTGAGTGTTTTGCACGCTGATCGTTTGTCGGGCATCGACTAAACTCAGTTACTCTGACTGTCCCTAAATTTGGTTCAAGCAGAGATTGAAAGTAGGTAGCTGGAGGTACACTTTATTGTGCTGATATTGGAAACGATGTCAATGTAGTTGGGGAAGGCACGTTGTGTTGAAGAATTCGCAATTTGAAGTGGAGCTTACACAGTAAAAAATATGTGTTTGAGTAATGTCATCGATATTCACGGTGATTTAGGGGAAATTTCGTATAGCTTTAAAGTGAGCGTTCGTTTTATTGAATGCAAAAATTAATGTAAATGTGTATTTTTTTTTTCTTTCAGAATTCAATGAACAATTCAATTAAATTTAAAATAACATTATATACAACATATCAAAAAAGCATGTTATATTGATTGCTTCTTTTTAATCTTTATATATTTTGTTACAATCTTTTCTTGGATACGGAAAACTTTCAGAACAGAAAGAGTTTTCTCATAAGAACAACAAAATATCTTCATCGTTATGATCTTCATCGATCCTAGTTAATTGATGTTTCCGGATAATCACTATAAGTGACTATAAGTTCCTCAAATATTTTAAGTCTGTGTAAAAAATGTGTTTCTTATCACATTTCATGCTCAAAAGTACCTTTTGTCTGGGCATGTGAACAAACACACCATCCCATTATTTTAATCCCTATTTTTGAAAATGTTTGTCAACATTTTTTAAAAAATGACAAAAATCTATTCTGAAAAGTATTAAAAGATATTTGTTGTTGATTGCTCATATTTGAAAAAAATATTGATTTTCAAAGAATAATTTTAAGTTAGTTTCTTCAGTTAAAATTCTATGTCTGGCACTTGCTTCGTTTGGAAGATACAGTCTTCTTCTAACTTTGTAAAAATTCTAATTATCTATGGGCCGTTTTTTATAAAATCATAAAATTGTGTAGCTATTATTTTAGATTTTGCTTAAATGATGCTAATATTTTTTGAGTTAGCAGAGTTGTTGCTATTATATGCTTTATTGTCAAATATTTCAAATGTTGAAACATAAACCCAACAGAGACATTAGACCCTAAAATTAGCAAAAAAGTTGAGAGGCCAGAAAGTTGTAAAAGTAGAGCTCATCATATGAGATCTTTCTGTTGCTTGTCCAGTTTGGGGACAGTGTTGAAAAATCTTTAAAAAAAGAGGTATTTCAGTCTTTTATATCAGGTGTTATCTAGGAAAGGGAAGTTTTCTGGAAAATTATTTTATATATGATTTCTTTAATCATCATTCATGGTTTTTTATTGGAGTAAAAAAATAACAATCAGTTTTTATTTAAAAATCAACCATATATAAGTTAAAAACCATAATAAAGGGGATAAAACCTGAAAAAGCTTCTCTTGAAGGTAAAATTTTTAACAAAAAATTTTATATAAGGGCGCACAAAAACTTAAAGCACATTTTTTCTCAAAAATATTTTGACACATTGAAGATTTGATATAACTTTCGTTTGATAACTTTTGTCAACTTGTGATTTCTCTAACTTCCAAATCAGTTATAAATTTTAACTTGGGATATTTGGTCTAACTTGTGATTTTCGCTTCATTCACAGTTCAATTGGTACTGAGCTTGTGCTGTGACAACAAAATTGTTACTATAAAAACATTTGAAGCACGTATTATTTTATCTGACTAGAACCGATACACTTCAGCACACAGATCGGCACTGTTAAAAATGCGTGTGCGGTGCGTGGTCGGTATGCTAAGAACAGTGGTGGCAGGGGCTTAATTCACTTCTGAGACAGAATGTTTATTCTATTCAATCAATATTTATTATAAAATAAACCTCAGAGAGTAATACCTGCCAAGTAGAGCTTCTCGAGAACACGAGCCGTTTGGGGCCGGCATTACTTGTATATCTAGCTCTCGATCATTTGTGTTCAAACATTTAATAACACGCACAACACAATCAAAAGAGGATCGATCAAAGTCTTTCAAAGGGCTTGAATTGCACTTTATATCCGTAATGACCTGTTTTATTTTCCGCTAATCGATATCAGCTCCAAAGGTAACAATCATTAGTTTGCCAAAAAAAAACTTTGATGCGCAGTAAAATTAAAGTGCTGTTATTATGTGCACAATTGTGAGTAGTCGGTACCTACATTTTTGCATCAGTTCACAATGTGGAATTTGTACGTTAGAGTGGGTCGCAAAAAAAAGTTTAAAAAGTCCGCCCCTCATATGAAAGCTTACCTCGAGAGAATTATGTGGGCATACAAATTTTTTTTTAGGCACCCTGTATGAACCGCCAAAATCGTTTTTTCGTTATAACTTTGCTTCCTTAAGTCCGATCTTCAAATGCAATATAGCGTTAAAAAGGTATTAATGAACCCTACAATTGCTTTATAGGCTCCATCAACCTAAAACCTCAAATTCGTTAAATTATTTCAGTTACGCAGACTTCTACGGTGGTTCCGTGCTCTTAAATTTACTCCAATCAATCATTTTTGTAAAGCAATCGCTATCAAAATTTATTATTTCCTTTTTTAGAACATAAAATTCCCTGACCGATAATGGTGGATCATATCGCGCTGTTCTTATAAGCTGATATCCCTGCATACGTATTGCTTGATCCGGGTCCGTAATCATGGAAAGAAGAATATTTTCGGGATGGCAATAGTATGCGTTATATTCTACAGTTCTTCGAATTACAGTTTGCAAGTCTGTTGGCAGCTGACGTATCCAACATATATATTTAAAAATATGTCGACTTCCGTGGATGGCTTGTGGTTGACTTTTAACAAGAAACCAAAATGGTGCATAAACTTTTACAACGAATGCGACCAGGTTTCGTAAAGCTGCAGAAGGGTTTGTTTTTTATACATAGAGACGTAGAAGTCTCGATGCGGTTGTCAATTGTAGCCTATAAAGCAATTGTAGGGTTCATTAATACCTTTTTAACGATATATTGCATTTGAAGATCAGACTTAAGGAAGCAAAGTTATAACGAAAAAACGGTTTTGGCGGTTCATACAGGGTGCCTAAAAAAAAAATGTTATGCCCACGTACCCCTCTTGAGGTAAGCTTTCATATAAGGGGCGGACTTTTCAAGCTTATTTTTTTTGTATGGGGACCGACCTGGTCTATTGTACGTGCAGCTGGAGCCATTTGTTAAAGAGAATATGAAGCTTGCCAATTTCAGTTTGGTGGTCACTCGATTTTCAAGAAGTAGTAGTGCATAGAGAGTAAATTAAGGTATCCCAAAATAAGGCACCATTTCTGATGAATCTTTTTAATTTCAGTTACTAAATTTTTGTAAATGCCTTTTTATGTTTAACAGCTCTAGTGACTGAATTTGCTTCATTTAAAGAATTTCAACAGAACTGGTGCAAGTACTATAGCTCCATTTACTCTGTATGTTGGAAGTTGGAAAAAATAATGTCGTGCAGCCTTCAAGTCACAAATCTCTACTTAAGTCAAAAATGAAACTTTTTTCGTTCGATTTAGTATATATTAGTTTGACGAAGAGAAACCAAAAATGAAACAATACATTTAAGACCACTTTTAAAAAAAACCAAACTTATTTTTCTAGAAGTAAAAAAACGGTTAAAAACAGTATTCTAAAAAAACATCTATTCCAATTTGCAAAGAGCTGAACTACATTGCACGTTCGCGTGAACAATAACTTTCCAAGAAAAACGCATTTAAAGATTGCGCTTAAAGTTGGTTTCTAGAACCTTAAGTGGAACAATTTAAATTTTTAACGATTTTTTTTTAAAGCCATTTTATTATACACCGTAGTCGGGTTTATTTTAACATAATTTAGTTAGAAGTCAATATAAAGAAACTATTTTTGTAATATTGGTTGTGTATGCTAGAAGGCGCCAAAGTTGATTTCTTAAAAAAAATAGAATACATGGTCACATGTTACATACATGGTTACATGTTAATAACCAAAACAAAACCAAACTAATTAAAAATTGGTCCAGCCGATTAATTCATAGATTAACCGTCGACCATATTTTGAAGGACTCGAATTTATCATCCTCTGTTATCAAAATACAAAGACAAAATTATAAACATCATTTTTTCGATTGTCAAAGGACTATATAATGTTTTAAATAACAACTAAAAAAATCAAACACGGCATAGTAACACAAGCTAATTTAAAATGTTCATGAAAGCGCATGTCTTTTAGAAATATTTTTATTAGACTACATATAAAGCATGCGCCGTTATTTAACGAAGTGAATTAAAGCATATCTTAATTTGAAACACCGTTAACTGAAAACCCCCATTATTTGCAAATAACTTTGTTTCTGTTTTCTGCACACATATATTTTAATAACAAAATATTTTTTTGACATTGTGTTGCCTTCAACATCAACAAATTTCCATTACATAAGTTATAAAAGTCATTTCTTTTCTCATTTCCCATCATATATTAAAAAATTTCCTGGGATGTTTTATAACTTATGTATTTATAACTTGACTTAACTCCAACATATAAAATTTCAACTTAAACTGAATGAAATGAAATTTTAACTTGAGAAATTAAAATATTTAACTTGGCAAGTTGTACGAAAAGTCAAGTCAACAAGAGTTATTGAAACTGCGATTTATTAAAAGTGAATAAAGCGGCCCTTAAAAAACTAATGATGCAGTTAGATCATTTACACACCCGAAATAGGGTGAAACCGTCTCTCAGCATGTCTTTTTTTGCGACAATCACCGCGTTATTAAGTATTGCCCTAATGCTATCTTATACGATAGCATTTGTAATCAAATTTTTCAATGTTTTCAGATTCTGTTGCATTGTTTTTGTATGAGTTAATATGATATGATATGATATGATATGATAAAGAGTGAAGAATAGCACCTGATTGTGCATTTAATTAAAAAACGAGATGCGGTCAGAAATATTCCTGAAAACTTTAGAAAAATTATTAAATTTTTTGAAAATATTTAAACAAATGTTGCCATCATAAAAAATATACAACAGAAAAATCGAAATAATTAAATCGAAAAAATATCATATCTGCAAAAATGTGCATAACAAATGTGTGGCGAAGTGTGCATCAAGATTTCTGCAAAAAAAATATGACTATGTTTTCTATACTAATGTAACTAGGTCCAATCACACAAAAGATTATAAGTGTAAAGTTTTGAGGGATATAACGAAGATGGCGTAAGTGGCATAATTTAAACAACTACAGCTCTCGGCGAAAATTATTCTTTCTATCGCAGGAAAACGAGAGCCTCGAAGTGGTAGTATGAGTTATCTTTTTAAGATAAGATAAGATAAGACAAGATAAGATAAGATAAGATAAGATAAGATAAGATAAGATAAGATAAGATAAGATAAGATAAGATAAGATAAGATAAGATAAGATAAGATAAGATAAGATAAGATAAGATAAGATAAGATAAGATAAGATAAGATAAGATAAGATAAGATAAGATAAGATAAGATAAGATAAGATAAGATAAGATAAGATAAGATAGATTAGATTAGATTAGATTAGATTAGATTAGATTAGATTAGATTAGATTAGATTAGATTAGATTAGATTAGATTAGATTAGATTAGATTAGATTAGATTAGATTAGATTAGATTAGATTAGATTAGATTAGATTAGATTAGATTAGATTAGATTAGATTAGATTAGATTAGATTAGATTAGATTAGATTAGATTAGATTAGATTAGATTAGATTAGATTAGATTAGATTAGATTAGATTAGATTAGATTAGATTAGATTAGATTAGATTAGATTAGATTAGATTAGATTAGATTAGATTAGATTAGATTAGATTAGATTAGATTAGATTAGATTAGATTAGATTAGATTAGATTAGATTAGATTAGATTAGATTAGATTAGATTAGATTAGATTAGATTAGATTAGATTAGATTAGATTAGATTAGATTAGATTAGATTAGATTAGATTAGATTAGATTAGATTAGATTAGATTAGATTAGATTAGATTAGATTAGATTAGATTAGATTAGATTAGATTAGATTAGATTAGATTAGATTAGATTAGATTAGATTAGATTAGATTAGATTAGATTAGATTAGATTAGATTAGATTAGATTAGATTAGATTAGATTAGATTAGATTAGATTAGATTAGATTAGATTAGATTAGATTAGATTAGATTAGATTAGATTAGATTAGATTAGATTAGATTAGATTAGATTAGATTAGATTAGATTAGATTAGATTAGATTAGATTAGATTAGATTAGATTAGATTAGATTAGATTAGATTAGATTAGATTAGATTAGATTAGATTAGATTAGATTAGATTAGATTAGATTAGATTAGATTAGATTAGATTAGATTAGATTAGATTAGATTAGATTAGATTAGATTAGATTAGATTAGATTAGATTAGATTAGATTAGATTAGATTAGATTAGATTAGATTAGATTAGATTAGATTAGATTAGATTAGATTAGATTAGATTAGATTAGATTAGATTAGATTAGATTAGATTAGATTAGATTAGATTAGATTAGATTAGATTAGATTAGATTAGATTAGATTAGATTAGATTAGATTAGATTAGATTAGATTAGATTAGATTAGATTAGATTAGATTAGATTAGATTAGATTAGATTAGATTAGATTAGATTAGATTAGATTAGATTAGATTAGATTAGATTAGATTAGATTAGATTAGATTAGATTAGATTAGATTAGATTAGATTAGATTAGATTAGATTAGATTAGATTAGATTAGATTAGATTAGATTAGATTAGATTAGATTAGATTAGATTAGATTAGATTAGATTAGATTAGATTAGATTAGATTAGATTAGATTAGATTAGATTAGTTTAGATAAGATACGATAAGTTCTGGTCATTTTATGGTTTTAACTTATATCGCACACCCTCTTAAAAAGAGACAACTCAAAATTTTTACAATTTCAGGAGAAAAAAACAATTTTTTTCTTCAAGGGACTCCATACAAAACAAAGAGACAACAATTTTTTTGATTAAATACTAACGGCCGTATTCATTACATTTGTTATGCACTCGTTAAAAACTGTTTTAGTTAGAACACAAACTATCCCTTAAAATGCTGTTTATGCATAAACGTATTTTAAGAGCATTTTAAGCAATATGGGAATTTTTTAAAAACAGTAAGCAACACTTCATCAGCTGACAGCTTAACGAAAGAACTTGACGAAAAACAGACTTTTTGTCGCCAGAAAGTGCCCTGTTACGGTGGCGGTCATAGGCTCATCATGGTCATGTATTGTTGTTTCAATGTATATTAACAATTTGAGAGCGAGAGCAAGAGAGTAAATTTTCACCACCACGGTCACCAAATGATTTGACAAAAATATGAAATCATGGGATCAAACCAGTGTTGCGTTGTGAACTTATTCACAATATTTGTGTTTAGGCACGAAAATAGTACACTTTTAGTATAAAATGTTTGAAAGCAGTAATGAAACCTGCTTAATAGCAACACTCGTCGGTTGTAAAAATACTAAAAGTAGCAAAAAGTGTACTGGTGCTTAGGCATCATATGACAGCATAGCATACTTTCGTCACACAGCTCATCAAACGAAAAAAGAGAGTAAAAAGTGTCATGACCAGGGATCATATGACGACCACCGTAACAACACCCATAGCTGATTTTGGCAAGTTATGTTAGGCATTAAAAAAGCAAAAAAAGTGAAGTGAAAAGTAAACAAAAATATAAAAGCAATGGACATGTTCAATATTTTGATTATCTGCACTTTAGTGGAAGAAGAGGATCCTTTTCCAAAGCGCCGAAAAATGTATAGAGCAAGGATCAACCCCTTTGAACAAAACAACGACGAGGAACGAATAGGAACGACGTTCAGAATGATTTTAACGATCGTTAAAATACTCTTAGAACGTTGATGATAATATACGTTTATGCATAACAAAATCTTTTTCACTGTATAACTATCGCTAAAACAGGTTTAGGAATACGGGGGTAAGAGTATATGTACAAAATTAAGACAGCCGATGTAGATTATCACTACGAATAGTTTTACACCAAAAAGTAAAAATTTAGAAATTTTGAGTTGTGTCTCTTTTGAAGATACATTTGCGATATATTCTCCACACATGTCTCTTTAAAGACGGGACAATTTTTTTCTGAATCAGCTAAATTTGACCTACTTTTAAATTTTACTACTTTTTGTGTGATCCCGTTTTCTTTGTGACATAGGTTAAAAGGATGCTTAATCGTATCCTTTTGAAGGTCGTACAATTATTTTTCTCTTAATTCTTCACTGTTAATAAGGCCTTTCTGTTTGCATTTTGAACTTAAATAGATTAAATTCTCAGTGTTGTTTTACCTCTACAAACAACACCATCTAGTTACAGTTGTGCCTTTATGTGTGTATGCATTTAAGATCTCATCACCATGAGGGTTGTACTGACACTCTACACACATGTACGCAAATATTTACTCTTGCACTGATTACATATCAAATGAACACTGATCTCTATAATGGGTCTATTCGTGCATATGAGTTCTGATTATGGCTTGCGCTAAGCTTTTGTATCTTATTCACTTTTACTGGTTTAGTCAATCGTGATGTCAAATTAAATCGTTTTGTTAAAAATTCTTACTCTAAAGGGTTAATATTAGTACATATAAAAAATATCGCTAACTACTGAAGCAGTGTTGCAAAACAGCTGCGGAAAATCGCCTTCGCTTTAATTTTAAATAGTTTTCTTTATTTTACTTTATCTTTACAGGATGTCGTAACTATGAGAACTCTAAGTTTGCGTATGACCATAACCCAAAATCCTGATAACTGCAGTCCAGTTACACTAGACTTCCAAAGTGAACAGCTAATTACATTTTACTGAAATGGCGGTAAAAATATAGAAGGAAGATATTTAGGATAGATAATTTTAATAAGCTGCTATATAAAAAAGATTTTTAGGCATAACTTTTGATTGGAAAGAGATATTGAGATAATCTTTGCACATACATTATTTTGGAGACTGACTTTATTATAAAAAATATAAAAACAACATTTTAGGAAAAATAATTTCGCGAAAAAAATCAAAGGAGACCCTTGTTGTTTTGATGACAAAAACAGTAAAATAATTTTTGCGCTTAACTGGAAGAATTTTTGCAAATAAATGCTATGTCATATGAAAGGTAGCCAGATGTGCAACTTTTAATTAATTTCATTTTTACAGCAAAAACAATTTTTGAGTCATTTTTTGAGTAAAAAGTCAATATTTTGGACGTTTTTTGACATATTCATAAAACATAGTTCCACTGACTTAACGGTACAGTTCAACTTATTTTTGTGAAGTGCTTTTATTGCACTTTTGAACAAAAAAATTTGAATGAAATATATTTATGGATATCGGAGATATTGGTATCGAAAGACCAAACTTTGATTTTCATGTCGATTTTTTCTCATCTTACGTAACGATGTTTTATGAAGAAGTCGTTGTACTGAAAATTTCTGCAATTTTGAATGTATGTGTGTGTTTTTGATGTCAGAATAACAAAAAAATTTTAAAATTAAATACACGAAAAACTTCGATGGTATAAAGTATTATAATAACAAAATTACCGTTAGTTGAAAAATTTCGGTGGGGGCGTGGCAAAAAATGAGTATGTAACATTTTAATCAAGGATGCATTTAATATGTACATCAACTTTGAGCAAAATCCGTTGAGCCGTTTAGATTTGTGATTGTGAACAATGCTCGAACCCGGATTCGAACCAAGGACCTCTGGGTTGATAGTCTAGCGCACTCGCCACTAGATTACAAAGGCCGACTTTTTTATTATTTTTAGGCCATATTTGACCCTTGTACGGCCGTGCGGCCCATGATCGACCGCTGTTCGCCAGCTCATATTTTTACTCGGGTGTGTACTAAGAATAGTCGAAATCGGTTAGACCCTAGCGGTACCTCCTTTGGACCTATATTAATATTTTATTTGATTTTGTATAGCAGATGCATAAAAAAGTTGACCGATCTTAACAAAAACTCGTCAGAATGGTAGTCAAATAGAGCAATAGATGTGTACTGAAACTTAAATTTATAGGATTTGTTTTTTTTTTTTTGTTCATCGGAATTTGTTAATTTCTAAAATTTTTCATTTAATAATATATTAATTCATATTCATATATTAAAATCACTAAAATATATATCAAATTTTATATTTTTTAAGATTTCTTACTTATATTTATTTACTCGAATATTTTTTATAATAAAAAAATTTACTTGGCTTAGTTTATCAAAACACAAATTTTTGACAATTATTGTTCAAAACCCAAACCCATAACCAAAAAGGAACTGAACACGGGGAAAACTGTTTGCTAAATTTGTATTGTGGTTGAGCATAACTTGCGCTTGATTCTCAGCCACTTCAAATTTATGCTACATTTCAGCAAAAACTAATCAAAATTTGCTTTTTCAGTTTATAATAACTAAGCAAATATTTGCTTGAATTAAGTAGAAATTTGCTACTCCAATTTATAATAACTAAGCAAATATTTGCTTGAATTAAGTAAAAGAATTTGCTTTTGCAGTTTATACTAACTAAGCAAATACTTGCTTGAATTTAATCAAAATTTCGCTTAGTTATAATAAACTGCAAAAGCAAATTTTTACTTAATTCAAGCAAGTGTTTGCTTAGTTATTATAAATTGAAATATCAAATTTTCATTAGTTTTCCTGAAATCTGGCATATTTTTGAAGTGAAATAATTATTAACATTAAATTAAATTGAAAAATTACCACCATCTAGAAATTTGAACCATGGCCGCGTGAGTGTAAGTGCATGAGCTTATCCTTTCAACCATCTCAGTTGTTAACTAATCGTCGCCTAATTTTCTTCTTTAAGAATAAACGCGTGTTTAGAAGAAATTTTGCTTGAATGTAGAAGAAATGTGCTATTTGAGTATATAATAACTTAGCAAAATTTGCTTGAATTAAGTAGAAATTTGCTTTTGCAGTTTGTAATAACTTAGCAAAATTTTGCTTGAATTTAATTTTAAAACACATAGGGAGTGATTACAATTTAGCAATCTTTTTCTGAAATCACACCGTGATTGAGCAAAGTTTTTCTGACTTCCTTTTAATCAAAACATTTGCTTGATTCAAGCAAAATAATTATCTCCGTGAACAAATATCTCCGTAATTTTCTCAAAAATATCTCAACTTTGAAGTGTCACAGCGTAGCCAAAACTGGGTTTTTAAAATATTGTTAGGTTGCAAGTCACAAAAATTTTGATTTTTGTCAATGAAACAACGGCAGTTGTACACTCTAAAAATTCTTGGCTGAAATTTACTGCTATAATAGTAGGCAATCGTTTTGCTCCCAAAAAAGCAGTAAAGTAAGTGCCATCACAATTTACTACCATAATAGCTGTAACGGAAGAATAAGGGATTACTACTACTTTGACAGTAAAACTCTACAAAACCACTACTAATATAGTAGTAAAATTCAAGGACCGTGTACTAATTTTACTACTATTTTTGTAGTAATATTCAATGAACGTGTACTATTTTTACTTCTACTTTCGTAGTAAAATTAATCTAAATTAGAGTAATATTAGACTACTTTGTTGTAATGATTTAAGAACCTGTTATATATAATTAACGACTTGTTTGAATATTTTCAAGCATTTTTTATTGATAAGAGACTTATTAAACAACCTTTTAAAAACAATTTTAAAAACTTTTTAAATTTTATATAGGAAATTATTTCAAAGGAGGAAAAAATTATTTCTTAATTGCAAGTTAGCTTTAATTAAATTTATTTTTCTATTATTCTTTTTCAGAGGGCCAAATATAACAAACATAAGTGAGAATGACTAAAAATTGCAAAATGATACTCAATTTTTTACCTGTTTCAAAACATGCGATAATGTTTTTTTGTGTATATTTATTTTGTAAATGCTGCCAAACCATTCGGTATTGGCCAATTTATGTTTATCGACATGAATTTGCCTTAGGACATTACGATAAATTTCATAAAAATTTGTGAATATTTTATAAATTTCGAACGAGAACTTCTTGTAACAATTGTTTTATTCATTTAAAAACTTTTACAGCACCATAAAAACAGCAAAATATTGAAATAACAAGTAAAATTAAAGAGTCAGCTGCATCGATTACTACAACTATAGTAGTAATATTAAACGACATTTGACTAAAATGGATGCAATAATTGTAGTAAAGCTTCAAATTACTGAATTTATGGCAGTAAAATTACTCCCCGAAACAATGATTTTACTGTTATTGAGTTGGCATTTTCAATATTTGTTTGTAGTAATTTTACTGCAATCTTAGTAGTAAAAATAAGATAAACTACCATTTTTTCAGCAAAATTGAGCAACCATCAAGTAAATTTGGTTCTATTGCAGAAGAGAATTTGAAACTAATTTTGTAGTAAGTTTAGTACATTCATGTAAAATTACTATTTCGTTCAATTACTACTGATGTACAATAATTTCACTGCAGTTATAGTAGTAAGAAGTTTTTTTATTATCATCTTGGCAGTAAAAAAATGTTGCATTTTCAAAAAATGAGTGAAGTTATTACTGTTTAAGTAGTAAATAACAATTAATACAAAATTGATGGGAAAATTACAATTTTCAACACTAAAATTAATGAAGACTCAAATAAAAGTGAATTTAAATACATTTTTAGAGTGTAGCGGTTGGATTATTTGAATATGAACATTTTCACTTCATTTATAGATTGATAAGGTGGCGTGTTAGTTATCGAAAACTATATACTTTCGTAATCAGCAACATCACTTGACCTAATTAACCCAAGTGCATTTGTTGGTCTATCTGTTCGTGGCTTCAGAAGTGCACTGTAGTGGCTTCATTTGACTCACATCTCTAACAGCCAAGAAATTTTTTCAGGTTAAGAAATAGGAAATAGTCACAGGAGGCTAAATCTGGAGAATATGGTGGATGGGGTAGCAGTTCGTAGCTAATTTGGTGAGTTGTTACGGCGGAAGAGCACTTTTTTTCTTTCACGCAGAGAAAAGACATGGTTAAGACATGATTACTACAATAATAATTTGTTTACTAAAATTATTGTATTATTTCTGCAAACACACATTTTTGCCGTCATAAAGTCATTATTTACTAATGGTTGTATCAAAAATAACATTATAGATGAAATCATAAAATCATTGAAATCGTCAACATACTATGATTGCCTCAACTTTTAGTTGCAACAAAAATGTTGTAGTTCTGTCAATCATGATAAATGTGAATATTATTATAGAGACAAACATATTAGAATTTTGAATGTTTGTCTGAACTATTCTTTGATTATTGGCAAACGAAGCAGAACATAACCAAAAATCGAAAGAATTTATTGTGTCTGAACAGTTTACAGGAAAAACTTTCACTTCATTCAGACACAATAAGTTTTATCGCTTATTGGCTATGTGCCGTTTCGTTTGTCAACTGTTCAATTATTGTGTTTTGTTTTAAATCGCATTATCCTACAAACAGCACGCAGAAAAGTGACATTTTCGACTTTAATTGTAGTAAACATATTTCTTTTTACCGTAAACATATTTCGCAATTCTAACCATATTTTGTTTATCAAAAATATTGCTATTTTTGTGACAATACACTTAATGTACCATGTTTATGAATGGCATTAGTCAGGCGAGCGGTAGTAGCGGCTGTGGCCTACTGGTAGTGTGCGTGGCTCGTAAGCGAAAAAGCCGCGGTTCAAACCCCAGCTCGGACAGAAAATTTTATCAAACAAATTTTTCAATTGAATTAATATTTCTGTTCAGCCCAGACAATCTCAAACTTCTGCATATATCTTAATTAATAGCTGTGGAAATTGGAGTGCATGAAAATAAAAATAAATAAATTATTGTTTCAATAATATTCTGGATTCTAAAAATAAATTCATAATATAGTTGTTGCAATCATTTTATTTTCGACCCATTAAGAGAATAATGATTGTTTCAATAATATTTTGGTTCCTACAAAAAAGTTCCTTTTCGAAATATGGTTGTTGTAATCTTTTTATTATGATCAAAGAAAATATTATATGTTTAAGAACATGTTAGCAACAATCATAATCCGAATCATACTATGATCCATTTAAAACATGGTTGTTGCAACTATGTTTTTTCTCTGCGTGTTGACAACCACGGCCAATGACTATGAGTACGTCCCAATAAACTGTCGCCATGACCTTGTTGGCCGAAAAACCCACCTTGTCCTTTTTTGGTGCACATTCAGCCGAAGAAGTCCACTGATTTGACTGTTCCTTGGTCTCTGATGTGTTGTGATGTATCCATGTTTCGTCTATAGTTTCGAAATAGCGCAAAAGCGCCTTCGGAATGCGGCTGAGCATTGCTTTACCAAACACTCCTCTTTAGTGGTTACACGACTGCGCTTATGGTCGATACTCCATAGTCCAAATGTATAGCCCAAATACTCATGTTAAATGTGAAGCACACGCTCTGTTGAGATGCATATAGCCTCAACCACCACACGCACTTTCATTCTGGATATATGGATATCATTCATATGGATATCATCCAAAATTTCTAAAGTGATGACCTCTTTTGGGCGACCTGAGCCTTCAACGACACTTGAGCTGGTACGACCACAATGGAATTCAGTAAACCATACCATTTTTAAGCAAAAAATAATGCTTGATGAGTACACAAAAATCCCTAATTTCTTTAATTATTGTCGAAATTCACGAGGTTGTCTGCTTCAACAAAGAAGTAAAATATAAGGAAGTGGTGTAATAGCAGAAAAGTGTGGTATTTTCTATATTTGTGTTGGTTCACACAAATACAGAAACAATCACACAGGCCCGTATTCGGTTGTATCGTAAAAGGAGGCCCAAACTGTAAAGTTTGTTCTTATGCATTAAAATTTTAGGAACATTTCAAGAATAGCAACAACTTTGTCTAAAAAATTTCAGATCGCTCGCAATTGGCTTAGAAGTTATAGGCATCCAACGATAGAAAAGTGGACTAAAAACCTAACTGATTTATTAAGTTTTCCAAAAAAACTAAACTTTATGGGTATCAAATGAGAGATAATACAATTATCTATTCAATAAGATATCAAATAAAATATACATGCATTTAAGATACAACCGTTTTTTACTTAAAATCGCAAGGTTTTTAAAAATTTAATAAATAAACTCAATGTATTTATTTGTCTCTTTTTAATAGGAGGCCTTCGGCCGCTGCTTAAGAATTACTCAGTAAGTTCAACACAGGCTTTGCTGTCTACAGTACTTCTGGATGTAGTTATCTTTTTAACAATTCTCTTTTTTATGTATTGTTTTCGTAAAAGGGAAATCACTACTTTCTCAGACAATTAGTGGAATAGACAAAATAGTGGAATTTTATGTTTGACACCACCTTCAATAAATACGCGCATTACCTTTGTTTTATTACCCATAAAGCTTAGTTTTGTCTGGGTGTTTCTGCCCAGTCATTGGGAAAAATTTAACAAACAGGTACTAAATCATATTCACTATGCTGAAAACAAGAGCGCCCCAAAAATATATTCAACTGTGAAAAATGACTGCGCCCCTGAAGCAGTGTTTGTATTTTGACAGATGTGGTTTGATCAAACTGGCGCAAAATCAACAGGGTCTAATTTGCATTTTTTAACCATTTTTAATTAGAATATGTAGAATATATACATTTCTAAAACAAATAAATTAAAAAATATCATTAGAAACTAAATAAAGCACTTTTGTCAAAAGAATTCAAACCGTATGGACATACCTGTGGAACGGAAGTACATTGTTTTTAAATTTTCGGGAACTTTTACAATTTTTAGCCGCACAACTCATGTTGCATTTATTTTTGTGTTTTTTTTTTCTTTGATTTTGTCGCTGTTTTAGTAGTGAAAAATGCTTAAAATTAAATTATTTCAACTATTTTGCTGAGGAATCTTCCAATCAGATGCCAGGGTTCTCAGAAATGTCAAAAAACACTCTCTTTCTCACTCGCACAATTTACGAACGATGCGACAGTTCACGTACAGTGTATGTGTTAGCAACACCATTTCCTTAAATGTAACTTCTTTGGCTTTCAATGGCTGTCAAGCACAAATTTAATGACGCAGATTGCTCAAAATCGAGCACTGGTCCGTTAACAGAAGTTAGTTGACAACAGAGATAAAGAGATGGGAAGGAAACTCCGTTGGAGAGGGATAGCACTATGCTCGATTTTACGTTAAATTGGCTCCAATACTAGCACAAAACATTTTTATGTGGTCGTAAAATCAACGGAAAACAACCCTGGTTTATGATAGATTTAAGAATTTCACCAGTTACGTTTAAGGTCCGATAACTAAAACTGCATATTATTGGAACAAAATGGGTAACAAACGGTATACCACAAAAGACTTCAGAAAAGCAATGGAAAACATCCCTGAAACATGATGGTGAAATTATCTTAGAATAATTACACCATAGTAATAAGTCCAAGCAGTGTTGCCGTAACGAAAAATTTATGGATACTTTTTAAGCCTCATATATGAATATATGTATATGCTTTTATTTGCAAAAATATAAAACTTCTTTAAATTCGACAAAAACGTTAAGAAAAATTATGATATTGAGACATTTTTGGACAGTACTTTTTATCAAACAATGCATTAACGAAACATCTTTACAAAGAACTTTACAATTTTGTGATAAATATATTAAGTCTGCCTCATAGCACAGCTGCAGCTGATTGAATTTTTTCTAATTTAAACCTTACTATAAACGATAAGACTAGTAGATTTTTTTGGGAATAGGTAAAAGAATATTGTTTTGCAAAATACATAAAAGGAATAATTTTATAAATTTAATATAAATAAAGGGCAATAGCAACCCATTTTATTTATATTACATTAAACTGAATAAGCTATTAAATTACTTTTTTATGTATTTATATATTATTTTGTATCATAGTTGTTAAATAATAACTACTAATCGTATTCATTAGCAATTCGATTATTTTTTTAAAAATGTGAAATTATTGATTAGTTACAATTCTTTTATGTTTGTAATCGTAATATAATAATAACAATCACAAAATAATTACGATTACTTCAGATGACGAAAATAATCAAAACTAATTAAAAGTAATCAAGAAATATAATCCAGCTACTTTTAGAAATTATGTTTATTTCTTTTTGATTATTAAAAAAATTTCAGTCTAAAATACTAAACTTGTTATAAATTTTTTTGATGAACAAACATAGATATGTTTAATTATTAAACAAAGATTTTCAAAAAACAAGAACAAAAAAATGCATTACAACATTTGCTCTGTTAATTTTGTCAAGCACTTTTTTGTTCTTTCTTATTTTTTGAAAATCGTTTTTATTGATTGTATACATGTTTATTTATGAATAAAATTTTACAAAATATTCCGTACTTTAAAAAAAATTCTTAAATTAAAGTTTTTTCTAAATGACCTCTATATTTATTATGTTGACTAAAAGCATAGAAACTAAAGTAAAACAGAAATACAACAACAAATGTGGCATTATGAAATTAAGGGGAAAAAAATGAGAAATTGAAGCTTCAAAATCTCATCGCCCCGATGGTGCAGTGCGTCTACGCACTTGCACGGGCAATCACAAAGATTTCTGATGACGCGTTTAGCACGCAGAAATTGTACAATAAAATCAATTTGCTAGTGGTTTTTTTTCCTTTCATATTGAAAAACTTTGTTGTGGTTGTTGTTTCTTTAGAAAAATTCGTTAGAACAATTAATTGTTCTAACTTTGACCTTAAGCTCGATAAACGATTTTAAACTGTCAAACAACTAGAATTTGTATTTAAAATCAAGTATGATTTAAACTATCAAACATTTAGAATTTGTATTTAAATCATATAAAGTCAACATAATAAATATAGAGGTCATTTAGAAAAAACTTTAATCAAATGGTAGAGCTCGACCAAACGGAAACAGCTGAAAAACAAAATCAGCAAAAATTCTAAAAACAACTTCAGTAAACATGCTTTGTTAGTGCAGAATTCCAGCAGGCTGTTGGACTACATATAATATAAGCATAGAAACTAAAGTAAAACAGAAATACAACAACAAATGTGGCATTATGAAATTAAGGGGAAAAAAATGAGAAATTGAAGCTTCAAAATCTCATCGCCCCGATGGTGCAGTGCGTCTACGCACTTGCACGGGCAATCACAAAGATTTCTGATGACGCGTTTAGCACGCAGAAATTGTACAATAAAATCAATTTGCTAGTGGTTTTTTTTCCTTTCATATTGAAAAACTTTGTTGTGGTTGTTGTTTCTTTAGAAAAATTCGTTAGAACAATTAATTGTTCTAACTTTGACCTTAAGCTCGATAAACGATTTTAAACTGTCAAACAACTAGAATTTGTATTTAAAATCAAGTATGATTTAAACTATCAAACATTTAGAATTTGTATTTAAATCATATAAAGTCAACAAAATTCTTAAATAATCAAACAGAATCAAAGTAGTACTGGTAGTACTTTACTGAGTCTTTAATTAATCGATATTACAATATATATACATATACATATATACATCGATATATATATATATATATATATATCGATATATATAATATATATATATATATATATATTAGGGCGGGTCAATTTGTATGGACGAATTTTTTGGAGGTCTGGCTCAGCGAAATTCGTAAAATACATGTAATTTCAAGACTTTTTCTCCACTACAGCATATACAAATTCTGAAAAAAAGCTGTGCGGACTTTCGTAAATAGATTCATAAAGTAAAGTAGTACTGGTAGTACTTTACTGAGTCTTTAATTAATCGATATATATATATATATATATATATATATATATATATCGATTAATTAAAGACTCAGTAAAGTACTACCAGTACTACTTTGATTCTGTTTGATTATTTAAGAATTTTTTTTAAAGTACGGAATATTTTGTAAAATTTTATTCATAAATAAACATATTATAGGTATGTATACAATCAATAAGCTGTTTATATATAAACAGCTTCTTATTTGTTACAGCCACTAATGCTGTAATGTATGGCCTGCCTGGTCTGTTACACAATTAACTAAATTAATAATCGAAAGCCACTTGGCTACAATATTATTACAGAATAATTTACTCCTGCTCAAAGAGTATTTTAACATTTGCTTTTGACGATTGTCCTAAAAACACATGGGTGAAAGAGACAACGACAGCTTGTACATGGCGAGACATAAACAAACACTAAAAATACTATATACAATGATGTATTACTTTCATATATACAATGGAAATGGGAAATATAGATAAATAAATCCATACATTTTGATAAATTACATCAAATGCAGATTTTACGTTCACATATAGAATTATAAAAATACTCAATCACTAAAAATAAAAAATATTAAATCATTAAAGTTATGGTCACGATAATCACTAATAAAATTCAGCTGTTTAGTTGAATTCAATTGCAGCGGCTAGGTAGGAATATATTGTACAGTTCACTTCAACTCGTTTAGGATGTCGTCAAATTTTCTTTTTTTATAAAAAATGCTATACAAGCCATGCTTAGTGATTTCAGTTAAAAATGAGTGGTTTCACTTCACAACCTCACCGTTAAAATGATGCGAGTCGACCTCAAATAGAATCAAAAATAATTTCTAAAAGTAGTCGGATTAATATTTCTTGATTAATTTTTACTCTTTTTGATTATTTTCGTAATTCTAAGTAGTCGTAATTATTTTTTGATTATTTGTAACCGTTATCAATTACTTATCAAAAAAATCTCCGTCAAGGATTATATTATGATTACAATTATTTTTAAAATATAATAATACAATATAATTGCTCATTAACGTAATCGCAATTTAACAGCTATGTCTTATATAATGTTTGTATAAATATCAAACCTTTAAAATGAATGTAATAAACATATTTTATAACAGACTGAAGTACTGAAATGTACATATGTTCCTTTTTAAGGCAGGCGCCGGTTTTCTAAAATTTTTATCTTCTTTTTCTTCTTAATCTTTCAAAAGTATAGATTTTGAAAATTTACAGTTACATTTTTGTAAGGATACTGACGTTATCTCCGCTTCTACAGCCGTTTTAGCAGGTATCGAGCGCACAGCACAAAACCATACTCACTCTATTTACACTCATTTATCTCAAAACTAATTTTTTCGGCAATGTGTTGTAGCGAAAATAAAAGCCATTCAGCCGAATCATCTGAAATTTTAATATGTTATTCACATCAGTGGCTTTCGCTATCAAAATTTCAAAAAATCGTATATTTTACATTGAATTACCAGTTAAAAACAATGTTTTTAGAACTTAAATTTCAAAAGCTCGCCATTCTGCCAATTTTTAGTGTTTTTTTCTAGTTCCGACCATAGCTGAACTCATAGTAATTAATTATATTCTCGGTTTTAATTTTTAAGATTAATAGAAGTGTAAATATCAACAACAGCGCCGAATCTCTTTCTTTGTAACGCTCTTTTTGAGCACCATTTTGAACATACTTTTAAAGTTTAAATATCGTTGTTCATTATTTTAACTTTTAAAAAAATAAATCCTTAAAATATTTAAAATATTCAAGCACTAGGTCTTAATATTATTATTTATTATTTTATATATGTACAATGTACAATGTACAATGTACATATATAAAATAATAAATAATAATATTAAGACCTAGTGCTTGAATATTTTAAATATTTTAAGGATTTATTTTTTTAAAATTGTACATTGTACATGCTTTGTTTCTTACTATTACATTTTAACAAAGCTATTTGTAACTCTTCAAAGCTTAAAAAATTGAGTTTCAGTGGTTACAATATGTGGATACTTTTTTTCTGAAGTGGATACATTGGTGACCTTTTCATGGATACTTTTTTTAGAACCGTCGCGGCAACACTGATCTGAGGTGAACTCACGTACACAATAAATGAGTTTCACAAAAGTGCATAAGAATGGAAAAAGCATATGTTTTGACGTCACAAAATTGAAGTTTCCTATCTCTTTATCTCTGGTTGACAAGACCAGAGTCGCAGAGATACGTATATAGTATATGTTAAGTAAAAAAGTGTGAGCTTACTAAAGAAGACTACGAAAAAAGATCAATTTCGGATTTCGAATGGGTAACGAAATTAATCCAAAGTTAAGCAACTGAAAAAAAAAATAACTACTGATTTTCGTATTAGATACCAATAAAATCAAGGTGAAATTTTGTTCGTGACTATCAGAAACGGGCTCACTGGAGTCAGCTTCACCTTCATTAGGCATTTTAAAATAGAATGACCTTCTACTTAAAAAAAAAACACAAAAAGTAGATTTTGTTCTGCGAATTTTTGAATGTTTCAAAAACTAAAATCTCTGTGTTGAGCTTGTGTATTTGCAAGAATATTTGAGAGGCCCTTGAAATTATTTCCCACATTTTCTTGTCGGTGATCATGATATTTTATTGAAATCAATAAATATTTAAAATTATAATAAATGCTTATATTAACACACGGTTTTATCATATCAGTGTTAATGACAAAAGTTCAATTATGGTGCAAATTTTGGCTAGACCAGCTTTAATGTTATAACAAAATGAAATGCTAACAAATGAAATTAGTACTATTTTTTACTCCCACACATGATATTGGCACATACAAAATCTATTTACAAAAATTTATTTAGTTAAGAACCTGAAATATCCATTTCGCACTTAATTGCTAAGTACTTGAATTTGCACAACAAATAAATAAAAATTTTAAACCATAATCAAATAAAATTAAATAAAAAGAAAGGATATCAAATAACTAAATTAAACCTAACTTATTTAGTTATTAAACAATAACTTTTAGTCTGTGAGAGTTTTGAAAGTTGTTATTATAATGCACTATAAATAAGTTGTTAAAATCTGGTTGTTTTTAAAAAATAACTAATTAATCATAATTCAGCTAACCGAATTCCATCTGGAAATAAACACAGTTTTCGATCTTAATTGGGGTGTGTGAAAGTTACAATAAATTAACGCGTTCGGTCTGTGTGATTTGACATTAATTGACATCTAAATTGTAAAATAAACTGAATTATTTGAAAATTGTTAAGTGTCACAAAAATATGCCTGTCTCTTCACGGTATAACATCTAAGACATAACTCTAGCAAATTCTGTATTGTGTATAAAAGGTTTTTCAAAAGGGACATAACTGTTTTGTATATTAATACGAATCCGTAATAATTTAATGCGAATGCGTTATGCGCACCTTACACAGATAATCATTTGCCGTCCAGCATGTGTACGTGTGGATTGATGCAAGCCCTTACACACATCAATCATATCGTCAAATTTTCATTCTGCATTATTTTTTATGGAACACAGACGTACGATCGGACGATTGCATAGCGCATCAAGTTATTATTAGATACGCATTAAAAAACATAAAAATAAAAGAAAAAGAGTCAATAAACTCTGCCAAAAACTGTTTGTCCTCTTGAGTTTATTATTAGGGGTGTTCACATTTCAAACCGCTCATCAAATCGTTTGTCAAATACAATAGAACAACATGAAATTTCCATGGAATTCCCACGTTGTTCTATTGGATTAGACAAACGATTTGATGAGCGGTTTGAAATGTGAACAGCCCTATTTACAGCTCTTTTTTTTCCTGCAGTCATGTTTACTGCCCGACGAAAGCAAACGAAATGACGAAAGATTGATCAATCAAGCCCTTACGCACATCCAGACGCTTGACCACCAGCATTGCAAATTGTTCAAGCAGAACTAATGTTTACTAATTTTTTCTATTAAAAACTATTAGATCGTGAATTTAATGAATTTCAGCTTTTGTTTAACACTATTGTTTAGAAATGCGACTTTCAACACTGGTTACTTCTACTCATTTGCTTCTTTCTTTGCAATGGGTTCTGTTAAATCATTCGACTTTTTTGTAAGCTGATTAAAGCGGTTTCTATATACAAGAAACTAACTTTTATGTAAACCTAAACTTGATTTAAGCGGTTTCTATATGCAAGGAAATAACCAGTGTCTTGCGGCCAGCATATTATTTTTAAGTCTTTGTAAAATTAGATCAGATTTAAAGCTTAAACACGATCGTTCATAATTAAACTTGTGAGAAAAATTTAATCTATTTTTTTTTAACTTATAATCAAAACATTTTTTGGCGCCCGAGCAGGGACATTCCTTTAAGAAGTTTGTCTTCTAAACGCGAGTGATTCTTTCACTTACATAAAAAAAAATATAAATATTTTTGGACTAAACTTTTAAACAAAATAAGCAACAACTAAGCGGAGACGAGGAGTCACCAACGAGCATCGATGGACAGTCTAAATCAACTTATTACTGAACAGAGGAGCACAAATACCGCACTAGAGAAGCTGAAGATAAAAGTGCAGAACTTACCACCAGAGCAGCTGTCTAGAGGTTATGCCAAGGTACTCATAGAAAAGGTAGATTCATTGTATGCATCATTTTATTCAAATCACCTTCAAATAATCAAGTCGATAAGTCAGCAAGCCTTGAAAGAGGCGGATATTTCATACTGTAATGAAGATTTATACACGATTTTTGAAGAAAACTACTTTAGTCTCAAAGCGTTTATATATGATGTTTTGCCCAGCAGTAGTAATGTTCCTCCAACCACTTTTCATAGTACTTTTAATCCGCTTCCGTACTCCCATGACACCACTTCTGGTGACGCTAAGTTGCCGAAAATATCGCTTCCATCATTCACTGGTGATTATCTTGAATGGTTTGCCTTTCGAGACCTTTATAGTTCGCTCGTACATGAAAATTCAGCGCTTAGTAAAATTCAAAAGATGTACTACCTAAAAAGTTCTGTAAAAGGCGAGGCAGAACACTTAATTAAACACATTTTTGCCACTGAAGCTAACTACGATCTTGCGTGGAAAACTTTGGAGGATAGATATCATAATAAGCGCATGATAGTCGACACCCTTCTGAAGAAACTTTGTGCTATTCCAAAGTGTCACACTGCATCTCATTATGCAATTAAGTCCCTGTTAGATACCAGCAAAGAGTGCCTTGCTTCACTGGCTAACTTAGATGTTAGGACAAATAATTGGGATCCAATGATAATCCATTTAACAACACAAAAATTAGATACTGAAACTAGGAAAGATTGGGAGCACACGCTTAAAGCAACTAAGGATCTTCCTAAATTAGAAGAACTTTTTGATTTCTTAGAAACCACGTTCCGAACGCTAGAAACACTATGCGAAAACGATACCGTACAGAAAAATAAACCACAGACGATTCATCAACGCCCATATGTAAAAAACTTTAATTTAAACAAAGTCCAAAAAACGCAGGCCTGCCCTTGCTGCAAAAAATCGCATATTTTATTTAAATGTTGGGCCTTTCGTTCATACACTGCATCAGAGCGAAAAACATTTGTGGAACGAAATTCTCTTTGCATAAATTGCCTCTTCGATGGCCACACCTTTAACGATTGCAATTCTTCTCACACGTGCCATTTGTGTAACCAAAAACACCATACTCTTCTTCACGGAGCTTTTTCAAGCAATTATTCAGATGGTGACACAGCACTTCAGAACAATTTTATTTCTCTTCAAAATCACCACGTAAACAATGTCCCACAGCCACATACTACAGCACACATTCTTCTCGCCACCGTTTTATTAAAAATTGAAACTCCAGAAGGCATGATTAATGCAAGAGCATTACTAGATCAAGGCTCTCAGGGCTCTTTTATAACGGAGCATATGATACAAAACTATAGAATTCCCTGTCGTGCTACGCACGTACAAATTCATGGCGTGAATTCGCAACAAATCAATAATGTAAAAAAAATTGCCAACTTAAACTTGCGCTCGCTGATCGAAAATTCATTCTCACTTGCCGTCGAAGCTCTTGTTTTACCAAATTTGAGCACAAATTTGCCTCAGAGTAGCGTTTCGTATTCAACATTACCACTCAGCACATCGATTACTTTGGCTGACCCACACTATTATAAATCGAGACCTATTGATATGATTCTAGGAGCTGATGTTTATGGTTTAATTTTAAAAGAGAATCAAAAAAAAACTAAGACTGGCCTATTTTATCAAGACACCCATTTTGGATGGATATTATCTGGCCCGATGATGCAGTCAAAAGAAATGTCCATAATAAGCACTCACCTGTGCCATATAGATGATGAACTTAAGCGCTTTTGGGAACAAGAAGAAGTTGAAAATAAACGCATAGTCTCATCGGAAGATTTAGCGTGCGAAAAACATTTTGTTGATACGCATAAAAGATTTGATTCTGGACGTTACTCTGTTGCGCTTCCATTTAAATCCGATTTGCATGGTACTACAAGACCTCAATTTAATAATACTCATCTTGCTGCCATGATAAGATTGCGCAATATGGAGAAAACTTTTCAAATTAAACCGAAATTATATGAAGATTATTGTAAATTCATGGACGAATACGAAAAACTTGGTCACATGCAGGTGGTAGGCGTATACCCAAGTGACGTACAATCCGATTCTTATTTTTTGCCTCACCATGGTGTAGAAAAGTTAAGTAGCTCAACAACAAAATTACGTGTTGTTTTTGACGGTTCAAGCAAATACCGCAATCACCGCTCGCTTAACGAAGAGTTAGCAGCTGGGCCGGCGTTACAGTGCGACTTATCTCAACTCATATTACGTTGGCGTACCCATAAAATTGCTATGTGTTCTGATATTGAAAAAATGTTCAGACAAATTGTTGTACAAAGTGACCATCAAAGGTATCAACAAATTTTATGGAGGAAATCACCAAAAGATCCCGTAAAAATCTTTAAACTAACCACTGTAACGTACGGCACTGCACCAGCTCCGTTTCTTTCTATTAGAGCTCTGCAGCAACTGGCGAAAGATGAATGCAAAAACTACAGCGCGGCATCAGAGAGACTTCTTCGCGACATTTATGTCGACGATTTAATAACGGGAGCAGATGAGGTAGTGGAGGCAGCGTTTTTACAAAAACAACTTTGTAATTTATTGAGCGCTGGTGGTTTTAGTTTGAGAAAATGGGCATCAAATAGTAACGAGTTACTGCAATTGATTCCGAAAGAATTAAAAGAAATTTCAAACCCAATCAAGCTCAGTAGGGAAAATTATATTTTGACGCTTGGGTTGCAGTGGAACCCAGTGATAGATTGTTTTTCTTTCGAAGTAACATTTGACACTTCCACTGCTCTCACTAAGAGAAGTTTACTCTCGGATGCATCAAAATTGTTCGATCCGCAAGGCTGGTTTGCGCCAACAACGATCATTGCTAAAATCTTATTTCAGAAGCTGTGGCTTGTCGGCATTGATTGGGACGACCAGCTGCCAGACAACATCTGTTTAGAGTGGTTAGAATACCGAAAAACGCTAAAGTGTCTTGAAAAAATAAAAATAAGTCGCTTTATAGGTACAACAAAATTGATCAAATGCTCACTACATGGATTTTCAGATGCTTCGCAGGTAGGATTCGCTGCGGTCATATACTCAAAAACTATATTGGAAAATGGTGCTATAGAGATAAGAATTTTACAAGCTAAAACTAAAGTCGCACCATTAAAAACAATTTCCATACATAAATTAGAGCTTTGCGGCGCTCATCTGCTCGCGAAGTTAATGTACAAAGTCGTCGAGACGTTACAAGGTTGCATTGAGCATGTGTGTTTGTGGTGCGATAGTACAACTGTACTCGCGTGGATAAGAGAGCAGCCAAATAAATGGAATGTTTATGTGGCGAACCGCGTTGCTGAAATTCAACGGCTAACTACCATAAGCCAATGGCGATATGTGCCTTCACATGATAACCCAGCCGACTGTGCTTCTAGAGGTGTGATGCCTAGTGAATTACCCAATCATCCACTCTGGTGGAGTGGACCAGCGTGGCTTGTTGACACTTCAAAATCATGGCCCAAAGACATTGATCCGCATTTAACTACAATTAAGGAGCAACGGAAAACTTTACAAATTGCTCATATGAGAATCGAATCGTATCCAGAAATTTTGTTTAAGTTTTCAAGTCTTCAAAAAACAATTGCCGTCGTAGCGCATATATTTCGATTCCAATACAACTCAACACACAATAAAAATCGACGCTATGGTCATTTATCACCGATGGAACGGCAGCTTGCTCTACAACGTTTGATCGCCTTATCACAAAAAATCGATTTTCATCTGGAAATCAAGCAACTGTCAATTGGATCTGTTAGAAAAGATAGCCCTATAGCTAAGTTGTATCCATTTCTGGATAAAGATGGCTGTCTGCGTGTAAATGGTCGATTACAACTAGCTAAGATACCTACAACTATGAAACATCAAATTATTTTATCAAAGAAAAATCCACTCACATATCTTCTTTTTTCAGATGCGCACTTAGTAACCTTGCATGGTGGAATAACACTTATGTTAAATTTTATTCGCAGAAAGTACTGGGTTTCAAGTGGACGTAGTGTTGCACAGGATGTTTTAAAGCGCTGCTTAACCTGCTTCAAATACACTGCAAAAACAGCACAGCAACTCATGGGAAACCTGCCTTCTGTACGAGTCACACCAGCGAGACCTTTTTTACACAGTGGTGTAGATTACGCGGGACCCATTGACGTCCGTCAATCTTCACTACGCAACGCGAAGGTCTCGAAGGGTTACATTTGCGTGTTTCTATGTTTGGTTACCAAAGCAATACATTTGGAGGCTGTGTCTAGCTTGACGACGGAAGCATTCTTAGCCGCCTTTCGTAGATTTGTATCAAGGCGAGGAAAATGCACTCAAATTTACTCGGATTGCGGCACTAATTTTATTGGGGCCAGCAACGCACTAAAAGTAATGCATCAACGAAGCTCCTCGTCCATTCCCGAAGACCTTAGGGCAAATCTTGCTAGCGAAGGCACTACCTGGAACTTCATTCCTCCAGCTTCACCACATTTTGGTGGATTATGGGAGGCGGGCGTGAAGTCAACCAAATTTCATTTGAAACGTATTACAAACGACCGAGCATTAAATTATGAGGAGTTGTCGACGTTGCTGACTCAGATCGAGGCGTGCTTAAATTCACGGCCACTTTGCCCCCTAAACGAAGATGTAGAAAACTGTGACGCCTTAACACCTGCTCATTTTTTAATCGGTGAACCAACCATAAACCTTCCGGACGAGGAATTGCTCGATTTCGTTACGTCTGGCATATCCCGATGGCGAATGGTAGAGCAGATAAAGCAACACTTTTGGCAACGATGGTTCTCGGAGTACCTTAGCCGACTGCAAAGCCGCCCCAAGTGGGCAAGAGTTCACTCAAATGCTAAAGTTGGTGACCTTGTACTTTTGTACGATGAAAGATGTCCACCAGGTAAATGGCCCTTGGCGAGAATAGTAGAAGTTCACCCAGGCCAAGACGGTTTAATTCGCGTCGTTACTCTGAAGTGTAAAGGTAATATCTTTAAACGGCCAATACGAAAAATTTGTTTTCTTCCATCAGTAGATCCCCATGATGATATTTCAACTCAAGCTGAAGCCGATGATGACGAAGGAGGCACTTCGGCTGTGAGTCGAGGCACAGCCGTTCAACTTGGCGATAAAACAATCACCTCCAACGGCCTTGCTAACAATCATCTACAACTTTCAGCCTATTGAAGAACTATCGTCCTTGGGGCAGGGAATGTTCAAGCAGAACTAATGTTTACTAATTTTTTCTATTAAAAACTATTAGATCGTGAATTTAATGAATTTCAGCTTTTGTTTAACACTATTGTTTAGAAATGCGACTTTCAACACTGGTTACTTCTACTCATTTGCTTCTTTCTTTGCAATGGGTTCTGTTAAATCATTCGACTTTTTTGTAAGCTGATTAAAGCGGTTTCTATATACAAGAAACTAACTTTTATGTAAACCTAAACTTGATTTAAGCGGTTTCTATATGCAAGGAAATAACCAGTGTCTTGCGGCCAGCATATTATTTTTAAGTCTTTGTAAAATTAGATCAGATTTAAAGCTTAAACACGATCGTTCATAATTAAACTTGTGAGAAAAATTTAATCTATTTTTTTTTAACTTATAATCAAAACACAAATTATCTAAAAATTTAGATTTTGATCAATCAAGCCATCAACGTGTCTGTGTAACGCATACAAACAAATATTTACTAACACATATACTTGATTGAAGTCAAATCCCTCCAGGAAATATGAGCATTCCCGGATGTTACCAGGAAACATTCCATGGAATGTAGGAAGCATTCCCTTTGTTGCACACTTCATTGCTTTTTTTACATAGCATGTCATTAGAGGGAAACATTCCTCCCCGCTGTGTTAAAAAGTCATGTGGAAATATTCCTCTCCGCTGTCCTTAAAAGTGAATTGGAAGCAGTCCTGTTTTAAGAATTAATGTGGAAACATTCCTCTCCCTTGTTATGAAAATGGATTCGGCCAGGATTCGAACCCGGGACCCCTGAGCGACAGTCGCGCGCGCTACCACTAGACTATCGAATTCTACAATACGCGGCTAGAAAACAATGATTTTAATATTTTCTATTGTCATTGCTTGACAACAAATAAAAGTTTCCACATGAATTCTTAAAGAAGCGGTTTGGAAACAATATAAATACAAAACTACGCTTAAGCTTCCAAAAGATACGGTGGGGAATGCTTCTTTATCACTTTTAAATGGAAGCCTTCCGATTTTTTCTGGAGGCATGATTGACCGTGTAAGGTGCGCATTAGGTGATGATTCCATATCGATTCGAAAAATTACGAGCAAAATCGGACCTTTGTGTTTCCGATTTTTTTGAAACTTTGCAGCTTAGTAGTGCCCATAAAAATAATTTAAACTACCCTCCAGGAAATGTGAGCATTCCCGGATGTTACCAGGAAACACACTCCATTGCTTTTTTAACATAGCATGTCATTAGAGGGAAACATTCCTCCCCGCTGTGTTAAAAAGTCATGTTGAAACATTCCTCTCCGCTGTCCTCAAAAGTGAATGGAAGCAGTCCTCTCCCCTGTTTTAAGAATTAATGTGGAAACATTCCTCTCCCTTTTTATGAAAATGGATTCGGCCAGGATTCGAACCCGGGACCCCTGAGCGACAGTCGAGCGCGCTACCACTAGACTATCGAATTCTACAATAAGCGGCTAGAAAACAATGATATTAATATTTTCTATTGTCATTGCTTGACAACAAATAAAAGTTTCCACATGCATTCTTAAAGAAGCGGTTTGGAAACAATATAAATACAAAACTACCCTTAAGCTTCCAAAAGATGCGGTGGGGAAACAATATAAATACAAATCTACCCTTAAGCTTTCAAAAGATACGGTGGGAAATGTTTGTTTATCACTTTTAGATGGAAGCCTTCCGATTTTTCCTGGAGGGTAAAGATGGGCGCATGCTACATTCATAAGGCAAGGGCACACACGAGCACGACGATCCTTTGCACACGCACGCCCGAACACGAAATTGATTTTTTCGAACTTGCACGAAAACGCATGAAAAATCAGCTTTGTAGTAGATACACATATTTTTTAAAAATTTATGTTTCAACTTAAAAATATTGGAATTATAATAACCAGGACTAACATTTCGATGACATGTCATCTTTTTTCTGCTGCTTCTAAGACATTTCCTGGTTATTGAGAAGGTCCATTTAAGTTTCTTAAATTCCAAATATAAAAAGTTTTTAGGTACTTTTTTCGTCATTTTACAACGTTTTTTATAGGTTTTAGTTTCTAAGTCATTTTTACTAGATTTAGGGCATTTTTTCGGTTTTTTAGGTCATTTAAGTGAGATTTTAATAGAATTTTTTTTTCCCGTACTAAAAGATTTAAAAATGCAAATTTTTAAACATATTCCTTTAACATTAGAGTCCCTTTAATTAAAAACATTGCCTCTCGAAAAAAGAGCAGCTTTGTTTATAGAATTCTATGAAAAAAAACTCTGCGCGTGGTGAAACTGAAGAAAGGGTAAGTAGAAAGATGAAATAAGTGTTAGATAAAAACTCAGGATATTCTAGTTTTTACTAACTCTATTTTTATGCTCTATCGCTGAAATAGTAGGGGGCTATTTTTTATTTTTTATGTAATTGTTTGCATTTTTTAGGATAATTTTTTCAGTTTAAAGGTAATTTTCTGCAGTTTTGAGGTAACTTTGTCAAAAGTTTAAGTAAGTTTTGCAATTTTTTAGGCCATCAAACGCCGAGCTCTGATTATAACATTAGAATGTGTTTTTAATATTTTTATTAGTTTTTTTAAATCTAAAACGCCGAGCTCTGATTATTAGAGCGTATCGAATTACAATGTTTTTCAAATTTCACATTCTAAGAGGCCTCAAAAGTTGCATTGGATGGTCTACCAAAAAAAAAAAAAAAATTAAAAAACAATAAGTATCTCTACCTCTCCCGCAAGGACAAAGTGGTGTTTTAAGAAAAAAAGTAAAAAATTACGATCTCAAAATGCTTTATTTTTACAAGAAAAACTACATATGTGTTGAAGCAAAAGTAAATATAGACTTTAACTAACAATATTTTGGCAAACACGATGCCACTCTTGGTTTTTACCCACAATGTCCTATGTGAAGGATAGTCGAATGTAAAGGTACACTTGAGATAGCACAAAAGTTTTAATTGTTTTCTGATTGTCTAAATTTTGATGATACTGATTACAGTGTTAAGGCTTCCCTTAGATAATAATTATTTGCACATTTTTCGCTTATGCATTCTCTTGTTTTGAAGAAATGTATACTTGAATGCTATTTTTTAACTTTTTCAAAAAAATTAACATAAGGTTTTATATCTCGAGCACCATAAGTGGTACCGAAGATAATTTTCTCAATTCGGATTCTGCAAATTGTTTTAAACGAAACCCTGTCTAAAAATATCTTATTTAAAAAAGCAGGAAAAGACCGCGATTTTTACCTATTTTGATATACAGGGTATCCCGTGTAAGAGTGCAAATTTAGTAAAATTTTTGAAGTACATCTAACTTTGTTATTTTTTGGAGATATGTTAATGACTTTGCCGTCGTTGAAAAGAAAATTTCATAAGACACAAATTTTATATTAAAAACATTTTGATTTATTACGCGAAATTTTGAGGAAATTGTGCTCAAATTTAAAATTGCGTAGTTTCAACGGATTTATTTCATCTTCACACGAGCACAGCTCGGTAATGGATAGGTTGGGTGGGTCCGTTGATACACCGTTAGAAAGGCCAATTCATTGCTTTTGAAATGAGCTCTTAAAATAAGTTTTCCATGAGTTCGTTTTTCTGCTAGAAATATCAGTTTGAATTAAAGTAATGAAATAGCAATTAACCCCGCAACTCCTAAGGGTGCAACTCCAAATAGACCCCTTCCGATACGATTTTTTGCTAAACTTAACTTCTTCTTTCACTTCCGTAAATATTCGCACTCTCACACGGGACACCCTGTATAAAAGATGTTACTTCAAGCATGAAATTTAACAATTTTGTTCATATCTCCTTTATGGTTAGTATTTCATTAAAACACTTCTAAACAACAATTGTTAAGTCAATTGAGATCCATCGAATGGCAAACTCAGAAACTCAAAATTTTAGTATAACATTTTTGTGAATGCTCAGTTAAGGTGTTTTAACGAAATAATAAAATTCATAAGGAAGGAAAATTTTTAAAAAAATCGAAATAGGAAAAAAATCGAGGTCTTAACCTGGTGTTGTAAATTGATACTTTTGGACAGGGTGTTGTTCAGAAATATTTGAAGAATCTAAATTAAGGAAATTATCTTCGGTACCACTTTTGGTGCCCGAGATATAAAAACTTATATAAATTTTTTTTAAGAAGTTAAGAAATTGCATTCAAGTATACATTTCTTCTTATTTGCCAAATTTAAGGAAAACGTCAACGCAATAATCAAAATCGCCAAAATTTAGACAATCAGATAGCAATCAAAAGTTCTGTGCTACCTCGAATGTACCTTTAGATTCGAATATTCTTCACACAGGACCTTGTGGGTAAAAATCGAGAGTGGCATAGTTTTTTGCAGCATATTGTTAGTTGAAGTCATTGGGCGCGTTCTTCAGATAAAACAGTTGCACAACAGTTGACTAAAAGTCTGCTGAACGAGCTGGTACATGCAACATGTTCAGTGAGCGCTCGCCATTTTTGGTAGCGGACAATTTTAATGCTACGTGCGCTCACTTTATTTAAATATTATTTATTTAAATAAATAAATGTATGTATTTACATTCTAAATATGAAAAGTATGAACTGAACAGAAATCAGATATTTATTAAGAAACTGGGGCATAATTAAAACGTTCTTGATCGAGTTAAAGCTATCCGATTTACAGAGTAAATTTTATAGATTTCACTCGTTCAAGGATGCAGTAATTAGATCCATGGATGGACATAGCTTCTTTCAGTCAAAGAATTAACCAAATTTATCCAGAAATTGTTGAACCAAATCGTTTCGTTCTTTTTTAATTTCGTTTGCTTCATCTTTTCTGGCATTTAAACCACCAATAGCCTCTGTCCGCTGTTGCTCCATCTCAATCATTTTTTATTCTTTGATGGTAACTTTCTTTGGCCATAGAAGCCTTTGTCTCTTTTCGATAATTTAAACAGCTATCGACTGACTTCGTCAAGCAGAACACTGCCCAAATTGGTTGACTGTTGAAAAGCACATGCATCTTTCGAAACCAGATTTTCATGCAATATTTCGCAACCTACTTGCATGCCAAATGAAAAAATAGTAGGCCCAATGTTGATGGTTCTATCGTCACAAAAAATGTCTTCCACTGTTGCAAAACACTCCCAGGACACGCGACCTCGGCCAGTTTTAGTGCTGTCTTTAATTGTCCTATAGGTTTTCTTCGTATTTCTCTTCTTTCTCTCTAATCTGTCATCCCAGGGAAGCTTTCTTTTTGAACTTGGGATCGCGAACATTTTCTTTACGTACAAAATACAATTGCAGCATCAGTTTGGTATTCTCCGGGCTCCATAGCTGCAGCGCATTCTTTGCACTGGGATCTTCCTGAATAACTGAAAAACCCGCAAATTATATCTATACATTTACTAAATTTACCAAGATTTTCTTTAAATCTTTCCATATGATTCTCTTGCCAATTTTTAAGTTTAGTTTTCCCTCAAAATATAGTTTGTTCATGCCGCGAAGTTGGAAGTTTTCCGTTACAGCACTGCGCTGTTAAATTTTACGCCGACGATTTTAAGTGGCATAGAACTCTAAACAGCTGTTTCTGTTATTAATAGCACAGCTTTCAGCAGAATTGATCGCTTAGTAATGAGCAGAGCAGACCGAAACAGCACGAAAAAAAGTCATTTTCAGCACAGCAAATAAGCACTAAAAAATGACGAAATAGCACAATAATAAGCACTAAAAACTCTTTAATTAAAACAAATATTTTTAAACAAAAAAAAGTTTATAATCATATTCCTTTTTTAATATAAAAAAACAGAGAATGTACACTCACTCAAGGTAGGTATATTTTAATGTAAACACTAAAAGAAAATATATCAAAAAATAAGTTCAGTATACTGCTGTCCTAAGAAAGAAAGTCCCAAACGCCACAATTCCAAAATTGAGATAAGGGCAGATTCGGAGAGTGAATGAGTTTCTCTTTTTGTGTTAAGTTAAGAATTTCCAGTTTCAACTGCAAATGACTGAAAAACGTTAAGTTAAATGGTCACATCTACCACTTCTAGTGTAAAAAACAGTAAAAGCTGAATATCTCAAAACTACTGAAATGGAAATATGACTTTCTTTATTAGGACGACAGTATAGTCATTGGGGTACTTATATAAATATTAGAGTATATTATTAGGTGCTGCTTTAAATTGCTGCTTAAAAAAATTAATGAACGGCGCTTTTGATTTAGCAAGTGTTTAAATTTTGAAAATGATCGCTCAAAATCCGACGATGCTACAGGACAGTATTTAAAAAGAGCAAGTTCTTGCGGTGAATAGAAATCAAGAAACTTATTTCCTGAATATATACCTTTATGAATAACTTTGTTTATATCTAAAATTATGGGATATCTTTTGGTACTCTGAAGTATATTTTTATTTTAAGAAAAACTCTTCGCGATCCAAGGAGGCTAAAGTCTTGCGTGTTTTCTTTACAATGTCAATACTTTCATTAAACCCAAGTACTTGGGTTTCAAGTTTTTCAATTGAACGAACGATTGAGGAAAACTGACATTTAATGAATGCGAGCTCAGATTTTAAACTGTTGAATTGAAACAGTTCTTTGGCCACGCAGATTGCATCAGAATCTTCGTCACTGAATTTTTCCGTTACAGTTTTAACTTCATCAAAATTATAGCAAAAATAAATGGCTGCTTTTAGCCACGTACCCCATCGCGTTTTTATAGGATTTGGTGGCAATTGAGTATTTGGGAAAGCAAGTTTGAATGCATTACGACATGATAAAACTTAAAATTGCGAAACAAATTACAAGTAAGCAGTAAAAAAGCAATAGTCGGTCTAGCTCTTTCACTTCATGTGTAGGGAATAAAAACATAAAGTGGATCTTACTTTTATTTAAACTGATTTAACATTTAATATATATCTATTGACAGTTGGGAATTGAATGCGGATAAACTCGGCAATTCGATGCAGACCATGTGCAAAACATGTTAAATGAATCATCTTCGGATATAAAACTTGCAGCGCACTGGCAGCGCACTGGCAGCGCACTGGCAGCGCTTAGCATATAGGCTGCTGCATCCGTAACAAGCACCAGCACTTTTCCATATTCAATGCCTAAATATATGCATTTGAAATAAACAAATTAACTTAAACACAAATGTACCATTTGGCCACGCAAGCTCAACGAGTCATTGAAAAAGGCACCCACATTGCTAGCGTTCACCCATACTGCTGCTTCAACTGTTGCCACATTAAACAGATTCGATGTTTTACGTTCGAAAGAATTTTCGTCGCTATCTTATATGGCGAAAACAAAATTGACTACCAGGCGTTATTCCACATCTATCGTTTCGTCAATCGACGAGAAATCATCGCGACCATCTTCTTTTTGCACTTTGTACAAAGTGCGTAAATATCTATTCCAAAGTACTGTTTCACTTGGTACAGAACTATTTGTATAGCGCTCTAAAAACATCTTTACACTTGAGTGGGCCACCTTACAAGAAATTAATTGTAAAGCTAGAAGTATATTTTTTTGGTCTTTACTCACTTCTTTTAAAGAAATATTTGCTTCCAAAAATGCAGCACAAAAATCCATAGGAAACACAGAACTCGACTTTTCCTGATAATGGGAAAGTAGTATTTGCTTTGAGTACTTGCCTCACGTTCTGACGCCACGGTCTTAGGTTTTTGGGAATTCAAGTGTTGCTCGACATTATTAAGCCTTTTTGTCGACACTTGCGTATTGCAAAACACACAAAACAAAACAGAGTCATCGCTGCTAAAAATGCCCGGATGCCCGGATTTATACGGGTGATAAATTCTTTAAATGGTTCTTTTAGAGTAGTCGCACGCACTATTCAATTTCCAATTTGCAAAAATTTTGTATCTAAATGTTGATGGCGACTGCTTTTTAGCACAATTATTTTTTATAAGTTGTCAAATAAATAACAGCAGCTAATACTTAAACGATAATACGGAGGTGTTCAAAATATTGTGCATTTGATGTTTGGATAAGTTTAATTTTGTACATTAAAAGGAGGCATAAGAAATGCCTGTTTGCAATATAAAAAAAAAATATTGGACTGGTAAAGTAAAGCAAAAATGTTGAAAATAAGTACTTATAAGCAAAATAAGCCGAAATAAGCACAAACACCCTGAATAAGCAAAATGCTGGGAAAACAAGCAAGAAGCATTTAAACTCGCTCTGGTAATGAGCGCTCACTAATTGCTCAGTAAGCGATTACTTCTGCAGAACGCACCCATTTTTTACTTTTTTGTGCATTTTGAGATCGTGATTTTTTACTGATTTTCTTAAAAAACAACTTTGTCCTTGTGGAAGAGGAAGACATCCTTATCTATTCCTAAATTTTTTTTTCGAAGATCTTGACAATCCCTATGCAACTTTTGAGACTTCTTAGAACACGATCTAAATGTTTCGATACGCCCTACTGATTATAACATTAGAATGTGTTTTTATTATTTTTATTAGTTTTTTCAAGTCAGAACGTGCTCGCTTTGACATGGAATCATCGATATTAACTATGTCACTCCGTTTGTAATGCTAATAAGAAGGCGTGGCAAGTATAGACAATTATATAAATTTTTGATCAGCATTACCTCCTTAGGGCCGTTTTATTCACTTTTTATAAATCGAGCTAACTTGAGCAGTTTTAATAACTTTTGTTAACTTGACTTTTCGTACAACTTGCGAAGTAAAATATTTTAATTTCTCATGTTAAAATTTCATTTCATTCAGTTCAAGTTGAAATTTTAAATGTTGCAGTTAAGTCAAGTTATAAATACTTAAGTTATAAAACATCCCAGGGAATTTTTTAATATATGATGGGAAATGAGAAAAGAAATGACTTTTATAACTTATGAAATGGAAATTTGTTGATGTTGAAGGCAACACAATGTCAAAAAAATATTTTGTTATTAAAATATATGTGTGCAGAATACAGAAACAAAGTGATTTCCAAATAATGGGGGTTTTCAGTTAA
This sequence comes from Dichetophora obliterata, assembly GCA_963920525.1. Classification (NCBI taxonomy): domain Eukaryota; kingdom Metazoa; phylum Arthropoda; class Insecta; order Diptera; family Sciomyzidae; genus Dichetophora; species Dichetophora obliterata. The sequence continues at coordinate 183,795,103 of OY986436.1, read as the reverse complement.
CGGTGTTTCGAATTATGATATGCTTTAATTCACTTCGTTAAATAACGACGCATGCTTTATATGTAGTCTAATAAAAATATTTCTAAAAGACATGCGCTTTCATGAACATTTTAAATTAGCTTGTGTTACTATGCCGTGTTTGATTTTTTTAGTTCTTATTTAAAACATTATATAGTCCTTTGACAATCGAAAAAAATGGTGTTTATAATTTTGTCTTTGTATTTTGATAACAGAGAAGGATAAATTCGAGTCCTTCAAAATATGGTCAACGGTTAATCTGAGTTAATCGGCTAGACCAGTTTTTAATTAGTTTTGTTTTATTTCGTTTATTAACATGTAAGCCATATATTCTATTTTTTAAGAAATCGACTTTGGCGCCTTCTAGCATATAAACACAAAACCAATATTACAAAAATAAATTTTCTTTATTTTGACTTCTAACTAAATTATGTTAAAATAAACCGGACTGTGATATATAATAAAATAGCTTGAAAATAAATAGTTAAAAATTTAAATTTTTTCCGCTTGAGAATCTAGAAACCTACTTTAAGAGCAATCTTTAAACGCATTTTTTTGGAACATTTGCTCTTTGCAATTTGACATAGCTTTTTTTTAGAAACTGTTTTTAACCGTTCTTTTATTTATAAAAGAATAAGTTGATTTTTTTTTTAAAAGTGGTCTAAAATGTATTGTGTTATTTTACGTTTCTCTTCGTCAAACTAATCTATACTATTATGTAAAAGGAGACTCACGAATTTGATCCAGAATAAGCTCGGTAACCGCTGAACCGATTTTAATAATTCTTTTTTTATTCGATTCCTATGATAATATAGATTGTTATAGCTTACCAAGGTTTTTAAAAAAAATGTATTCTTTAATTATTGCAAAATCACGCATTTTATTTGATGCCTACATTCAACCAGCAGCGCAATATAACAGCAAACCAAGCTTTTCTCTCTTTGTCGAGAGAGCTTCTCTCAATATAACACGACAGCCATGTTGTGTAGTTAAGCTGAATTCACTGATAACCTTCTGCATGTTTTTGTGTGATTTAAAATAATGTTAATCCAGTTGAGAGCGTGCAAAAATTTTTCTCTCTGAGCGAAAACTTCATATGAAAAAAACTTAAAAAACATGCTGAAGGTGATCAGTGAATCCAGCTTTACTTTCAGGGAGATTCTTGCTTTCATACAGTGTTAATTAATTTTCTTTGTTAATGTCTTGAGGGGAGTTGCCAGAATTTAGTTATCTGCATTAATTATGTTTTGCAGCCTTGCAGCAGCTTTTCCTCACTTGAGATTGTGTTAGTCTATCTATACGAATATATAAAAGCGTTGTGACACTGCACGGATGTTTGACAATCACGCAAGAACCACTGAACAGATTAACACAATATAGGTATCAAACGATTTGTTATTCCAACTTTATCGTAATATGCTATGTTAGATTTGCCACGTCTACTTTCCATGCCCACATTTTGCATAAAATGCTATATTTCAGACGATTTTGGTCGTATGAGAGTAGAATTTGCTAATCTACGTTGTATGGTTACTTTCGCTAACTTTACTAAAAATGGGCATGACCCACTTTAGTTAAGTCCACTTTTCGGGGGATAAGCTTGGAGTAAAGCAAAGCGCACTAGGTTTAAGCTCAATTGAGCTGAAATTCTGTCATTCTATTGTTTCGAGTATGAGATTAATTAAAGAACCGCCCAGAATTAATTAAAAATGTTATACTTCGAACGGTTTTGGTTGTACAAGGTCCGCCAAATAACTTTTTTTTTTGAAAATTCTATAAAAAAAAAACTACGAAATACTTTCTTAAATTTCTTTTTTTATTTGAAAGTACAATCCTTCCGGTTATTAATGGAAAAAAATGTCATTCAAGTGGCTGCCTCGGCTGGCCATCCAGTAGCCTACACGATCGGTCCAATTTTAAAGCAAATTATCGATTGTGTGCAGCTGTATTTCACCAATGGCTTCACGAATATTGTTCTTTAAAGCGTCAATTGTCTCTGGCTTGTCGGCGTAACACTTATCTTTGAAGGCACCCCACAAATAATAGTCCAACGGTGTCAAATCGCAGCTCCGAGGTGGCCAAACGACATAAGCTCTGCGGCTGATAATGCGATCTTCAAAAACAGGGTGCAAAACATCGAGTGTAGCTTCGGCTGTGTGGCACGTAGCGCCGTCCTGTTGAAACCAAATGTTGCCAATATCCTCCTCTTCAATTTTTGTGAACAAAAATTCGTTCAACATGGCCCGATAACGATCGCCATTGACTGTAACGGCCACTCCTTGCTCATTTTCGAAGAAAAATGGCCCAATTATGCCTCTGGATCAAAATCCGCGCCAAACAGTGACTCGTTTTGGATGCAGCAGCTTTTCAATGTATGCGTGCGGGTTTTCTGTGCCCCAAATGCAACAATTTTGCTTGTTTACATCAGGCCCGTAGCCAGAAATTAAGAGCCGGGCAGGCTGAGCCTCCAGTAAAAAATAAACAAATTTTTTTCATACATTTGTACATAAATATATATATGCATATTAACATATTTTCAAATGAATTTTTTATATATTTACATGTTATTGAATGAGTTCATTGTTCAAATGTATATTTTAGTAAAAAAAAAAGTTAAGTATATTAACATATTAAATATAACATAAATGAGTTCAATGTTTGAAAGCGAATTTCTAATGTACTATATTGATTTCCACTACAGTCACAGCTCTGCTGTTTAATACAAAGGCAATCGTCTTAGTTTCTCATTAAATTTGCGAAGAATGGTTTCGGGACAAATTTTTCCCAAATAATGGCCTTCAAAAGCGATCAATGAAAGTTCTCACAGACGTATTGTAGTCATCGATAATCTTTGAACTCTGTTGATTCGGTTTATACGGGAAAATGATGCTTCGCATACCGCCGTACTGTTGTCAAATGTTTCGATTGTACAAAACAAATTATAAGTATCAGGAAACGCATCGCGCATTAGATACAATTCATTCAACGTATCAAAACTGATTGAATTTGGTGATGTTTTCTGATGCTCATCCCTTTTTTTGTCCAGATATTTCTTCGCGACAGACATCTCGGCATCAGAGGGTATTTTTAAGCCTATAGAACATAATATTTTTAAATTAGCCAGAAGTGTTACCGGCTTCATTTCGTAAGCTGATGACAATGCCAACAATATATGATCATTTTTGGTGAAACGCTTTTTTAATTTGAATATAATATTATCAACGATATCAAAGTAAGCAGGCTTAATTTCAATAGAATATTCACTTCTCTCACCAAGTGATTGTTCTACTACTGAGTTTCCTAATAGATTCGATCGACGGTGCACTCTGCGTGATATAAAACCTTGTTATTTTAATTGTTTTTGATCAAAAGTACCTCATTCAATCGCAAGCTATGCTGCAACATCCATTATTTTCCTTTCAGCCTTTCCAAATTTGTATGCTCCCAATTAGTAGTTCTAGTTAGACTAATTAGACTAATTATTATTAGTAGATTGGGGAAAGTGTGTATAACTATTTGAGAATGAATGCAAAGTATTTAGATTACAGGATTGGTGAAGACTGCTGACCTGGCCCTTGAATCATGATATAATTTCGAAATCCTTCCCATTCATCCTCAAGTAGTTGCAAGTGTTTTTCCTAATCAGAACAGCAAACTGGGAGACACAAAAAGTGAAGAAATTGCTGGAAAAACGACTGCACCAACTGCAATTTCTTTTTTGTGTATATTTAGTTTAAGACACTTAAAATAATAAATTATCTGAAAAACTCACTCAAAAAATCTTGAAAACAATTAAAATAACAACATTCTATAGATTTTCACCAAAAATTAACTTTCTTATAATTTTTTGCCAGCTATTATTGGCAATGACTTGTGAAATTTTGTTTTCTTTATTTTCAGCTGTCAAATGAAAGTGCTGCCATTTTTTGGGCGTATGCTTACGTTTATAATGCAAAGGTCTAATTACACTGTGATCAACTGCGAAATAAACGAGGGCAGTTGTAAAAGCATACGGAAATTTGGCTAGGGCAGGCTAAGCCTGCCCTAGCACCATACTAGCTACGGGCCTGGTTTACATACCCGCCAAGATCAAAATAAAGATGATTTTTTGGCAAAATCGGCATCATGAGCGTTGTTCAAGCGTATACACAACCATATTCGTTCAGCGGAAGGATAAAACTAATTATGTGTGAAATCAGATATGAGCTAAGTGTTACCATTCACGAAATAAGCACTTGTGGAAAAAAAAAACGTTAGATGGCGGACCCTGTATTAGACTAAAACTTGTTAATTTAGCTCATACGGCTGCTTTCGGCAACTGTACTAAAAATGGCGATATATAAAATTCTTTTTCGAAAAGCATGGAAATTCGTATATAGCAGTAAGGTGGTCTGCGGCAGGACAACGTCTGCCGAGCAATACTATACATCAATAAAAATGCTGTATATATCAGAAAATTCTGATCGTCATGCATATGTTTTGTTCGAAGGTCAATTTACACTTTTACAAATTCACAAAACAATCATAAAAATTTCATTGAATTGGGTCAGGACAAATTCTACTATAACTATAACGTTAACTATGAATATATAGGTAAGGAAATAGATTAAAACATAGATTTATGTATATAACTTTGGAATAGTTTGAAATATTTGAAATATTTTTCACAGAATTATTTTTTAAGCTATATTTGAAAATGTTTTTCACATGAATTAGTTTTTAAGCTGTAACACATTACAAAAAATATAACAATATTTTAAGCAAATTAGTTTTCATCAAATAATCATAGGGGGGGGGGGGGGGGGGAGGAGGTGGCCTATGATTTTTAATGATAGAAACTGTATGTGACAAAATAGACCAATTTTTGCAGGTAAATTATGTTATATGAATGAATAAGGAAAATGAAAATTTAAAAAAAATTTAAATTTAAAAGAATATGTACAACAAAAGCAACTCTTGGCCTATTGTTTAGTACAAGATGGATATTTTAGGGGTTTTTCGAAAACAATATAAGACATTGCATTGTTGCATTGTTGTTTTTTTAAAACAATATAAGACATTTCATTGTTGATGACAATTTTAATGTCATAATAACAGGTTTTTTGAAAACATACCTAATATCCGTACAAAATGTTTCCAAAAAGAAAAGAAAATTACCGTTTATTTTATTAATCAACGACTGTCCATACAAAAATGCATTGTTATGCACTTAGAAAGTCTATAGTTTTTGAGATATCGCCAAAAGTTTGATGTCATTATATCGGTTTTTTAAATTTAAGAAGAATTGTTGTTTGGCCGAAGCCCAATAACAACAATTAATAACTGAAGAAGGCCGATTATTAACAAAAATTTAAGAAGTATACATTTATTTTCAGAATATATGTAAAAACTTACATTTTTGATTACAAATTTTAAAAAATTATTACCCAAATTTTTTTATAACGCTGTTATGCAGGACATTTTCAAAAGTAAAAAAAAGAAAGCCAGGTAAGTTTATGTCATCATAACAATAACCGTTAAAATAAGTTATTCGAATTAAAAAAAGTGATTTCTTAATAAATATACCATTTTTTCATAATTAAACAAAACGAACACAATAATTTTTATATTTTGAATTTGTTTCAATACAACTAAATACTTTCATTTTAAGATTTAAAATTTTTATATGGTATTTAATAATTTTATCGCAGGCGAAGCAGCGGGTATTTGCTAGTATTATTATAAAACAACTTGTGATAATCAATTGTTATATTATCATTTATATATATATTTTCATTTATATGTATATATTTATTTCTCAAATCGACTTGTTGCTTTAATAAATTATTGTGGAGTTATTTTTCTAAGAATCCCTTCGTGTTCTTAGAAGAATCCCTAAAACCCTTTATTACAGACAACAGAGCATTCTCTAAATTTAGGGTACGGAAATCCCCTCTCAGCTAGCCCCCCTCGCTAACGAAACACTCAGAAGATCCCCTCTTCTTGAGTGTATGCAGTGAAAGCTCCCATAGACGGACGCTCTTAGAAGAGGACATTTCCTATAAGTGGACACATTCATGGGAACGATCAATTTTTGGTTTTTTTTCCATAGAAAATGCTCTCCCATGCACGGACTTTCCGATAAAAGGACGCGGACACACAAACATGTCTATTTATGAAAAATCTCCGTTTTTTTTTTTTTGTTTTCGACAGTTTATGTTGAATGTGAATGAAAAATCAGAGTCCAAGAAACTTACTTGCATCGCATCCAAGAAGCTTACGCCTTGATCACGCTAAAATTTTCTTTTTACCTCTAAAATCTAACTTCTAGAGTCCAACCGCTTTATGCAAGTATAATTAGAAACTTTAAATATTATTATTGGCAGCTTATGTTTAAACTTAAACTATCCTTCTTAATTCATTTCTCGGTGTTTTTTTTCCAAACATGAGTTTTAAAATTATTGGGGATTTTTTCCGAAAGAATACTGAAACTCGAAATTTCCAAAAAGGTACACTTCTAGCAAAAAATTTCATAACGACCAGGTAAGTCAATGTAATCGCATAATTTTTTGTATCTGCTTTAAATATACATAGTGTATGAAAATATTTTCACAACATTTCACTGAAATTTTTTCAAATTTGCACTTTTGCAATTTTTTTGATATCTACAACAAGGAAACAAATTATATTTTTTTCAAAAAGTAAAAATCACAACTCTATTTTTGTCTAATTTCAATGTTTGATAGCTCATTTAAAAGAAGAAAAAATAAAAAAGGGGCGCGTTCCCCTTTTTTTTTTGTTTGCACTTAAATAACTCATATTGGGATTTTTTCGAAAAAAAAGCATTTTTTTCTCATATAAATTAGATTTTTAACTTAAAGGTTGCAAGCGGCACGTTTAAATACCAATATTTTTTCTGAAAATTTTGCAGTTTACTTCTGTTTTGTGAAGGAATAAAACCCCGGTCCGTAGTTCATTACTTTCGAGAGAAAAATAAGGACCACTGTATTGTACATATTTCAATTTTAATATATTTTGTAATAGTTTTGTTTTTTGCTTATTGAAGAATAAAAATAATTTAAGATTAGTATATCGTAATGCCCATTTTTTTTAATTTGAATTTAATATTATTTTTTACGATATTGCCATAAATGGACATCTCTCATATACGTAGATAACCATCGGTGTCCGCTTATGGAAGCTTTCACTGTATATGCTATTAAAAAAAGCAAAACCACCAATTTTCTAAAGTGCACCACGTTTATTTTGTAATGCCTGAAAGTATGTGATCTTTTTCTTATATTGCTATAAAGCATTATAGTTCTGGTATTGTCATCTCTATTAAGGTTGTTGCTTATGATATTGATACAATTGATATAATAGATATGCTATAAAAGCGCTTTATGTGGAACTTTTTATGGAACTGTTCGAGCTTATTGGTATGCGCTCACAGAACATGTTCCATAAGCTGTCAGAATTTATATAGCGAAAATATTTTATGCTACTTCGCTACCTGAGCGCTCTTTCGGATAGAATGCAGCCAATGACGCAGATTTTCAAATGTAATTCTTATCAATTATAATTAAGGCTAAAAAAATTTGTTGGCAAAATTTGAAGCCATTGTATTCACTTTTGTGGAGATTAAGGATATTTACCGTTTTCATTAAGTCATTTCGTATGTGAGGTGGGCGTGATTTTCATTCGATTTATACAAATTTCATTCTTTGAAAGGAAGATAGGCGTGGTTTTTATCCGATTTGTATCATTTTCGAATTGATATCTATTTTTTAATACAAATCTTATACAGTCAAATCTGGATATAACGGACCCCCGAAATAGTAAACAACTCGAAATAGTGAATATTTTAGTAACTATTATTTTAAGGAATCAGAAGTAAAATAAAAAAATTTTAAGCTTCAAGCCAAAACATCCATCTGCAAAAAAAAATACACAGTTTCGATAGTATCGTAAGTATACAGGGTTGTCCATATTCGAAGCGCTCATTTTATTTTTAAATAAATCAAAGAAACCACAATTTTTTGTCTGTTCGTCATGAATATCATTTAATTGGGTTCAAGTAGATTTGCTTACATTATTTCTTGAATATGATATCTCGTAAATGGTCGCCATTGGCCTCTACGACATATTGTGCCCGTTTTGCAGCATTTTCCATGGTTTTCTTCAACATTTCGATGGGAATGGCGGTTATTTCTTGACGGATGTTGGTTTTCAGCTCTTCTAGGGTCTTTGGCTTGTTGACGTAAGCCTTTGATTTCAAATAACCCCACAAAAAGAAGTCTGGAGGCGTTAAATCTGGTGATCTTGGCGGCCAATCGAAATCACCATTTTTTAACATCAAACGGCCAGGGAACAATTGCTTCAAAAAATCGATTGTAGTGCGGCTTGTGTGTGGTGGCGCGCCGTCTTGTTGAAACCAGTAGTGCCTGATACGCTTTCGACGAACGATTGGCATGAAAAAATTGTTTATCATATCGCGATAACGCTCCTGATTGACAGTAACTCTGTGGCCATTATCATCTTCGAAAAAGAACGGCCCAATGAGCATTTTAGCACAAACGCCGCACCAAACAGTGAATTTTGCATCGTGAAGAGGTACCTCTTGAATCTCTTGTGGATTTTCAGTGGCATAAATACGGCAATTTTGTTTGTTTACCGTACCGTATTTTTTGAAAGCACGTTGAGTTTTCACTATTGACTTGTTTTGTTGAATGTAAATTTCTACAATTTTAGAGCATTCGCGTGGCGTGTACTGTTCCATTGTAAAAATTTGCTTGGAATGACGCTTCAAACGCGTATATCATTAGTCGATTTGGCATCACTGCGGAAAGTTACAGTGTTGCCAGATGGGCGCTTCGAATATGGACAACCCTGTAGACGTAGAATTCCTGTTTATACATTAATAGAGAAAAATTATGATTTTTTTATTTATATCTTTCAGAACTATTTAAAAGCATTTCATCTTCTAAATGAAAATTATTTTAAACAAATTTGTTTTGATAATAATTTTTCGTTTGATATTTTAGTGATGAATTTGTTGTTCTTGTTCATTTTTATGCTGTTTAACTTTTTATGCAATATAAAGTTATGTTTAATAAATGGAAATATATATTTCGGAAAAATGTGAATTATTTATTTTTCCTGTTTTAACTGTATGTATATTTTAAAAGTTATTTTAAATTTGAATTTTAGTTAACAAAATAGATTTTTAATATGGAAAAATTATAATGCATAATGTAAATAAATCGGATTTATTATATTTCAAAAATATATAGAGTTTTCAAAGTACAACGCATACTTAGCAAAGCATGCTCAAACCTGCGTAGTAGTAATACATACTGGCTCTTCAGCTACATGCACCTGCATTCTCTATTGTATTTTTCTTGCTGAAAATAAACAAAACTAATGACAACCGACAAACACGAAAGCAACTCATGTGTATTTGTATACAGCTGCGGTCAAAATAATAGCAGTACCCTTATATTCAGACATGTTTGCATAAATAATACTATTCTACAAATTTCGGATCCGGTAAGTCCATTTTCATTCCTATATGTACTTTCAACACTCGTTCTAACTCCGTACTCAGTTTCCTCCTATATTGTAAAACTTTCAAGATTCAGGGTGTTTTACGGTTTTGGTACGTGTTTAGTATTATTGATCTAGAATCTAAACTACTCACCATAAAATAAAAAATAATATTTTTTATTTTAGAAAAATTATCAGATTTTTTATAAGTATTTATATCAATCGCTTTCGTGTCATGTGCTGTAGCGGAGAAAAAATTTTGAGATTATCCAACAAAATATCGACAAATTTTCTATCTTTTGTTTTAGCGGAGCTGTTACTGTCCAAAGTTAGAATTTAAAAAAAATACAAAATTATACTTTTTATTTTATGGTGAGTAGTTTAGATTCGAGATCAATATTACTAAACACTTGCCAAAAACGTGAAACACCCTGTGTCTCGAAAATTTTACAATATAGGAGGAAACTGAGCACGGAGTTGGAACGAGTATTGAAAGTACATATAGGAATGAAAATGGACTTACCAAATCCGAAATTCGTAGACTAGTATTATTTATCCAAACATGTATGAATATAAAGGCGCTGCTATTATTTTGACCGCAGCTGTATGTTCATTTTAAATAAATACATATTAAAAACAACAACAAAAGCAGCACAACAACAAACGACACGATTGCGAATCAAACCAACAACCACAACAACAACAACAACAACAACAACCACAACAACAATCATAAAAACAGCATATGCAGATTGTGTATAACTTTTCTCATATGAATATATGAATGTATTCTTCTAAAATTTTGTTATTTTGTGACTCTATTAAAGAAGTGACAAATCCCAAAGTAAGATATTGGTTTCATTCGTACTCTAACTGATATTTTGGCATATATTTTTTCCTTGTACGATGAATATTAAAGGCTGTAGCTATACCCCAAAGTGTCAACTATAACAATCAAATGTGCTTGAAAAAAATTTGTGAAAATGACCCCCATACAAACCGCGCTGTAAGACGTAGTTCTACGTCAAAAAATTCAGTCTCGAAAATGCGAATAGTCTAGATCAGTGTCGGGCAGCTTTGCACACTTGCGACTGTGTTTGTGCTGTAAAATATGTATTTATCTCACCTACAGAACGATCAAAGCTTCATGGCCCAGTTAGCCTCGCATGGCACAGCAGCGCATGCAACGCAGATAAGCAGCTAGCACACAGCCAAATAAATGGTGATTATGCAACGCCTAGTCACATAGTCAAAATATAACAACAAAAACAAGAATACAACGATTTTATTTTAATAAATTAACCGCACCTGATCAAACAATTTTACAACTTCACATTTGTTTTGCCAAAACGTCAAATACATAGAAGAATACAAAGATATTAAAATGAAATAGATCTTCCATGTTTATCTATGTAGTCAGAGATGCATTTCTGTTTTTATCTGAGCATTGCCATGCGTTGCCATGTTGTGCATAATCAGATACACACAAATCCTATTAAACAGATTTCGATGTGACGCTTGTTAAGCCATGCACTGCTATGCCATGCGAGGCTAAAGGCTTGATTACCCAAGCGTAACGTGAGGTGGCGCAGCGGAATGTAGCGTAGTGCGACGTTGCCTCGAGGATAAGCGATTACCGAAATCGTAATCCAACGTAGTGCAGGCAGCGTAGTGCAGGGCACTCATTTTATTCTAGAAGGCGTATTTACTTCTCCTCGTCAATAAAAGATTGCATTCTTTCTTATATAGTATTAAAATTTACAAAAATGTGAAGTTAAACAAATTTTTTCGCTTGTAACATAGCTGTCGAACTGCCAAAAATCGTAACGTTGCGTAGAAATCTATTTTCTACAGACTTCTACGCTGCGTCACGCCACGTTACGATTTCGGTAACGACTTGTACACATTTATCATTAAACAGATTTTAGCTTGACAATTGGCAACGTCGCGCTACGTTACCTTACGCTTGGCTAATCCAGCCTTAACTGGACCATCAGTGTTCAAACGAATGTCAAGCAGATAAGAACTGCGCTTGCATGTTCCTTGAATATATTATATTATATCTGTGTCGATAAGCAATAACAGCTTAAGTCGATTGAAGACAGAACTGAGTTATTGATATAGTTGTGTTCCACGTATATGTCATTATGAAAACACAAAATCTAGAACTTCTAGCATGACCTTAGCTAAATATATATCGCAAAAACAAAAGAACCTTTCATATAACTTATATGGCGATTGAAAACTTTGAATCAAGATTTCTGGAAACTTTGAAATATGACTTAAGCTGTTATTGCTCATCGACATAGATATAACGTAAGATTACACTGTATAAAATTGTATAACAGATATAACGTAAGATTACACTGTATAAAATTGTATATATGCAAAACTTTTGGAAGTGTGTATGAAAAAATTTTTTATTAAAGTTTTTTCTAAATGACCTTGTTATTTATTATGTTGATTTTATATGATTTGAATACAAATTCTAAATGTATGATAGTTTAAATCATACTTAATTTTAAATAAAAATGCTAGTTGTTTGATAATTTAAAATCGTTTATTGAGCTTAGGGTCAAAGTTAGAACAATTAATTGTACTAACGAATCTTTCCAAAGAAACAACAACAACAAAGTTTTTTCAATATGAAAAGGAAAAAATCACTAGCTGATTTTATTGCAATTTCGGCCGTGCTAAAGGCTACATCAGAAATTTTTGTGATACCCGTGCAAGCGCGCACTAGCGCACTGCACCACATAGGCGATAAGATTTGAAGTATCAATTTCTCAGTTTTTCTCCCATTTCACATGCTCACATTTGTTGTTGTATTTTTGCTTTACTTTAGCCTTTATGCTTATGTTATTATATGGAGTCCAACAGTATGCTGGAAGTCTTCCAATGACAAAGCATGGTTACTGAAGTTGTTTTTAGATTTTTGTTGATATATTTTCAGCTTGTTTCTGTTTGGTCGTGCTCTACCATTTGATTAAAGTTTGCTGAAAAAAACTTTATTGTTGTTGTTGTTTCTTAGGAAAGATTCGTTAGTACAATTAATTGTTCTAACTTTGACCATCAAACTATCAAACAACTAGAATTTGTATTTAAAATCAAGTATGATTTAAACTATCAAACACTTAGAATTTGTATTTAAATCATATAAAATCAACAAAATTTTTTATTTTTAGAAAATAACGGCATGGCGCGGCAACAAAGAGGTAAAATTAAAAAATTATGCATAACAAGGCATTACGATAATTTGCATGGTCAATATAAGGGCATTGTAGGGCATGCTATGGAGAAATTAATTAATTATTTAAAAGCGGCATGTCCACATATCATATCATATAGTGATCTGTTCCAAATACGTATAATAAAAGCATCTTATGCTGTCAGTATAGCCTTGGCAAAACACAATAAGCAACATAAGCACAATAAAAAAACATACTTGTTTTTTACTATTAGTAGGCCTTTTTACATTTCCGTCTGTCGGTCTGTTTCCTTTAGACATTCCTTCCACTACTTATTAATTTAATTTCGCAATACAAATCTGCAAAAAGCGATATGATATGATATGTGGACACGCAACTTTTAAATAATTACTTAATTTCTTTATCGCATGGCCCAAAATTACCTTATATTGGCCATGCAAATTATCATAATGCCTTGTAATGCATAATTTTTTTAATTTTAACTCTTTGATACCACACCATGCCGTTATTTTCTAAAAATAAAAAAATAATCCCTTACATACTTTCAAACAAAATAAATAAAAAATTATTTTATATATAATTTTGTTGTTGATTTTTATTTTCGATATTTCAAATTGACTCTGCAATTCATCATCAGGAAAACTGAAGAAATAATTAACCCAATAAAAATATTTAAGTTACAAAAATTTGTACATAAATTTACAAAATCTAAAAAACAAATGGAACAATTCTTACACTTGAATGAGATATATTAAAATATTTTTAATACTAGAGGTAGTTTTCTATTGCTATTTCATTCTTTTAAAATATTTTTGTATAAATAACCTGCGAACAGTTAAAATGAGAATGCTTAAATTCTTTACACAAGAAGAACAAAAATAATATTAATCAAAAATAAATATTACGCTCGCTTACATTTTTGGGAACTCTGAAACTCTCAAACTTATTCTTATTAATTATATTAATTGTAATAACGTGATAAGCCACATGATCTAAAAAATCGATTTTTTGCGCTCGATACCATTACTCAACGCATTGCCAACAACCACTAAAGAGATTTTGGCTATTTCTTATTAACTTTCTAACCTATTTGTAAAAGCTTCTGTGTTCAATTCCATTTTTTCATACATTTTTCAAAACTTCATAGTCGATTGTTTCAAAATATTTTTTATGTGGCTTATCATGTTCTTGCAATAAGCCCCTCAATTGTACTTTGCAATAAAAATATTGGAAAAACCGTTTCTAATCCTTCGGACTATTCCTTCCATTATTGATATTAATACTTTTAATATACTAACTTACTTAGTTGACGCTACAACCGTATGTCGGTCTTGGCCTCATCTAAGAATTTGTGCCAGCCATTTCTGTCTTTCGCTTGCTGGCGCCAGTTGGAAATTCCAAGCTTCGTCAGGTTGTCCTCTACTTGGTCTTTCCAACGAAGATGCGGTCGTTGACCGCTCTTCTGCGTTGACCGCCGCTGGGTACCGAATCGAATGTTTTCTTCACTGGAGCATCGTCTTTTATACGCTGAACATGACCTAGCCAGCGAAGCCGCTCGATTTTAATGCGCTTGACTATGTCGATGACAGCGCACAGCTCATACAGTTCATCATTCCACCGTATTCGCCCTCCAGGAAATGTGAGCATTTCCGGATGTTACCAGGAAACATTCCATGGAATTTAGAAAGCATTCCCCTTTGTTGCACACTCCATTGCTTTTTTTACATAGCATGTCATTAGAGGGAAACATTCCTCCCCGCTGTGTTAAAAAGTCATGTGGAAACATTCCTCTCCGCTGTCCTCAAAAGTGTATTGGAAGCAGTCCTCTCCCCTGTTTTAAGAATTAATGTGGAAGCATTCCTCTCCCTTGTTATGAAAATGGATTCGGCCAGGATTCGAACCCGGGACCCCTGAGCGACAGTCGAGCGCGCTACCACTAGACTATCGAATTCTACAATAAGCGGCTAGAAAACAATGATATTAATATTTTCAATTGTCATTGCTTGACAATAAATAAAAGTTCCCAAATGCATTCTTAAAGATGCGGTGTGGAAACAATATAAATACAAAACTACCCTTAAGCTTCCAAAAGATACGGTTTGGAAACAATATTAATACAAAACTACCCTTAAGCTTTCAAAAGATACGGTGGGGAATGTTTCTTTATCACTTTTAGATGGAAGCCTTCCGATTTTCCCTGGAGGGCGGTACTCGCCATTGACGCAGATTGGACCGTAGATCTTACGAAGAATCTTTCTCTCGAGTGCTCCTAAAGTCTTTTCATCTAAACTGCTCAGCGTCCAGGTTTGTGATGCATAAGGTAGGACGGGCATGATGAGCGATTTATAGAGCGTGATTTTCGTTCGTCGAGAGAGGGCTCTGCTTCTCAATTGCCTACTTTGCCCAAAGTAACACCTGTTGGCAAGAGTTATTCTTCGTTTGATCTCAATGCTGATGTCGTTGGTTGAATTTATGCTGGATCCCAGATAAACGAAGTCCTTCACAACCTCGAATGAGGTATTGTCAACTGCAACGCGGGTTCCAAGACGCTGGGACTGTTTGTTTGTTGACAGCAAGTATTTCGTCTTATCTGCATTCACTGCCAGACCCACTCGACTTGACTCTCTTTCTAATCTGGAGAATGCTGCACTGACTTCGCGCGTATTATGGCCAATGATATCGATGTCATCAGCATATTTTTAATATATTAATTAAAAAAAGGGTATTAGATTGTGCGTTATAATTTGAATTAAAACCCCACGCCCGCATTTTAATATATTTATTTTAAAGTTTGAAAATTTAAATAATAATGTACGAAAGCGAAGTGTGCGTAAAAGCTAGAATATAGACAAACAAATGTTTTTACTTACTTAATGTAAGCTAAGTACTTAATGTTAAATAATATGGAAGTAGGCGTGATGGTTGACCAATCAAGAGCATTTTTAGGTAAAAATATCTAAGCTGTAACAATGGATATCGATAATCTACTCGATGAAGGATTACGTGTATTGTAATCTCGTGTTTTTTTTATAAAGATTACAGTAATCCTAATTCAGTAATTTAATATGTTGTTTCATATAGAAATGGTAGCATTATATTGTAAAATAAATCTACAACACAGTAAAATGTTTCCCATTGAAATCCACTTTATAAAATGAAGAACATTGTTTTCACCAATAGCTAATAAAAGTTATTCTTGTAATCGATTAATGTAATCCTTATAGAGCAAAACACGAGATTAAAATTAACGTAATCCTTCATCGAATGAATTTAGATTACGATTGCAGTTATCGCAATTTCAACTTTTTCGAAATTACGATTGCTGTAATCGTTATCTAAGATCGTTCGATGAATGGTTATTTTAATTGTAATTGCATTTTTTTAAGATTACTGCAATCTTAATCGTGTGGTAATCGTAATCCTTATCGCCCAGCTCTGGTATATAGCATGCATAAAACCAATCTAATGCCATCATTAGCACTCCAATTGTATTGGAAGTAGGAGTGAAAGTTGGCTGATCACTCCCATTTTTTGGAACTATACAGGCCTGTAGCCAGACCAAGAAGACAGAGGGGCAGGTATGAATCTTGGGGGGTATTTTTTTGTTTTTTCATTTAAATTAAAAAAAAACAATTTTTTATCGTGTGAAATGAATACATTACACATATTTAACAGTTAATTCTATAATATTTACATGGATATGTAGATCTTTTTATACATGAGATTAATACATAAAAAATAATATAAAAATTAATTCAGGACTTTGTAATGAAATGAAGGAAAAAATACAAGATTTATTTAAATTGGCTTGAAATATAAGAAAGAGTAGCGAAATGGGCTAACATATATATAAGACATTTTTTAAGTAAAACAAATAAAAAAATTGAATTTGCATCCGTAGTTTGCATCACATTAATGCAAATTTTTTTCAGAATTATATATTAAGAACAAACATGCATGTTTTTATTTAAATCTTTTGCTTCTTTAAATTTTTTCTAGAATTAAGATTTGCAGTTTTTTCTTATTTCAAAATTAATAAACATTCATCATGCATAAAAAAAATTTTAAAATTTAAAAACATTTTAATGAATTATATATTCTTTTTGTATCTGCATCAAATTGGTGCACAACGTGCTTTTCATTTCTAGAAAGTTCCTATGGATGCGGGTTAAAAAATTATTAAAATTTAAATCTTATATTTTGGTAGCAAATGTTGGCGACCCAGTAGAAATTTGAAAAATTGTAACAATTGTCTGAAATGTTTTGTTAAACAAATTTCATATACATAATCAAGTCATGAATAAGTTGAATGTGTATATTTTTTGTTATTTTAAACTAAACTAATTTTAAATCAATAGAGAAATATATCTACGAAATGCATATTAATTATTCATTTATAGTTTTTCATTGTCCGATTTAACCAGGGGGGAAAACGGTTGTAGTAGGTGGGGGAACTATAATTATTTGGATCATCAGAATCTATGTTCAAAAATGCATTTCTTAGTTTCAATTTTTGCTATATTAGTTTTGACTTTCTATTGATCCATATTGGATCCGTCATTATGAATGTAACACTTTTTTAATTTGAATAAGGTACCCACAAGTCCCTCCATACCAAATTTGATCCAAATCAAGTTAAGGAATTTTTTTGATAGCAATTTTAAGCAATTTGGACCCAGTGTCGAACGCAAGCATACTCAAGGTTAAAAAACAAACATTTATTAAAGAAAAAGAATCAATCCGGACACGTTAGCGAAACTCTCACTTTTCGTTCTGTATAGTTTAATATGCTCCAACAGGTTTAATTTATTTAAATATTCTGTATTTATTTGTTTTTTACAGAAAAGACTTACGGTTTCTTTAAACCTGAACTTCAACTTTAATTTATCGACATATGACACAATTCAATTTTTATAATATTTAAGTTAATTTGTACAGAATCTTCAACGTATTTGGTTGTGACATTTAAATCGAACGCACTTAGCATAAGTCGTCCCCGGAACCGAATTCTGTTAACCACCGGTTGGTTTAAACAAAGTATGAAAACTGTTTTAGAAATGGACTGTTTTTGGAGAAAAAGCTTGATTTTATCTATTCTCAAGTTAAGGTGAAACTTTAGAACATGAAAAAGAAGAGCGGTATCAAATGCTACAAGAACAATATTTCGACCAATTTCTGTAGAACCGTTTGGAATTTGGCACAACAGAGAAACGACATAAATCGGCCAACATAAGTCTTGATAATAGGGGTATTCACGATTCAGTGCACTTGCCCGTGCAGTTGAGGAATATACGTACATCAAAAATCTGCACAAGTGCTTTTCTACTGTAGCCTAAAACTTGAGGACTTGAGAACTTGGGCCGTTGTGACATGTGTGCATTGAAAAATTTTGACAGCTTTGAAAAGTGATAGTGGAGTGTTCACGAAAACCTAACTGCACAGCTGCACAGGCAAATGCACTGAATCGTGAATACTCCTAATGAAAAAATATGTGTATGGACACTTAATGAAATTTGGAACTCAACAAGAATAGGTTTGTTCCCGCACGTTGTAAAATTTCAGAGAGTAAGCGGAAAATGATCTCTTTGAATTAAAAATTGCAAGAAGTGCGGGAACAGGTTTTTCGCAGAAAATTGCAACTTTTAAGGAAAAGTCAAAAAAAAAATGTTTATTTCTTGTGTAAAAATTGGACAAATGAATAAATTGGCTTCCCTGTTGTTTTTTTGTGATGTTTTAATGGCTGGTACCAACGATTATATATTATAAGAGGTTTCACTCGTCGCTCGTTCGTTTTTACTCTCTGATTTAAGTCATCCTCCACAGAACAGGCTATTTTGATGGAACATTTATTTTATACCCCTTCAAAAGTAGAAGTTTGTTTACATTTTTGATCATTTCGGCTGAGTGCACAAGGGAGCAAAAATATCGGTATTTTTTTAAAGTCCTTGCCTGTTTGTTCCTATTTGAATATCTGAAAAAATATTGCAAAATTTTATGAATGAAAAAGAAAATTGGACAGCTTATTTGCATGTACATGGTTGCTGAATTTATTGAGTTTCTAGTATTTTGGTTGCTCCTGCAAGGAATGATTTTTAGATATTTCATTAGCTGAATCAAGGTTGCCAGCCAAAATTCGTAACAATTCCCACGGAAAATACCTTTTTCCCAAAGTAACATAAATTAAATACCACCAAAATTCCCATGGTAAAGGTAAACAAAAAAAATTCCCACAGCAATTAAAAAATACCAAAAAAAATCCCACGATCATTAAAAATTACCACAAAAATACCACGCGTTTTAAAAATACCACCAAAAATCCCATATGGATTTAAAAATCCCACAAAAAATCCCATACGAATTAAAAAATACCACGAAAAATCCCACGAATATAAGAAATTTTGAAAAATTTAGAAATATCAGAAATTTTTGAATTTTAATAAGCAGAAATAAATAAACATGTCCATAGTTAACAATTTTGCATTTATTGTCGTTGTTTCAAAACTAACAAACTGTATAACAAATATATAACATACAAATTGTTTCACATAAAGATAATTGTAATACATATTACATGTTTTAGTCTTTTATTTGAGATCGTGAATTTTATTTGTTTGTTTCCATTTAATAATTTCTAAAACGAAAGTTTGCTTATAAAAATAAAATAATAAAAAATAAACGAAATAAAATAAAAATATTTTTTTAAAAATTTTTTGTGGTTGGTAAGGTGATAGCAATTCATTTTAACACAATATGATTTTTAAAAAATTTGGGTACTTATTTCTAATATCAAATAATAAAAGTGACTTCAGAATACAAAATAAACAAAATAAAATTAATATTAGTTTGCAAAGATATTTGTGCTTTGTAAAGAGATAAACAGTTAACTTATATTACCTTATTTCTAATATAAAATAATATATATAAGTGACTTCAGATATAAAAAATAAACAAAATAAAATAAATATAAAGTTTTCAGAAATATTTGTGCTTTGTGACTTCAGATATAAATATTTTTAATTCATTTAGAATTTTTAGAATAACATTCGTTTTGTTTTTTGTGTTTGCATATATCAGGGATGGAAAACGTGCGAACACATTTTTAACACTATTTTTACATTAACTATTTACAGCTAAAAACCAAAGATATAATAGTGATATTCAATGACCGCCGTATTTGTGATGTTAATAGCGTAAGGGCTATATTTTTACAGAAGCTCATTTTCCGACGTGTACAGCTTACGACACAAAATCGTAGTGTAAACAGAGCATATAATGCGTATAATGGCAACTGTGATTTAATTTTGATTTTAAAAGATAATTGCTGACCGATGGATTCGATAAGTAAACTTGCAAATATTTGGGCAATTCACAGTTCATTGTAATGTTTAAATATACTAATATTTTAATTTACTATATTTTGACAACTGTGAGCACAACTTAAGTGAAAAGTACTCATATGTATTTTCAAAACAGCGCTGAAAACTTTAATATGCAGCTCAGATGTTTGGGATTCTATTAAAAGTTAAACAATTCAATTTAATATTAAAGCCAACTCTTTTTTGATACACGGTAAACAGCTGTTCACGAAATAACACAATAACACTCTACAAAAGCATGCCTTATGGCATGTACAAAAGTGGCAATTTAACACACCGGTTTAACTAGTGTTTACATGAAAAACAAAAAGATAACAGGCAAAACACATCTCAGAATTAGCACATTAAACCGTTATTAGCATGAACTGTGAATTGCCCAATTGTCTATTATTGTTTTGGTAGTATTTATATATTTCACTTTTTTTAAAATTTTAAAATCATTTTTGTAATCTTAACGCTTGAATGCAGAAATGTAGAGTTTTCAGAAAAGGTCAGAATTTTTTTCAGAAAATAATGCGGTATTAGTTTTTATGCAATTTTGTGATGTCAACTTGTTCTTAAAACAAATATGCAATTTAATCGTTTATATAGAGTAAGTTCGAAGAAATGTACAGCGTAAACTTATAGCTTTACTCTTCTGTATATATACGTCGATTACGAATACTATGATTAAGAGTTTGCTTAATAAAAGTGAAAAAAAAAAATTTAAGAAAAAAATCCCAAATTCCCATGCAATTAAAAAATACCACGCTAAATTCCCACGCCAATTAAAAAATACCACGCTGAATTAAAAAATACCATGGGAGTTCCCATCACGGTTGCCACCTCAAATTCCCATAAAAAATACCTTTTTCCCACGAGAACAAAAAAAAATTACCACAACAATTCCCATACCAAAATACTAAAAAAAAATCCCACGGCTATTAAAAAAATACCACAAAAAATACCACAAGTATTTAAAATTACCACAAAAATACCTCGCATTAAAAAAATACCACAAAAAATACCATACGAATTAAAAAATACCACAAAAAATACCACAAGTATTTAAAATTACCACAAAAATACCACAGAAAATACCATACGAATTAAAAAATACCACAAAATTTATTAACAATGTAAATATTGCATACTTTTTTGACATTGAAAACGCAAACAAATATTACAAGTTAAATAAATAAAACATTTACAATTGTGCTCAAAAATAGCAATAAGACAAACAAATTAAAATTAAAGCGTTTTTAAGAAAGTCCGTACATGTTTTTATTTTCAAAATATGCCAAATTTAATTCGAAATAGAGTTCTTAAAACAAAACTATTATTCTGACTGATTGAATTCAAAGGTTGAACAGAACAGAACCGTTATTTCATTCAAAATTGTGCGACTCAAGTAGCATTTCTCAATAAACCGTGCTTAGCAGCAAAGATATAAATAAATAATAATAAAAGAATACATAAGAAAAAATGTTCTGCATTCCACTTCCGAGTGGAAGTTAAAATAAATCATAATTGAATTCGATATTTGGTGTTCTATATAACATATATAACTTTTTTGGTTATACAATTGATTATATTAATAAATTAAATAAAATACAAAAAGAAAAAAGTGACATGTAGAACACCAAATATCAAATTCAACTATGATTTATTTTCACTTTCACTCGGAAGTGGAATGCAGAACATGCCTGATAATTGTTTTTGTGTCTGATTTTAATTTTTATGAATTAGTTTTACGCACTGCTATTATTTTGACTGCAGTTGTATTAACATTTAGCTGTCGATTTCTTAATTTTGTTCATTATGTTTTAAGTCGTACATATTATTTTTAAACAAATTATAATGATTTTTGTTAAATACAACCTTGTAATTTTTTTTTTTTTTTGTTTGTGATAAGCGTTTTGCATGAAGAATAGCGGCGACCAAATCCGTCGAAGCTATGTTTCTAAGTGCAGTTTTATTTAAATTTAATACGTTCAATGAGTTGCTGCGTGCTCTTTTTTTTTAATTTGGATGTGTTTATAACACATTTAATATATAACCAGGTGTGAAAAAGCGTACGGAGATATTTGTGCAAAAATAACATTTTAAAACTGTAAGGAAACGAAGTTTTGCGCAAATATTGATTAAAAATCCTTAAAACTTAAAAATTCCCCAAATAAAAAATACCATGTGAAATTTTAATTCCCACGGCAATTAAAAATTCCCAAAAAAATCCCACGTTAGTTAATAAATACCATGCTGAATTTAAAAATACCATGGGAATTTTTAATTCCCATGGCAATTAAAAATTCCCAAATATGATATTTTTCTACTAAAGGTGGCAACCGTGGTTCCCATTAAAAAAAATTCCCAAGACCAATTAAAAATTACCACGAATGGGATTTTTCCCACAATACTGGCAACCTTGAGCTGAATAGAAAGACAGAATTCTGATTCGGCTAATGAAATAATTATTGGATAATTAAAAAAAGCAGTAATAAAATAGAATAGGTTTAGTAGTATTTTATAAATTTCAAATTAAATAAAGAAGTATTGTACATTTTATGAATGAGAATAAAAATTATATTTGATACAAATTTTACAGGTTCTTATTAATATACATGTTTTTTTTTCTTCGATCTTCTTGTGGTTGCCGAATTTAGTTTATTTCTAGCTGGACATTTTGATTGCTACTTTGGATACACAAGCATAATTTTTAGATACTTCAGTAGCCCAATTGATAGACGGAATTCTGATTCGGCTAATAAAATAATTGTTGCTTAGTCAGGACTTGGAAAAATGTTTGTTCATTAACGGAACAGAGTAATGCATTTTAAAAATATTTCCTCTGATTTATTTTTAATAAAAAAGAAAATATATACAAATAAAAATAAATTTATTTCAAATTACTTGCTCTGTAGTCTGGTTCTCCGGCCTTATTTTCAAGGTTTATTTGGACAATTTTTATTTATAATAAAATAAAATACAATCATTTAAATTTTTTTTATGTTATTTTACAATATTTTTAAAATTATTATTTTTCGAAAAGTATAGAATCTGTATTATAAGCGGAGTTGATTTATTGAAGCATAATTGAACAATAATCAATAAAAAAATTAACTGTTGTATTTGTAATGTATGTATTTATATGTGTATTACAAGAACTATGCTATAAATTACTGAGGCTATATGATTGTCAAATTTTCTGTTTGTTTTTTTTTTTTAAATGGTACAAATTGTACTTTTTTGTTATATCAATTTGATACAGAATATGTATATACAGAAGTGAATAAGTTGCACTATTTGGCAAAAAACAAATAACGAAATAAAAACTTCTTAAATTTCGGACGATCCCGATATTGTATTTGCAGATTCCGAAAATCCCGTGATCGACAAAACTCCAAAAATTGGCATCCATTTATTTTTATAAAAATTGATACAATACTTTTGTATTGTATACTTTTTTTTTTGGTCTGAACCAATTTTTCTGAATAAAAGTTGATCAAAATTCAGAAAAATGCAATTCGGGGGACACCAAAATTAGCATAATTATTTTCACCGGCCGCCATCTCCATAGAAATACAATGCTGGGAAGATTAAACCCAGGCTGCGATCTCATGAATTTGATTGACTTCGTGGATTGGTAGTTAATGGCTTGGAGCATCTCTCGCTCTACTTGAGAGCAGTGGCGGATTTAAGCATTGTGCCGCCCTAGGCCCGACATTAGCGCCGCCTCTAACATATTAAATTCAATTTTTTTTCTTACAATAGAAAAGAATTATAAAACTTGTTTTTCTAGTTTTTTACACGCAATTACTAAGTAATTTATACAAAACAATAAAAATAAAGAGTTTCACTATGTGCTCGAGTGAATTCATTTATGAAGTCCTCATGACTTAGTTTTTGTACTAGATCTGCTTCAATATATTATAAGGTCAGTGCATTACATTGCTTCTCATTCGTAGTTGCCCGTAAATAGTTTTTAATTCGTTTTAATGCAGAAAATTAGCGTTTTCCTGAACAGTTTTTCTCCTCTTCCTCTCAATATTCATAGAACTTGGGCGTTTTTTGAATGAGTAAAAAAGATAAAAAAGGCGAAAGAAGGTTGGCAGTAGAACCAAACCCTGCGATACTCCTGTGATTTTGGCGTGCTCCTCGGACGAAATACCGTCAACTATTACACGAATCGTTCTGTTCTTGAGAAAACACGTGGTTCGAAAACACATCGAGCAGAGCTACCACCAAGCTCTTATGGAATTAGTTTTGACAAATGCGCTTTATGCCACTCTCGGTCAAACGCCTTTAAAATATCCAGAACAACAGCCTTGTTCTCTCCGAAAACGCATTAGTAAAATTTTTCGGTTAAGAAGGAAATAAGGTAACCAGTAGGGCCTACGGAAACCATATTGGCGATCACTGAGCATTTGTTACTTGGTATTGTGCACATAAGCTTTGAAGTAAAATATTCACCATATATTCAATATTTGTTAAAATCGGATAAAAACAACGCCTACCTCCCATTCAACGTTGCATTAACAAAGCTTTAAAATATATAAAAAAGGCACAAAAATTACTGTCATGGTTAAAAATTTGCCCATTAACTTCGCCGCAAAAATTCACCATATAATTAAAATTTTTAAAATAAAAAAAAAAAACGCAACAACCTCCCATACAAAGTTACTTTAGCAAAATGGTAAAATCTCTTGACTTGAAATTTTGCATATGAACTTTAGTCTTAAATATTTCAAATTTGTCAAAATAGCATAAAAACCACGCCTACCTTCTAATCAAAGTAACTATATGAAAACGGTTAAGTCTCTAAAAATTCCACAAAAATTAATTTAATAAATTAATATTATGAACATATGCTAAGAATATTAAAATTCACTTTGAGTTTGGAATTTGGCAAAATTGATAAAAACTCGATCAATCTCCCATACAAAGTGGCGTCATCAAAGTAGCATAACTTTTATAAACTCCACAAAAATGTGTGCATTAACAGCATATTTAACACATGATCTTCCATATCTTAAACGTGTTCTGCATTTGAGTTTTCGCTAAATTGGATGAACACCACAACCGTAATCTATTCAAAGTAACGTCATCAAATTATAAAATCATGCGTAACTAAGAAAATACTGTGGGGTATCTAAACTTCCACCCAGTCGAAGGTAATTCCTGCATAGTTTTATTAAAATTAAAGTGAATGTGTTTTTTAACAATTCAGTTCATAAGCCTTTTAAAAAAATTACAAAGATTTTTATTTATTTTTTATTAATCATAAAGTTTTTTATAATCACTAAAAGCAACACAAGTGGTTTTATTATATTCATAAAATGAGATCAATAAAATCTATAAAAAAATCATATAAACACAAAGTTTAGAGGTCTTTTTATAATTAAAAAATAAAAATTTCTACAAACGTGCGAATTTCTTTCGTTACCTTAATATAGAAAGGCAACTAACATTTTTTTAAATCAGGTTCTTTGCAGATGCCTTTAAGTTAACCAACTATCCACCCGAAATCACACAATCCAGCCGAAAAAACATTTTTAAAATGTTATTCAGGGCCTTTCTATGTTAAGGTAACGACAGAAATTAATACGAAAATCTTTGAGTCAAGCAATTCTTCATTTTCAGTCAAATTTTAGAAATTTTTTAATTTGATATATACTTTTGATATCAATATTTTGGCATTTAGTTCACTAGATTCTAAAAAATTATTTGCTTAAATTAAATTATATAAATTGTTGCAATCTGCAGTCTGTTTCTGTAATTGGTTTTCATTAAACTTTGAAAATAAAATATTTTTTTAACATTTGCTGTCGAATAATAAATTAAAAGAATTCCTTAAGCAATTGTATATAAATTGGAGAACATTGACTCCTTAAAATCCTTTTTTATGTATTTTATAGAGTACCAAAATTCAAAACGAGATAAATTTGTTCATTCTTTTAAATCGTTTGCTTACTTATAATTCAATTTCTGAAAAAAATGTACCGAAAATTCTTTGGTAGTAGGAAAGTAGGAAAAATATAAAATTTTACCAAAAAAGTACAATTGTACCGAAAATATCAACCCTGCTCCAGATACGAGGACAATTTGAGAAATTAGTGAATTTTTTAATTTCCCGCGTAGTAACTTTAAATGCAGCACTGATCCTGTCAACTACCATCTGTTAATAGACTACTGTAAAAATTTCAACTCGCTGCGACGCTTAGTTTGTGCTTGGCGCCATTGACAGCAGATGAATTGTAAATTGTGGCGAAAATGGAAAAAAGTGAATTTTGTGTGCTCATTATTTTTTGCAAAAAAAAAACTCTCAGCCAAACCAAGGAAAGACTTGATAAATACTATGGAGACTCTGCACCATCGATTGGAATGATTCACAAGTGGTTTACTGAATTCCGATGCGGTCGTACAAGCACAACTGACACCGAACGTTCTGGACGCCCAAATGACGTCACCACACCAGAAATGGTCCCTAAAACTCACGATATCGTGTTACCCAATCGCAGAGGTAAAGTACGAATGTTGAGGCCGTAGGCCGTTGAGGCATCTCAAACGAGCGGGTGTGGGACATTTTGTGAAATCATTTGGATATGAAAAAGTTATCCGCAAGATGCCGCGTTTGCTCACTCTCGACCAGGCGCGTACGCAGGGGGATTTTGGGGGTTAGAACCCCCCGAAATGAAAGAATTTTAACGATCTTCGTGAGAAACAGTCAGCACAACATGGAAAAAAATCAAGACTCAATTTAAAACATTTATTACGAAAAGACTACAGTATATAGACTTAAAATTTTTTTAAAGTATACTGAAGGAATATGGGTTCAAATTTAATGGAACTATGTTCATAATAAATGAATTTGTCTTATAAATAGAGCTTGAAAAAAATCCATTTAATTTAAACGCAAATGTTTGTACAGTTCAATTGAAAGCAAAAGTTTTTTTCAAAACAACGTTTTTAAATATACTTTTATAGTAAACATTTACAATTCAAGAACATTTGTCTAAAAAAAATTAAAACAATAATTTTAGTATTGAAAACAAATATTATAAAACATAATTTTAAAATATCGTTCTTAAATTAAAAACAATAAAATTGAACCGCCATTTTTTCGATGCCATTTTTTTAATTTTTTCGAGTTTTTGACGTCATATTCGTAATTAGTGATCGATTGCTCACTCTCGACCAGGTGCGTACGAAGGGGGATTTTGGGGGTTAGAACCCCCGAAATGAAAGAATTTAACGATCTTCGAGAGAAACACTCAACACAACATGGAAAAAAAATCAAAAAACTCAATTTAAAACATTTATTATAAAAAGACTACAGTATGTAGACTCAACAGTTTTTTAAAGTATACTGAAGGAATATGTGTTCAAATTTAATGGAACTATGTTCATAATAAATGAACTTGTTTTATAAATAGAGCTTGAAAAAAATCCATTTAACTTAAACGCAAATGCTTGTACAGTTCAATTAAAACAAAAGTTTTTTTTCAAAACAGTGTTTTTAAATATACTTTTATAGTAAACATTTACAATTTAAGAACATTTGTTTGAAAAAAATTTAAAACAATAACTTTAGTATTTAAAACAAATATTATAAAACATAATTTTAAAATATCGTTCTTAAATTAAAAACAATAAAATTGAACCGCCATTTTTTCGATGCTATTTTTTCAATTTTTTCGAATTTTTGACGTCATATTTGTAATACCATATTTTAACTCTATTCGATGAAGCTTGGATTTATTGCGGCTTAAAATTTTTAAATATTTTAAACATTAAAATAATAAATTAGTTTTTATTTCATCTAATGTTAATTATTTTTAAAACCAATTTAAAAAATATTTTCACATGATCAAGTGTAAAATCGGTGTTTTTCTCAGCTTGGTCTCAATTATCTGGCAATTATTGTCAAAGATTCTACTAAACATAATTTTTCAATTTAAACTCAGAGAGCGACGTATTTTTTGTTATTGTAAAGAAATAATAAAGGAATATTATAAATAAAATAAATGAGTTTTTAGTTGAAAATTGAATACGCTTATTTTAAATTTAGTTTTGTAGAAACGCAAAAACGTTAAATTTCTATTTTAAAATTTTATTTTTAATTTATGAATGTATTTAAAGAATGTTTTTATTCTCAGTGTAAATAATATAAAAATATATTCTAAAATTACCTTTTTTGTTTGTTTTTGATTCCATCTTCTTCTCGATAAGTAGCATAAAAAAGCAATCCCTTTCAGCCGGCGTAAGGATATTTAGGGCCCGATTTATCGACAAAAAAAAAATAAAAATGCGTTTTAATAACGATACAAGTATCTACAACTTTTACTAGAATTATTAAGTTTAGCCCAATAGGAAAAACTTAGCGTGACTTTTTAAAAAATACTGTAATTTTCAACGCTTTTGATCCCCGTATCTGGGGAAAATTGTAAGCAAACCTTAGAAGGGGTATTCACGGGTTGATGCGAAACTCAGTTGCGATGATGCGAAAATGCATGATTGCGAACTTTCGCATCATTCCAACAACAAACACATTGGAAGCAATTTTGCAACTTTTCTTGAATTACGCACTGCTCAAACCAATTGCGAGAACGCACCAAAGAAGTAAAATATAAGGAAGTGGTGTAATAGCAGAAAAGTGTGGTATTTTCTATATTGGTGTTGGTTCACACAAATACAGAAACAATCACAAAGGGCCGTATTCGGTTGTATCGTAAAAGAAGGCCGAAACTGTTAAAGTTTGTTCTTATGCATTAAAATTTTAGAAACATTTCAAGAATAGCAACTCTAATTATTTAAAAAAATTTTGATCGCTCGCAATTCGCTTAGAAGTTATAGGCTCCAACGTTGGAAAAAGTGGACTAAAAATGTAGCTGAATTTTTAAGTTTTCCAACAAAACTAAACTTTATGGGTATCAAAAGAGAGATAATACAAGTATCTATTCATCAAGATATCAAACATAAAAATACATGCATTTAAGATACAACCCTTTTTTTACTTAAAATCGCGAGGTTTTTCCAAATTTAATAAAAAAAAAAATAAATGTATCAAAAGGAGGCCTTCGGATGCTGCTTAGGGCTTACAAACCTCAGTAAGTACCACACAGGCTTCTCTGTCTACAGCAGTTCTGAATGTAGTTATCTTTTTAATAATTCTCTTTTTAATGTATTGCTTTCATAAAAGAGAAACCACTAGTCTTTCAGACAAATTCTAATTATAAAAAATTATATCTTAATGAATTCTTATGGAATTCTAAATTTGACACCTCATTGAATAGATACGCACATTACCTTTGTTTTAATACCCATAAAGCTTAGTTTTGTTGAAAAACTAGAAAAACTGCAAGATTTTTAGGTAATTTTTCTATATAAAGGCCTATAAATTCTAAACTTCAACTTTAATTACAAATTATATTAGGTTAATTTTTTAAAATCCTTATTTTTTTGGGTGTTTCTGCCTAGTTGTTGTGTAAAAATCAGAAAAATTTAACAAACAGGTACTAAATCTGATTCACTATGCTGAAAACAAGAGCGCCCCAAACATGTATTCAACTGCGAAAAATGACTGCGCTCCTGAAGCAATATTTGTATTTTGACAGATGTGGTTTGATCAAACTGGCGGAAAATCAACGGGGTCTAAATTGCATTTTTAAACCATTTTTAATAAAAAATATATACATTTCTAACACAAATAAGTTAAAAAAATATCGTTAGAAACTAAATAAAGCACTTTTGTTAAAATAATTTAAACCGTATGGACATATTTACCTGTGGAACGAATGCGCATTGTATTTAAGTTTTCGGGAACTATTACAATTCTTCATCGCACAACTCATATTGCATTTGTTTTAGTGTTTTTTTTTCTTTAATTTTGTTGCTTTTTAAGCACTGAAAAATGCTTAAAATTAAATTATTTTCAACTATTTTGCTGAGGAGTCTTCCAATCAGATGCCAGGGTTCTCAAAAATGTCAAAAAACACACTCTTTCTCGCTCGCACAATTTACGAATGGTGCGACAGTTCACGTAGAGTGTATGTGTAAGCAACACCATTTCCTTATATTTTACTTCTTTGGAACGCACAAGCAGTGATGCTAAACATATGATTCATGTTTTGGTTGTTTTCGAACGAAGTTGCCACCTGGGTAAAACTTTAAAAAGGTCAAGTTTGTACGTTGATTTTAATAACTTTTTATTATTTTGAAATAAGGTGGCAATATATTTACTGTTCATTCGACATTTAATTTTATTGCATAATTAAGTTGCAATATTCACGCATTAGTGCGCAAATTATCTTGCATTTTCACACTCTTGCAATTCGCAACTACCCGTGAATACCCCTATAATACTAGTTAAGGTTTTCGCATTCTTATAAATATGCACACGCAGAGAAAAGGCATGGTTGAAGAACTTGATACATGATAACTGCAATAATAATTTTTTTACTAAAATTATTGTACTATATCTGCAAACACAAATTTTTGCCTTAATAAAGTCATTATTTTCCAAAAATAACATTATAGTTGAAATCATAACATCATTGAAATCGTCAACGTATGGCAAACGAAGCAGAATATAACCAAAAATCGAAAGAATTTGTTGTGTTTGAACAGTTTGCAGGAAAAACTTTCACTTCATTCAGACACAATTAGTTTTATCGATTCCTGGCTATGTGCCGTTTCGTTTGTCAACTGTTCAATTATTGTGTTTTGTTTTAAATCGCCTTATCCTAAAAACAGCACATAGAAAATTGACATTTTCGACTTTAATTGCAGCAAACATATTTCTATTTACCGTAAATATATTTCGGTAATATATAATTCTGACCATATTTTGTTTAACACAAATATTGCTATTTTTGTGACAATGCATTTAATGTACCATGTTTATTAATTGCATAAGTCAGGCGAGTGGTAGTAGCGGCTGTGGCTTACTGGTAGTGTGCGTGGCTCGTAAGTGAAAAAGCCGCGGTTCAAACCCCAGCTCGGACAGAAAATTTTATCAAAAAGATTTTTCAATTGAATTACTCTGGATAACTCTGGAGATAATCTTAATTAATAATAGTTGTGGAAATTTGGAGTGCATGAAAATAAAAAAAAATAAAATTATTGATTCAATAATATTCTGCATCCAATAAATAAATTCATAATGTAGTTGTTGCAATCATTCTATTTTCGACCCAATATGGTTGTTGTAATCATTTTATCAAGATCAAAGAAAATATTATATGTTTAAGAACATGTTAGCAACAATCATAATCCGAATCATACTATGATCCTCTTAAAACATGGTGCAACTATGTTTTTTCTCTGCGTGCACTTTGATTTTTTTTCCGATTAATTGGGATTAAAATATCTTGACACCGGCGTAAAAAATGTTTAAGTTATTTTGTATTGTAGTCTTTTTACAATAAATATCAACGCTAGTTAAATTCGTTGTAAACGTTTTTACGCCATAACTTCTGAACCTTTAAAGAACACACTTTCATTTCATATCTTTGGAAAGGTAAAAAAATGAAAATAATGAAAATTAAAAAAATTATAGCGCCTGTTGCTGGCATGGTATTAAAGTTTGAAATTAATAATGGGTCGTGTAACTGCAATTTTTTAAAAAGTTTAATATTTTTCCCTCAAAATAAAATTTCCAATGATACCCTATTTACGAAAATCGCATTTAAATTGACTGAGCTACGTTGTCTCAAAATATATCCTATTTTGGCATTCACTTGACTATGGTTCCACGAAAGAAATCTCAAAACTTCAAACTCCGGATTTGGTTTTCTAATCTAAGCAAAAAAAATTTTAGCCACATCGGAGATGGTCATTGCAACTGATATTACACTTCGATGTGAATTGGGCGATATATTGAAAACAATTTGTTACTACTTTGACGAAATATGTTTAATGCAAATTTTTTTATAACATACTAGCTGATATACCCGGTGTTACTCGGGAGTCATTTATATTAACATTTTAACATACACTTCTCGATTAAATGTTTTTTAAATTCTGGAATAATGAAAAACCTGTTGAATTTTATTTTTAAGCTACCGTTAACGAACTTTAATCAAAAAAAAAATTGGAAAATTTTTGTTGTTGGTGGTTCCATCTCTTGCGGTGAGCTAATTGAATTCAAAGAAGGGGTACGAAGAACATATTTTAAAAAACTTTTGAACAAAAAAAAACCAACTTCAAAACCACTACAAAGTAAAACATAGTTTTTAATTACTTTTCACATTAATTCTTGGTCAAATTTGTTAATTTTTTTATAAATATTATTAAAATGGAAATCTTATTACTATAGATTTTTTCTATTTTGTATTATTATCATAAATATATTAATTTCTCCATAAATATAAAACCTTTAAAGTCGGCGCTTATATAATCAGACTTTTATAAAATAAAAGCTCCGGCTTTAAAGGTTTTATATTCATGGAGAAATTAATATATTTATGATAATAATACAAAATAGAAAAAATTTATAGTAATAAGATTTCCATTTTAATAATATTTCTAAATAAATTAACAAATTTGACCAAGAATTAATGTGAAAAGTAATTAAAAATGATGTTTTACTTTGTAGTGGTTTTTAAGTTGGTTTTTTTTTTTTTTTTTTTAAAGTTTTTATTTCCTCCTTTTTAGAGATTATGATTACAATTTTCCCATTTTTGTAACGAATTTTCGTACCCTAGTGTCAACATCAACTGAAAAATAGTGTTTTTCTTATACAGCCACGTCCTTTTGTCCAGTAACGCCCACTTTCTTGACCGTAAATTTTTGTAATTATGCTCACCTCTGTATCTAATTTCAGTATCCTAGTGTCAATATTATTCGAGTTATGGCATTTTTCTAATATTTCCACGCCTTTGTCGAACAACGCCCACTTTTTTACCGTAGTTAATAATAATTGTTCCAACCTTTGTACCAATTTCCAGAACCCTAGTGTCAATATTAACTGAGATACAGTATTTTTCTTATATTGCCACGCCCTTTTGTCCAATAGCGCCCACTTTCTTCACAGTAAATGTTTATAATTATGCCTACTCCTGTACCTAATTTCAGTATCCTAGTATCAATATTATTCGAGTTACAGCGTTTTTCTAATACTGTTTGCCAGTCAGGTTTTTATAATTTTTGTTTATTTTTTTATAATTCTATTCAAGAAGAAAAATAAAATTTGTTTCTGACAAATTTTTTTGTTTTCATAAGCTGTGGAAGCTAAGTTTTTGAGTTTTGTGTTTACATTCATATTCGCTTGTTTCTGTTGTTTGATTATTTGTCTCATTTTTACATTAGCAGTTGTGCATCAACTGTATTTTAAATTTTTGCTACATACTTTTGTTAATCGCTGTATACTTTTAGGAACTTTTAGTGCAGGGTGGTTACAAAGCTAATTTTTCTTTTTTTATACTTTTTATTCTTTATAATTTACTTTATATATACTTTATAATTTGTTAAAATAGTTGCTTGTCATTTAAGTGCAGTGTTTATTTTTTTTGCCTTATTTTCGTCATTTTATCTGCATTATTTTAATATGATTTGTGCTAAGCCTGGCTGCTCTGTAAGGGGTGAAACTGAGCGGTTTTTATCATGCTGGTTATGTGATAATGCTATTCATACCAAATGTGCAGGCGTGACAGGCCGAGTTGCGGATTGTATTGAGGAAGGTAAAGGGTGGCGTTGGTCTTGCGAGAAATGTAGATTGGCTGACATCAACTTCTACAAGCTTTTCAAGCAGACAAAGCAAAGCTTCTCTGAAATAAGTAAGGAACTTTCTTCGCTTTCTGCAAAATTTTTTAAATACCAGTCTCTTTTCGACGATTTTAAATATATTGAAGAGTCAATTCCTTCACCCAAAAGGAAAAAAAACACATGTCAAAAAAAACGTAAGCAAAAACGGATTCAACTCCAACTCTACATTCTTCTGTACATGACATTGCTGATGAAATGGACATTGGTGGTATAACAGCCCCTCCACCTATTTTAACTTCCACTTCGAATACAGCAAACATATCGATTACTGCTCCTTTGCCAGTGCTGGCACCTCCACCTTCATTGCCTGTCATGTCTTATGCCCAAACTGTGTCTCTTTCACCAACTTTGGTCGATTCCCAGGTTGTTCCTCTTACTTCTCAGGTTTCTGTTACACCTAAGCCAATCATTGCAATTCCACCAACTAAATCAATCTTTGTTTCTCGCTTAACTGCGGATACAACAGAGGTTGATATATATTTTTTCATTAAATCAAAATTGAATTGTTCCTTGCATCTTTCGGTTCATAAATTCAAATGTAAGATCAATTACTTCTTTTAGATTAATAGTTCCTGGAAATTTATTTAATTCTATAGTTGATGTAAACTTTTGGCCGCCAAACACAATTGTACGCGAATTTGAATTTAAAAGCAATCCAAGACCGGTAAATGTTGGACATTTGCCGCGTCCCCGAAATAGCTCTGAGTCTCATCCAAAAAAAGATTAATAAACCGCAAGTCTAAATTAGAGCTTGAGTACCAAAATGTCAGGGGTCTTAACTCCAAACTTTCCGATATCTTCATAAACAGTTTTGATTTTGAATATAACATTATAATTTTTGCAGAGACTTGGCTTCGCTCTAATATCTTAAATTCTGAAATAATGTGCAATACATATCAAATTTTTC
Organism: Dichetophora obliterata; assembly: GCA_963920525.1. Taxonomy (NCBI): domain Eukaryota; kingdom Metazoa; phylum Arthropoda; class Insecta; order Diptera; family Sciomyzidae; genus Dichetophora; species Dichetophora obliterata. Next base: position 183,760,325 of record OY986436.1, on the reverse strand, counting down.
GTAAAGATCGTCATGATAAGATCGGTGGTGGTGTTTTGATAGCTGTTCAAAACTCGCTTGTATCTGAAGAATTGACAATTCTTGACACCAGTGACATTGAGTTCATTTGTGTTGCAGTTAAATTAAATAATAGTATTATTTATGTTACCTGCTCTTACATTCCTTCTAAATGTGACTTAACAATGTATTTAAAACACTTACACGCCATCGAAAAAGTTCACAATTTGTTAAAAAATAAAGACGTTCTTATTGTGCTGGGTGATTTTAACCTACCTTTTGTGACTTGGAGATCGTCTGACGATTCTTCATTTCTTACTCCTGTTTCCAATAGTGATTGGATAAATGATTTTTTAGATAAGCTATCTGATCTGTGTCTTCAACAAGTCAATGATATTTTAAATATAAACCACAGAACCCTAGATCTTGTATTTGTAGATAGATGCACTACTGTTAATCTCCATTGTTCGAATCCCGTATCTCTTCCAGAAGATGTACATCATCCAACTCTTGAAATAACAGTTTTACTCCCCCACGAAAAAGAAGATAAAGTAACTGCTGATGCGCGAAATAAAAAAGTTTATAATTTTAAGAAAACGGACTATGTAAAACTTAATTCCTTACTTTCGCAGACTGATTGGTCTCCAATTTTAACTAGCGGAACATCATATTCATATTATGACGTCGAATCTTCTGTACAGTTTTTCAATGATACTCTGCAAAGGTGTTTCTTATTGTCCGTCCCAAAAAAAAAAGGTGTTTCTCCAATCCTTTAAATTCACCCTGGCTAACAAATGATCTAAAGGCACTTAAAAATTTAAAAAATCGTTTATTTAAAAAATATAAAATATCTGGTTCTAGTTTAAACTTTGCTTCCTATTCTTCTTGTCGTTATAGATATCAACTATTAAATAAACAATGCTATTCTGCTTATATAATTAACATAAAATCTCAATTTAAAGATGATCCAAAACTTTTTTATAGTTTTGTTAACTCAAAACGTAAAACCGCCAGCTTTCTACCCCTTATGAAATTCAGTCAGGAAGAATCATCTTGTGACAATGTGATTTCTAACATGTTTGCAAACTTCTTTAAATCAACTTACTCCAATATACCATTTAATACTAGCACGGTGTATCCTTTTCTCCCGCCAGTTAACTCTTTTGAAACTACTGTAATAGATCCAAATATTGTTATGTGTTATCTTCGACAAGTAAAATCTTTTTTTATGACCGGCCCTGATAAAATTCCAAGCTGTATTTTAAAGCAATGTGCTACAAACCTGTGTACTCCTCTAGCAAACATTTTTAATATTTCCCTGCATAGTGGTTATTTTCCTATTATATGGAAGGATTCTTATATTATACCCCTTCATAAATCTGGCTCCAAGATAGATGTTTCTAACTATCGAGGAATTGCAAAATTAAGTGCAATCCCTAAGTTATTTGAGAAAATCATAACTGATCAATTAACCCACTCCGTGTCTTCCACCATTTCTGACTTTCAACATGGTTTTCGAAAGGGTAAGTCCACTACAACAAACCTCTTAGAGTTTACTACGAGTGTTATAAATGGTTTTACTTTGGGACTGCAGACTGATGTTATTTATACGGACTTTAGCAAAGCTTTCGACAGTGTTAATCATAATCTTCTTTTGAAAAAACTCCACCTTATTGGGTTTCCTGTCACATTATTAAATTGGATAAATTCGTATTTATCTAGACGTACTCAAAAGGTTTTATATAAGAATTCTCTTTCAAAAAGTATTTCGGTCACTTCTGGCGTTCCTCAGGGCAGTCATCTTGGACCGGTTTTATTTTTACTATTCATTAATGATCTTCCTTCGGTAATAAAACACTGTAACGTCTTAATGTACGCTGACGACGTGAAACTTTTTCTTTGTTACAAATCACCCGAAGAACGACATCTTTTACAATCTGATCTAAATAGACTTGTGGACTGGTGTAGCTTATACAATATATATTAAATCTCAACTTTAAAAAATGTAAGCAAATGACATTCTCGCGAAGATTTGCTAATAACATAAATTACACTATAAATAACACTAACTTAGAAATAGTTTACAGTTTTCTCGATCTTGGTGTTATTATGGATTCAAAACTTCGCTTCAATCTCCACGTTAATATGGTGATAAATAAGGCAAGAGGAGTCCTTGGTTTCATTAAAAGATGGGCTAAAGAATTCAGTGATCCCTTTACTACTAAATTATTATATACCTCTCTCGTAAGGCCAATTCTTGAATATGCATCAGTTATATGGAACCCACAATATAATGTCTACATCGACGCCATAGAATCCGTTCAAAAACAGTTTTTACTTTTTGCTTTACGTCATAGTCGTTGGAACCCCAATATTATGCTTCCATCGTATGAAATACGCCTTAAAATTATTTTACTACCTTCCCTAAGAAGCAGATGAATGATGCTTAATGTCATGTTTCTGTATAAATTACTTCGTGGCGAGATTAATTCGGAATATCTCATCTCAGCTCCAAATTTTAACATCCCAAGGAGAGGAACTAGACATTTTCTGTTTTTCAAGTTGAGTCAGTGCAGTTCTAATTACGCTCTTCATGAACCTTTACGATGTTTGTGCAGTGATTTCAATGATAACTTCAACATGATTAATTTTTCTGATTCGCTCAACGTCTTAAAACGTAAAATTATATTACATTTAAATAATTAAATCAATTTAACTTCATCCTATTATACCTAACGTAGTTTTATAACAATGTAATATCGGTAATTGAGATTGGTCTGTTTCTCCTTTTTGTCTCAATATTATGTTTTATTAAGTAATATTTGATGGTGCATCAAATATGAATCGTTTTTAAAACTTACTTTTTAATTATTCAATATTTTAATTTTAATCGAATTGGGATTTACGTGCTCACGTGGTTTCCTGATTTGAAATTAGACTGAACTCACACTATCACCTGGATTGGTGTGCCAGAGTATATCTCTTTTCCACAAAAGTTTATGCCTGCGTTGGCCCAAATGCATATCCAACTAATTGGGATTTTGATTTGGCGGATATGAGATTTATCTCATACACGTAGGTCCTTGGGTTGGACAATGGCCGCAAACCAGTTAAAATGAGTTTAGTGTTTTGGATTGTTTTTGAAATCAGGATTGTTTTTCGGGTACCTTAAATTGATAATTACTATTATATAATTCGATGTTGCTTATTTATATAGAATCAAGTATACGCGTTTTATATATATTAACAGCCCTATTCTGGAAACTTGATAATAGTCAACCAGTATTTTTATTATTTGTTTGTGTTTGTTGTAATTTTTTATTTCAAAACAAAATTTGAAGCTCAAAAAACAACATTTTTTAATGAAATTGTCAATATCTGAAAAGCAGTTGACAATTTTTATCAACATTTATTATTTTCGAGCTTCAAATTTTGTTTTGAAATAAAAAAATTACAACAAACACAAACAAATAATAAAAATACTGGTTGACTATTATCAAGTTTCCAGAATAGGGCTGTAAATTTTTAAATTCCGTTGAAAAGCCAATTAAAGTGCTTAGTGGAAATTCCTAATTGCCAATAGGGGGTATTTTGGCAAGCCGGTACATTCTGTCTGTCCCGGCTGATTCGGGCAGGATCTAGAATGTAAATCGTGCATGCGTATAGGTCGGGTATACGTATCTTTGGAAGATTTCATACCTCCGGGCGAATACAAAAAAAAAAATCCATCCTTGAGATATGGCCATTTTAACATCTTAACAAGGATTTATATTTAAAAATATATTGAACTTTTTAACAAAAAAAAATGTTAATGAAATATATTAAAAACAGTGGAGATATTAGTATTAAAAGTAAGAACTTTGATTTTCATATTATTTTTTTCTCATTATTGCTATCAATGTTTTATGGAAAATTCGTTTTACTAAAAATGATTGTACTAAAATGTATATTAACTGCGTTTTTTTCATGGGAGATCAGGATCATATCATCGCATTTGCAAGCAAACCAAAAACAACAAAAAATCCAGCAAGTGAGCTGGACATTTAAATTGATCCAATTCTATGTTTTTAAGTATTGAAAGCGCAACTGTAAAAGTAAACAACACCAAGCCATTATTGACGGCTAGATGACACTGCGACTAAAAAAACTGGCAGTACTGCATTTTTTTGCCATTTTAAAAGTTTGGTAGCAATAGCATTTTCGCAAAAAATTTCGCAAAACTTATCTGCTAGCTACATAAGAACATGAGATATTCTTCTGTAAGCAGAAAATAGCGCCACCTGTCCTTAATCCCAAACGTATGGGGCTAAATATAAAGAAACTTTTGGTAGAAATCATTCGGCTATTTACCGCAAGGTGTATAGTTTGTACTCACAGTACTTACAAATGCGGCGCCATCTATCTGTGAATTTAATGCACAGATCAAAACTAATGAAAAAATTGTGCTAACCAGATGTGCATATGTTTTATTATATCGCCATATAGCTGAAACTGATTACATGAAAATATTAACTTCAACAGCATTTTTATTCACAGTCATCTTTTCGATGAAATGGTGATATATATATACAACATTTAAAATATCATTGATAAAAACTGAGTGACAACGATGACACAAAAGTGAAAAAATAGAGCCATCACAACAAAACTAATTTAACAGGTGGGGGACGGGGAGGCTAAAGTAAGTAGATTTTACTATAAGGAAGATTTTATAAAAAACAAAATGTTCGTAATTACTCTAAACACACAACTGCATTCTTAGAGATAAATGGACACGCTCAAATTATATAGAGAATTTTAAAACAAAACTCAGCTTTATTAATAGTCCGGTATGAAAAAATAGTTTTTTAACCATTAATTTTGATTGGAAAGAGATATTGGGTTAATTTTTTTACATAAATTATTTTGAGACTTGACTTTTTTGTAAAAAATATAAAAACAACATTTTGGAAAAATAAATTTCGCGAAAAAAATCAAATCTTGTTGTTTGATGACAAAAACAGTAAAATAACTTTTGCGTTTAGCTGGCAGAATTTTTGCAAGTAAATGCTATGTCATATGAAAGGTAGCCACATTAGTAATTTTTAATTTATTTAATTTTTACAACAAAAACAATTTTTGAGTCATTTTTTGAGTGGAAAGTCACTATTTTTGACCTTTTTTGACATAATTATAAAACATAGTTACGATGACTTAACGGTACAGTTCAACCTATTTCTGTGAAGTGATTTTATTGAACTTTTGAACAACAAAAAAATTGAATGAAATATATTAATGGACAGCGGAGATATTTGCTTCGAAAGACCAAACTTTGATTTTCATGTCGTTTTTTTTTCTCATTCTTAGGTAACGAAGTTTTATGAAAAAGTTGTTGTACTGAAAATTTCTACAATTTTGAATATATGTGAATGTTTTTGATGTCAAAATAACATAAATTTTTTTAAATTTATTACACAAAAAACTGCTATACTAAAAAGTATTAAGTATAATTACAAAATTACCGTTAGTTGAAAAATTTCGGAAGGGGCGTGGCAAAAACTAAGTATTTTACATTTTATGCTGGGATTCACTAAATATGTATACCTAGTTTGAGCGAAATCCGTTGAGCCGTTTAGATTTGTATAAAGGCCAAACAAACAAACAGAAAATTAGTTTTATTACTATAGATTGTTAAAAATTGGTTAAAACATTGCTTGAAACATTTTTAAAAATTTTGTATGAAAAATCAAGCATTGATATTAAAGGCATTGTGTTGAATTTAAAAACGTGATGATTTTTCCAGTGTACAAATTGATTTTGATCAATATTTGTACCTCATATTTGTAGGCACTGCTTGAAACAGACAAATCGACCTGTAACGTTTATGTATCTATGCGTTATATATCCATAAACAAGCCAATTCCTGAAGATTGGTGTAACGTTGCCGGTTTTAATCGCTCCAAGCAATCCCTCGTTTTCGTCGCTTCGAAGACACAAAACATGCATGAGTAGTAAAACTGGAGAAGAAAGGCTGAATGGGTTAGCTCTTTTAAATATTCACAGGGATGTAGAAGTGACCGCGAAAGAAATTTTAAATGCATTAGCCAAAAAAAAATACATAGGTACTGTTATTATATATTATATAAAAAAAAAATTGGAATAAGTCTAAGCAAAAAAAAAATTAAAAACCCCACGAAATTTTTTTCTGGGTAAGCGTCTGCTCTCGACCATAAACGTGATCGTGTGATTGATTCAAACGGGTGTTTGACAAAGATTGAACAAATATAAGAAGAAGATCTACATCGAAACCTTCCACCGAAAATAACGATCAATGGCGAATACTATGCAGCCGAATTGGTCCGTTTCAATGACGCTTTAAAAGAGAAACGTCCCCATGTGGCGAGGAAAAAAGTGCTCTTCCATCAAGACAATGCTCGCGTTCACATGCCCAGTTCAAACACGAATTCAAGCATGAATTGCTTCCTCATCCAGCATATTCTCCAGATTTGGACCCTCCGACTATTTTCTGTTTCCAAACCTGAAGAAATGGCTCGGCGGAAAGAGATTCACTACCAGAGAGGCCTGTTTTGAGGGCCTTCCGAAAACGTATTTTTTGTATGGGATCAAAAAATTGGAGGAACGTTCGACGAAGTGTATCGAGCTGAAAGGAAACTATATTGAAATATAAAACTTTTTTACCGTAAAATCATTACTTTTTTACCGTAAAATCGCAGTTCATAACGTTAAAGTTTATTACGCTATCCATGGCTTAGAAAAGCGTAGAGCCTATTGCAATGGGTCGGCAGCTTGCGGGATTCGTGGCATCGCCTTTTTTAGGTACTGGCTGGACATTTGCGACCTTCCCTTCCAACAAGATGGAAATACTCCTGTTCTGTAGGTGATGTCGAAAAGCTTGCGCAAAGGCCGAGCCATCGAAGCTTTGTTTATGTTAAGATATGTAGCAGACTTTGAACTGCCCTCGTTCGAAAGTAAACTTCTTGCATTGCAGAAGATCTACCCTCAACAAAGGGCAGTGGCTGATTGCTAACCCGAGTGGAATTTTGTGCAAACAATCCAGACAAAAGGTTCGCTTTATCTAATGAGTCAGTAAAGATTTGGTCATATTTTAAAAGAGTTAGAATCGATCACAATATCACTTTGGGGCACAGAAGAAACTTTTGCGAATGCAAGTTTCGTGCAGTGGAAGCTCGATTTTCACCGTAGACGCATGGTCTAGTAGACTTTTTTGCTCAGTACAATCCCAAGAATGAGAAACGCGAAGCGCCCATTAACACTTTTTTTCTTCCATACTAATCGCCCCACTCTACTGTGTAATCTTCGAAAAAGTTTCAAAATGCATTATTCTAGTTTGGCAATCGAAAACAAGGGTACCACTTGCTATTTTTTTCTTATATTAAAACTAGTCACAATTCTACAATACTCAACCATTAATGTTTTTATTTATTTATTTCTAAAAAATTAATTATACAATAAATTCATTACAGCAAATTGTTTACAGTTAATAGATTAAGCAAATCCGCAGTTCTATTAAATTTTACAGTTAAACTGATGGTGCTTATTTAATATATGTGTTTATATATATATATATATTTGCATTAATGATATTCAAATTTTAGTGCAAGAACTTGAGTGTTCTACAAGTGCAAAACTTACAACTGCGGAAAAGTACAAATATATTTAAAATGGAGTGTTGTTTTATGAACTTATTCTTTTTTTTTTTTTTGTTTTAACAAAGCATTTAATATAAGTATTCTATTACATATATGATAGTTATAATAATATTAATAATAATAAACAATTGATTCCAATGCATTTGCTTAACTTCAAAATTTTTAATTAGACAAATTAAGGCTTAAAGTATATTTCATAAAAAAATTACATATAGTAAGATAGAGAAATCACAATAACAACTATTTGGTAGATGATGAATAAAAGCTTAGAAAAATAATTACAAGAGATACATATGAATGATTGATAAGATTAAAAAAAAATTCTTATGTAACAGATCATCTTTTAACAGACATTTTGCTGTTGAAGCAACACAGGAGGAACACACAACAAAAATAGTAAATAAGGAAGGATATATAAATGTCGTGGAATGTAGTGCTCATTGTTGAGACTTTTATAATGAAGCCGAGTAAAATCTCAATACAATGCAGAATTGCATAGCTTGTGTGCACTTTGGACCTAGTTGTGAGCACAAACTAGGCAAGTCTAGACAGTATAGAGAAGGGCTTGTTCGGCGTGCGCATACGGCTGCAATGTTGCAAAATTACTAAAACAAAGTTCCAATAAATTCAAATTGATTCAAAACTCCATTATCTTGTAAATGTTAGGTTGTTTTATAAAACTACGTATGTACTGCGTATTTTCAAAGCATCGCAAGAGAGTTGCAGTGCAGAAAAGCATTAGCGATGCATGGCATGCGCAATATTGCGCTACGCCGAACAAATCTGAAATTTCAAAGCTTCGATGATTTTTTTTTAACTTAATAAACTAAATGCAACTTAAGTTGTTAACTTAACGAGTGCAAATTTTGGTACATTAAATATTTGAAAGTTTTAATTTTATAATTTTTTTTTTAATTTTTGTGTGAGCGTGTGTGTGTTTGGCTGTGTGCTCATATACATTTACAATACATACATTTATAAATATCAATTAGTAGCAAAGTTGTCAAATGATTGTGCTTCAGATGTGATGTTTTTTAAGACATACTCTCGAACAGCATGTGTCCTGGTGTTCGTTTGTCAACACCTTTTTATAAGCTATTCGGATTAGTTTGTGGTATGGTTTGCTTACGCTAGCGTGTAAGTGTATGTTTTTGATGTATTTTTATTTTTGGTATACTACAACTGATGCAAATCTATTTTTTTACACAATTAATCGCTTCAGAATGGTCTCTATTGTTTTCAGAGACTTTTCCTCCAGCAGGAAGGTGCGATGGTTGCCCTCGACGGTTAACACTTCTACGTTCTTTTTGCACACCTGCAAGTAAAGAGAAAATAAAATTTTAAATCTATAAATTGCCATGTTTTTGGGAATTTCCGCACGCTTACTTCTTTCAAGCCATAATCTTCTTCCAGTTTGGCGTAATTCTCTGTGGGTTTGACCAGCGTCACATCGCACTGCACTTTAGTTGTGGTCTCGTATTTATCGGCCATAATGAGTTTGTGGTAAAACGCGGTTGCCGCTTTAATGATCTGTTTAAAGTAAAAAACATTTTTCTTAATAGGCCTATTCACCACATTCAGTACTCTTACCAGTTCTTCGGATTGATTAATTTCAGCTGCCACTATTTCTGCGCATTTGACTACCTTGCCTTCCCACGTTGGAATATTCATAAGCAGACGAGCAACCTGCAAGTTAAGAATAGCATTACAAAGGCCATCAATTCACACAGTTCTATGAACTTACCACTCCATAGTCTACGTGCGCACAAACCATGCCAAAGTAGGCGAGGCCATAAGCTTCATTTTGATTGTTGTCTTCGGACGTGTTGTGGCGCTGTTTGAAAGTCTGCGTATACCAATTCACATACTTGGGTGCACCGTCCAACATGACCAGCTGGGAGCTTTCCTTATTATTTTCCAGCTGGACGACCATAGCGAAGGCAATTAGCGCTCCGTAAGAGTAGCCAGCAATGGCATAGGGACCCTTAGGTTGCACTGACTTAACTTGTTTCAAATAGAAAGCAGCTAAGCTGTCAGCAGAGTCGAGTGGTGCATCGGCAGTACACTGAAGTCCATAAATGGGACAGTCAAGGCGCTCAGCCAAACGTTGCAGCGCTGCGGCAAAGCCTTCAATGGGCGACACAAAGAAAATTGGTCTCTTTTTGGAGTCTTCTGAGGCGGCAGACTTCAAGCGTATGATTGCCTCGCTTGGCATGAGCTCAGTGGCAAAGACCACTTGAGTGCCATCTCCGAAGGGACTGGGCGAATTGCGTGATGGTGAGGTTGGATCAGCGGTGGCGCTTTCAGTGCCTCCACTCAGTTTCTTGAGTGTACCGAATGTCAGCTGGCGGATCTCTTGCGCCGACATCACAATATCAAAGTTACGCTCTAGAGTTTGCTTAATTTCAGCGCCCATCAGCGAATCCATGCCCAAATCTCCAAGCGAGGCGGCATCCTGAACGTTCTTGATGTCGCGCAGACCCAGTATGTTGGCAATGGAGGCTACGAGGCTGACAGAGCCGGCTTGTTCGCTCTTGCGTTTTTCCGCCACCACCATAGAAGCCAGAACTGGGTGTGGTTGCTGCAGGAATGTGTCAATGGTTTGCAGACACGAGGTCATACGCTGGGGTAAAGTGCCTCCGATGACGGTATCGTTGTCGCCAAGATTCTCAATAACTAATCCAGTATCGCCGATTGCACCCCATTGTATGGCGGTGCCGGGGAAGCCGCTTGCCTGACGCTGTTCGCAAATGCGTTCCATAGCGGAGTTAGCTAGACCGTAGTTGGTTTGCCCGATGTTACCGCGACCGCAAGAGACGCTAGAGAAGCATACAAAGTAGTCCAATTCCGAGCACAAGGTACGTGAGTGCAGATCGAGGTACTTGGTGCCGGCGACCTTAGCATCGCAAACAGTTTGGAAGTCTTTCACGGTTTGATCTTCGATAAGTGCATCGCGCAGCACAGCGGCCAGGTTGAAAATGCCTCCAACTAAACCAAGTTTATTAGCATTTTCTAGCAGCTTTTTGCAGCCTGCCGATGTTGTGACGTCATTTGTGTCAATCAATACCTTGCAATTGCGTTCTTGCCAGCGACGCACCATGAGAGCCTGGTAGCCAGTCTTCAGGCCGGAGCGTGAGGTTAACACTACATTTTTGGCACCACGCGACACGAGCCAGTTGGTCAACTCCAAACCGAAGCCGCCCAAGCCACCAACAATAATGTAGCTCTTATCTGGGTGCATGTAGGTGCGGGGGAAGGCATTGACAAGACGCGCTGTTGGTTTGAGCGCCTTGCGCGTGGGCTCTTCATCGCGTACCTTGATAACAACTTTGCCGATATGCTTGCCTGATGCCATGAAACGGAATGCCTGCTCGATTTGCATTTCATTGAATACCGATGTAGGCAAGGGACGCACTGCACCATTTTTAATGCCCTGGGCAACCAGAGCTACGACTTGATTTTTCATTTCATCTGGGCCTTCCATGACGCTGTCAAGCAGTATGCCATGGAAAGAAGTGTTTTTCAGAAACACGGACATTCCCAGTGGGCTGTTGTTGCTCAGATCGAATTTTCCAATTTCCAAGAAGCGCCCATTCAAGCCCAAACAACGCACTGAAGCCTGCAGCTTCTCTTCGGCCAAAGAATTGAGAACGAGATCCACACCACGTCCCTGTGTTTCGCGCATAATCATCTGTTCGAAGGAACAATCACGCGAGTTTCCAATAAAGCGATCTGTGAGTTGTGGGAAACGCTTTTTCAAGAACTCACGCTTCTCAACACTGCCTATGGTAGTATAAACGGTAAGACCATGATGCAGCGCAACAGAAATGGCAGCCTGACCAACACCTCCAGAGCCGGCATGAATGAGTATCGACTCGCCCTTCTTCATCTGACCGCGCACAATCAAAGCATAGAAGACGGTAGCATACACACAAGGCACGGTAGAAGCCTCCTCCATGGACCAGTTATCGGGTATTTGCCACATCATGCGTTTACTTGCAACGCAAGTAGTGGCTAGCGACTTGGCAGGAACCATAGCCATGACACGTTTTCCACTGGAGTCGCGTCCAGCGAATTCAAGACCAAGCACACAGTCCTGCTGAGCCAAATCGCCGGGGAGAGCATCAGCAGATAGTTTTCCAGAGGACAACATGACATCACGGAAGTTGATGGGTGCGTAGTAGACAGTGCACATTTCCATATCATCAGTTGCTGCGTTAAGGTTCTGGCGACCAATGGGCCCTTCGATCCATTTAAGAGAGGCCAGATCACCTGAGAGTAAGATAAGAAAAAAATGCATTTCATCAATGATAAAAGCCAATTCGAATTTCTGGAGATTCTCCAAAAAATATCGTCGCTGCGCCTACAAAAATGGTTATGTGATTTTTGTAAATTTTTTTTTATTGCATATTTTATTAACACTATCTATCGCCCATATTTCTGCAAGTGCCGTTTTTTAGATCTCTTTTGGTTCAGAAGTGATCAAAACAGCTATATGCTTGTAGTAGTAGAAATGCTCTGAAATAAAAAATCAGTTTTTTTGCTCTCCTGAAAAGTTGCTAAAAAACGCATAACCATTTTTGTAGGCGCAGCGACGATATATAAATGATTATCTCTGATATCAATCAAAGGGATTTTCGAAAATTTTGACCCTTTGAGGTTTTGGTTTAGTATTTTAAAACTCTACTATTCATGCATTGGCAAGAGTGTAAGGCAGTGGTTCTTAACTTTTTCGCGTTCACGGAGCACATTTAATAACATGAAAATTTCTCGTAATCATCAGAATTAAATGATATTTACAACTAATTAATATTGATTCCAATAATTTGTGTTTTAAACACATGACTTATATCAAGATTTTAAAATCTTAAAATCAAGATAGTAGGGTGATAGTTTACGTTATGGTATATTTTTTTTTTTTTTTTTTTGTAAAATTTGTTATAAATTGTTGTATCTTTCATATTTGTTTATTTTTTATACCAAAAAAGGATTTATTTTTTAGAAAAATATGGGTTTTTAAAAGTTTTGCACAATTTTATATACCCACCCAGTTGTACCGATCGTAAGGACCATAGCAAACAATGCATCATTTCTACTTAAGAAATATAATAGAAACGTAATCTACATTTCCTTGTAAGGTAGCTGTAACCTAGAGAGTAATGATACTTTCAATTGCCCTTTCTGAATCAACGTCAATTGCGATGTATTTTTAGTAATTCCGTCCGTTATATAGTATCTTTTTGAAAATAAAAAACATACTTTGGCATTACAAGACTTTTTTTTAATTTGATTCCAACATTTGAATGCATAAAAAAGCTTGTTTATTATTTTCAAAAAGAGACTTTGAAACATTTCGAATGCATCAAAATACATAGCAACTACTTACCTTAGTAAGTAAGGGCAATTAAAAGAATCATTGCTAACTAAGTAATTGATCATTGTAAGCACCTTACTAGGTAATGGAAATTACGTTTCTATTGTTTTCTTACGAGAAGAACAACTGGATAGTTACAACAAATTTGGTATAAATACAATACTATTTAGTTCTTTTTTTTTGCTGTATTTTTGATAAAATTTTGTATTTGAAACTCCATCCTAGCTTGCATTTCGACAATTAATTAAAAAGCGATACTTTTTTATTAATTAAAAAGCGATACTTTTGGAATATATTCAGGCGACTAGGAATTTTTACGAAAAAAACTTATTCCATTCGACTCCCGTCGTTTCATCACCGGGGTCGTGAAGTGCGACTAGCCAACGGTAGTTGTGTTTGTGGTCCATCCGCTGATGCGACTGACACGGTTTAAGTACAGTTTTAAATAAAATCAAAAGATTTAACAACAAACGTTTAAAGTGCTACAAATATTCTAATTGTGTGATACCCTGACATTATAGGAGTTTCTTCCTGGCCAACCTTTTTCAATATCTTAAAAAAACTTATTCGATTTTGTTACTTTTTTTGCAATATGTGGAACATACATTTGTTTTCCAAAATATTACAAAATATTACAATATCACCTTGTTTTCTTCTGGGCGAATGCTGGTTTTTAGTAAGAATCGTATTAGGTTCTAGTCTAGTTCATTGAAGAACCAGTTACCTAAGTAGCGAAGGCGATTTTGAGCTAGCACTAGACAGGTGCAGAGGAATCCATTGTAGATTCCTTCTCCTCTTCGTCTCTACAGCTTCTGCAAAAGTCATTGTGGAAGATATTTAATCTTTGAGCATCTTTGCCAATCAGGCAGTGCCTTTTTAAGACACCTATCATTGTACTGATGTGATCTCTACATAGGGAAATGAGGTCTTTTGAACGCTTAAAAGTCAGTTTGAGCCAGATTTTCCACGATTTAATACATTTGCTTCCTGCTGATTTTATTGCAGCAGTTTAGAGCTGTTTTGGATGTTATTTCAACAGTATCCAGGACTTTCAAAGCGGCTTGACTATCAGATAGTATGCAGATATCCATGAATGATAACTCATTTGCTTGTAGCCAAGTTATTGCTTCATGTATTTCCGCGACTTCCACTTGGAATACACCCCTATAGTTCGGCTGGTGGCAGCATATCCTTCTGGACATGCCATTTCTCAACCCTTTACAGGTATGGCCCAATGGGACAGGAGATTTGTAAAGCCCATAGTAATGCAAGTTGGGTCCGTTCGCCCCTGTCATTGATGTCATTGATATATTAAAAGGACGTACAAGTTACAAGGATCAAGTAGTAGTAGTTCTCATACCAAGTAGTAGGTCCAAATTTCAACTTAAAACTACTGGGACTGAAGTGGTCAGGGAGCCTGAAGGCTGTATTCATGTTTAGTGTTTCAGAGTAGATTCCTGCACCATCTTTTGCCATCTAATTTTTAATTTTGATTCATCGGTATAGATCTCGATGATGTTTTTAGGTAGATTTTACCTAGTTACCATCAAACTTCCTTTCAAAGGAGACTTTTTTTTGATGTAGTCTTTGGACCTGGGTAAGGAAGAGAGAAACTTTCTAATATGAGAATATCCTAGCGAACATTTTTCCACTGGGCGGTGGTTTTGAGGCGGATGGCAGTATTAGCGGCCATCTGTTTCGCTAAGATATCAAGGTGAAGCAAAATGTCTAATGCATCTGTCAGTGGTTCTTAGTGACCACTGATGCAGAGTTTAGCTGATCCTTGAATTTGGCAAAGTATATTGAGATGGGTCTGTTTGTCCAGTGATCGCCACCAAACGATGGCACCATATAGCAAAACTGATGACTGATGTAAAGAGGCAGTGAGTAACACTTGGTTGTAAGCCCCACTTGCTACCCACAGCTTTTTTATGAATACAGAGCAATATTCGCTTTTTGGATCTCTCTCGAGCAGATTGAGCTTCCAGTTTAGTTTCCTATCCAGTAAGAGTCCCAGGTATTTTGCTTGATCTGAGAAGCTAAGTCTTTTGTTTGGTGAAAATCATTAACTCAGTTTTAATTGGGTTTACGCTGAACCCACAGCTGATAGCCCAGTTAACTAGAGCATTTAGGCTGTTTTGCATAAATTCTCGAAGAGTAGATAAGCATTTTTCAGAGATCACAATCGCAACGATATCGGCATAGGCTATCACCCTACATCCCTCTAGTTCCAGTTTTGGTACAGATCCGTGGATGCCGTTTCAAAATTTGCACTTATAATTTTGCCTACAAGAATTTAATTTGAGTGCTTTCAGTCAGATATCTAACACAAGCTCCGTCAGCGCATTTGTGATGGCTCTTGCTTTGACTTTATTAAGGCCCCTGCTAAATCAATAAAAGCTGTCATTGTATATTCCTTCCGATAGAGGGATTTTTCAATGATGTAACAATAGAGTGGAGAGCTGTTTCCACGAATTTTTCTTTGGTGTAAGCATGTTGTGCCAGTGACAAAGGCATATCTCTTTTTTATCATATATCTCGAGTGAATATCTTTTAATCCTTCCAGAATTTCAATGAGAAAAGATGAGAGACTGAGGGACCGAACAGAATTAAAAGTCGTTACAACCGGCGATCCTCTCTGGTTGCCAGTCGCAGAGAACCTGTCCAAAATGAAGCGATTGCGACCGACGATGCAGGGTTGCTTTTATATAGCATAGTTTTGTTAGCAGCTGTTTTTGTTGTTGTGTAAGTACAACAGAAACAAAAAAGAAACGTGAGAACATAACAAATACTATAAAAATGGCATTGAATATATCCAATTGTTAGCCAAAATATGGCAGCACATAATTTCGTTAATTTGCATGTGTTCTATTGTTTAGCGATATTGCCGATCGTAACGACTTTTAATTCTGTTCGGGCTTTAATTGGTCGAAGTTCTTTTGGGTTAACATGTGAGCTTTTGGCTCCTGGCTGGCTGGTTACGCCAGCGTTTGGCAATGTGATTCAGGTGAAAGCAGCTTTGGTAAATCATCATAAGCCGATCGTAAATGATGCTATACAACTTTTTAATTTCAATGGTAGCTATACCGTTTGGTCCTGGTGACTTAAACGGTTTGAAGCTTTTGATTGCTCATTCGAGCTTCGTTTGTAATAGTATTTCCAGGAATTCATCCACAGATGAATCAGAACGCTACCGATCTCCGAACATCCCGGGAAGTGGGTTTCCACTAATCGCATTACTCTACCAAAATATCACCAGCATCCTGCATTAATTTTTTAATTCGATTGTGCAATACAATTTTTTATTATATGCCAGCATGTTATCTGTGGATGTTAAAATACAATTATTTTTCCTATAACACTACTTAATTCACTAAATTTGTATTTATCAAAATATAAGCTAAATACGGGCATTTCCACAGAAAAAGTCTACTGAGACCACAAAATTTAAACTTATTAAAAACTTATTATTTTATGATATTATCTAATAATGTTTTCATTTCTCGAAAAATGCGACATTTTTTCTACCTTTTTTGGAAATTCTGCCCTCTTGAGAAAAAAAATATAATGACCTCTAAAATTTAATCGTGTTCTTTTCTCAAAAATGTTGACCTCAAAAGTATAAAAAATTCAGAATTCTCAAAGAGGCAGAAAAATGCAACATTTTTTAGAGAAACGACAACGCTATCAGAGAAACATTTTGATTAAAGCAATTTATACATAAATTCATTTACTATGATGATCAAATCGCCTGCACTGTTTCACAAATGTAGTTTTTCTTTTTCATAAATGTTTCATGAAGTTTTTTGTTTTAGTAATTTTCTAAAGATAATGAACAAATGGTTGAGGCAAGGTAAGAAAAAATATTTAATTTGTTTTTTAATTACTATATTAAATAAATACTTAACTTCCTAACACTTAATTACCCAAATGAACTATAATGGAAATTTAAGTAACGTACCGCCAGTAACGTCACACCAGATCAAAAAGCCTAAAAAACCAGATAAAAATTTTAAATTTGATCACTTGGAAAATAAACCTATATTTGGTTTATTCACAAACAAAAAATTGTTACAAGTTTTTACTAGTAAAAGCGTTCTCGTACTCGAAAAACTTGCAACGAGAGAGGACAACGAGAGAGTAATAAAGTGAGAGTGAAAAAAGTGGCTACAAGTTACTGCCATAGTATAATTATTACAAAGAGGCAGCGACAATTTTTGCTGCGGTCAACGTATGTCAAAGAAAAGAAGATCAAAACGAGAACATGCTATGGTTGCTATGGAGATATCAAAAATGTTTTGTGTCACACAAAGAAAATAAATAAATAAATTTCATGTAAGTTGTAAATAATGTATGCAAATTCATAAATTCCATAATTGATCTTTTTTTTTGTTGATAGAAAGCGTGTTATGTTTTCTTTTAATTGACGTTCGTTGACCGCAGCTCGTGAGAAAATAAGTAGTTGACAAGGCTACCTGATAAATAATTTTACCATGGTTTCCAATTTGGAGCTACCGAAAGAAAATTGTTTGTCAAAAAAAAAAACAAGCTATCTATTGAAATGAATGGAAAAATATTTATATCTGATCTTTTCCTTTTGTCATATTTGTTTGACGATGCTTTTAGTTGATTTTGGATAGCTTAGTTTAATTTTCTTATAATTTAAAATTTTTGGCTGTCAAGTCGTTCAATCGATCAGATGTGATTTTGCAAGTTTCTACTAGTTTTCTGTTCACTTACTTTTTCTGCTATTTTTCTCTTTGTGACTTTATTTTTCTCAATTCTTTTTTACTCTCTCATTGAAGTTTTAACAAGTACGTGAACAAACCTATTGATTTTACACCTATTAAAGTGCTCCTTATTTGCTAGTCAAATAAAAAAAAACTTTTTTATTCTTTTTTTATTTCTTCGTACGTAACGCCGCTTTGGAAATGCCCATAGGCCAATTTAGCACATCAAATATTATACTCAGGATATAAATATATCAGAATTTATCCATAGCAACATTTTCATTTTCATTGCGCGAAACAACAATGCACTACCGGTTAAGAACCACTGTACTAAAGTTTAAGCATTATTTTGATTATAATCTTTTCGATAATATTTAAAAAATGTAAGAGTAATTACTAAGTAAGAACAACGAAAAAAACTTACCTTTAACCAATGCATTGACATAGGCGTGCTCGACTTGCAATGTAGCCATGTCCGTTTCCAGCTTAAGATGTCTGAAGGTGCCCCAGGCCCCGTTCTTGTACACATTCGTGATGAAATCCTTCCTTAGTTGCTTGATATAGAAAGTCGATTTCAGCGAGAAGGTTTCTGCATTTTTGTCCTGAATAAAGATCAGACGTGCGAATTTGCCACCATTCTCATTTTTGATGCAATTCATAAAGCCAATGGCACCAAACAGTTCTTCACCACTGCACACAATGTAAATGTATTTCTCTTTTTCGGTGGCGGTTGCCAAGGCCGACTTCAAGTCGTCCAACCAATTAAAATTCTTCTCTGTGACATGGATGATTTCAAAGGCGCGTTCGACTATTTCTATGGCGCGCCTGGCCAACACAAGCATACGTGTACTTCCACAGTTTTGTTCATAGACAGAAACAAAGCCGAATTCTTCGAGCATTTTGTGTCCCGTCTTGGCGAAGCTGCTTGTATTTTCCTCAAAAACAAGAAAACCGTTTTCTTTTATGGTGGCGATGCTGTTCTCCAAGGTTAACGTATCTGGACGGGAAAGCACATCCACGCCATACACAAAGTTGCAGTTCTGCTCTACTGGACCCTCTAAGATATTCTTTGAAACGACGCGAGCACCGCAATCAGCCAAAGTGGTGGCAATGGTTTCTTCATTGTTATTTGAGGTGACTACAGCCACATCAGCAACTATAGTGGGTTCACCTTCGATGAGTTGAATCAGTTTGGCGGCCATCAAGACATCGGGGTTGCGTCCATTGGCCAATTCGACAGCCTTCAACTTCAAAGCACCGCCAGAGTTCTCAATGATAAGGTGGATCGCAACAGTCAAGGCATGCATGCGTGCCTTCTCGGAATTCTCATGCAGATCGGTGATGTTGATATTGGGTACGAAGGTGTAGCGTTCCAAGGTGGGTGGATTCTGATTACCTGGACGTTTTTGGGCGAGAGAAGCTTTCATGCCTCGCAACTCAACGCCGCCGCACTTGATAACATTTATATCGCCATACATATATACGGGAATACCCTGCTGGGTCTGTTCTTCTTCGGACATGCTTGTTACGAGTTTCAACTGCTTCTCGGGATTAATTATGGCTTTTTCAATGCGAGTTGGCAGATACAGCTCACGCAGATTCTTGCTCAGAATGCTGAACTGCAGCATTGTGTCCATAAAACTGATCCAATTGTCAACCCATTGCAACTTGCCTGTGGAGGCCACCGAATCTGAGCTGATGATGCCGCGGAAAATGCCAGCGTAGTCGTATCCTCGCAGACGTAACTCCTTGTAAACATCATTTGTTGCCAATTCCTTAGCCACAGTGCTTGGGGGAAGCGCATTCAATGGCAGCTCCTCACGTTCTATGTGTTCTGGTACGCTGATCTTGCCGGACACCGCCAAACTGCCACCTTCACAAATTTCAAAAGCACCAGAGCCGTCGAAGAAGTTTAGGCCAAACTTAACCACATTATCCTTGTTTAGAATAGTAGCGCGATGGAATACAACGTTTTCCATGACCACAGGCGTGCGGTGGAATTCACTACCACGCATCTTGGCAAATGTCATCCAGGCCAGAGTCATATAGCCAGTAGCAGGGAATAGAATACGTCCATCGATGGTATGGCCAGCTAAGAAGCCATCCTCTTCCTTGGAGAGATCAATTTCAATTAGTGTCTCACCGGACAACGTTTCCGCACCAAACTTAGGCACCAGCCACTTTTGCGAATGATCCCAACCAACTTTTGAGCTTAACATAGGTGTGCCACGTCCAACCGGGTAGCTTATGGGTCGCACCAGTTTCAAAATTTGTGGTTGTACGCCGGCGGCATACAATTTACCAATATTGGTTAGGAAAAACTCGATGTTGTTCTCGTGACCGCGTTTAACTAGGCTCAGATTTGTAGCGTTCGTTCCAAGAGCACGCTTAAGTATGGCCTGCAACAAACCGTGCGGAGCAACTTCAATGCAAATGGCATTCTTGGGCACGTGCTGCAGTGCCTCGTGGAACAACACGGGCGAGAGTAGATTGTTGACATGGTAGGCAGCTGAAGACTGCTTGGCAATTGGATTGTTCCAAGCGCTCTCGGGAATGCTGGTGCTCAACCAGCGTGCAGTGCGGTTCTTAGCATTTGGTATGATTTTTTCCAAGCTCTTGCGTAGTTTGGGTCCTGCGTCGGCGATGTATTTACTGTGGAAGGCATAGCCGGACGAGTTAACAGCTCGTGCGAACACATTTTCGGAGGTGAGGTTTCCGATTAAGCTGTCAATAGATTTCTCTGGACCCGAAATAGTGCAGTTGTCCTCGCTATTGTGACACACGGGGAAACAGTCGGCTGGCAACTTCTTGTGAGCCTCATCCCAGCTTAAGCCCACAGCAGCCATTTTGCCCTTAGGCAACTGAGTATCTTGAATGCTCTTTCCACGCCAATAGGCAGCAAGTACGGTCTGTTCCGGTGTGAAGCAACCATCGGCATAGGCACAGCCCAACTCGCCCACAGAGTGACCCACAATACCTTCAGGTTGAATATTTAGCGAAGAGAGCAAATCGGTGAGCGCAACTTGCATGGCTGCAATTGAAATAAATGAATTGAGGATGTTATCAAAGCTGTGATCATTGGAACGTGTCAGAACATCAATCAGATCAACACCCTCTGGGCGTAAGGCTTCGGCACACCGATGTATAGACTTGTTGAATACGTCGAAATGCATGAGATCTTTGGCCATACTAGCCCATTGGCTGCCCATGCCCGAGTACACATACCAGATGGGACGCTTCTCTTCGCCATAATCGAGCACTTCACGCTGTAAAGAGCCTTTGCTGTTCATGACGCAGTAGCCGCGGAAGTAGTGCAGCGGAATTGAGCGCGAGTGAATATCATTAATAAGACCCAAGTATTCATCGTCATCACAATGGGCTGTAGCGTCTTCAAGCAAGTCCTGTACTGCTTCGAAAGTGCGACCAGAGCACACCACCAATTTTGGTTGACCGTCACGAGGAGTGATAGCTTTGGGCTTAGGATTGGAGCGTAGAATAACATGAGCATTGGCTCCACCAAAACCAAACGAATTGATGCCTACTATGCCCCCATTCCAAGGTGTGTGCTTGTCTACGACCTTAAGGCGCCCGTCCATCAAGCCGTACAAATCAGGATTCGGTTCAGTGTAGTGCAAGTTTGCTGGTATGATACCTGCCTCCATAGCGATAAGTACTTTGGCAATAGAGCATACTCCCGAAGCGGGCTCGGAGTGACCCATATTTGACTTGACGGAACCAATCAAAAGCGGCGTTTTGCGATTCTTGCAAAAGAAGTCTGTTATTGAGTTTACTTCCTGTGGATCGCCAACCTTTGTGCCGGTACCATGTGCCTCCACGTAGACCACATCATTGGGATCGATGTTGAATTCTTCGTAGGTCTCGCGTATCAAACGATTCTGCATGCGTCCATCTGGAAAGGTTATGCCCTGTTCTTTGTAGCCATCGGTGTTGGTGCGTACATTCAATATCGATGCATACACACGCTTGGCACATTCAGTGCGCTGCAGAAAGATAGCAACACAGCCATCGGAACGCACATAGCCACTGCCAGTGACGTCGAACGCCTTGCACATGCCTTCGTTGCTCAACATGTTGAGACGTTTGAATTGCAGCGACATCGTCGGTTTCAGTATAACTCCAACACCCGCAACCAGAGCAAAGTCACACCTGCCTTGACGCATATCGGAGAAAGCCTGCTCCAAGGCATACAAAGAGCTTGAGCAAGCAGTGTCCACACTATAACTGGGACCTTTAAAATCAAAGGTAAACGAAATGCGATTGGCGAACATAGCACGCGCACAACCAGTCAAGCCATAGCCATTGACACGATCGGGATCAGTGCACCAGTACTGCTCAGTTTCGGAAGTGGACACACCAATATAGACACCAGTGCGAGAACCACGTAAGTCGACGGGATTCATGCCAGCGTCTATGATGGCCTCGTGTGTGACCTCAAGCAACATGCGCATTTGTGGATCCATGCATTCGGCTTGCTTCTGATGTACGCTAAAGAACTGCTGATCGAATACGGTCAAATCTTCTTCTTTGATTTTACCCAGCCTGGAAGGGAGTCCATAAAGACCTGGAGAATAGAAAATTTTGGTTATATGTTATGTGTGCAACATATTTGTATTTATTTTTGTATTTTGAATAAATAGTTCGGAGCTGCATTCCAGCAAAAAAAGCAAACAGAGGTTTATGCAGATTGTGCGTTGAAAATTTTTTTAAACATTTTGCTTTAACCGACTCACTTTACTTTAATGTGTATTTGAATCTAAAAAATCTAATGGTGAAAAAAATTCCGGTTGCTTTCACTCGATTGGTTAGGATGTCATAAGGGTCAATATAGTTGGTAAAATGGGACTAAAAAACTTGTTTTTTTTTTAATTTTCTTACAAAACTCAGCATTATTGTATCAAAAAAAGGAAATCACAAAAACCGTGGGAGCATAACTTTTAAAGTTACAACTCTTTTGTTACTTAAAACATTTTAAACATTACTTTTTGATCTCTTTGAAGCTTTTATAAAATATATTTTCATATAAGTTTTTTTAACAGTTTTTCATGCTTTAATTTTGCTTAAATTGGTGAAAATAGCTGCAAACTAAATTTGTTATATATTCAAAAATTATGCAATAATTTTTATAATTAATAGCTCGTTGAACAGGTATAATAACATTTTTTGATGCCTACTATCAGATTTGTGGGAAGAATTAAAAAAATCACAAGTTTTTCAGACACATCTTTTCAACCTTGGACCCCTTTATCTTCTAAGCCATTAGAATTTAGGTATTATAACATTTAATCAACAAAAAAATATAAAATTCGAGTTGTCATTGTTTTTCAATTATGTTGGTTTTTTTAATATACTAAAAACTTATATACAAACGAAAAAACCGACTTCAAAATCTCTATAGAGTAAAAGAGAATTTTAATTTACTTTTCCTATTAAATTCTTGGTAAAATTTAATAATTTATTTATATAATTATATTATATTACAGTATATTATTATATTGGAAATCTTCCCAGTAAAAAAGTGAATCATCCTATTAGCGATCTGGGGAGCAGTGCATTGCTCCTTATCGATCCAAGCTAGGTGTATTTTGTGTTCTTTTTTAATATTACATATCTTAGGAAGGGTAGTGCTTCCAATAACATCCCAGAGAAGCTGAAAAGAAGCGATCAATGAATGATCTCAATGGATCAGCAAAGAAACATTTACAAATTTTTATTTTTTCACAGAAAATAGTGATAGAATTTCCTAAAAAGCCCATGTCTCACTTTATTATCCTTTTTTTCGTATTAATTGCTCTCCTATTGATCTTATAAAACAGTAAGGGAGCACAAGTGTTCACTTTATGATCCCATAAAACAGCAAAACAGCGCTCCCTTGTTGCTGCTTAATTAAGCGATCGCATTTTTTTTACTGAGTTATTACTTTATTTTTTCTTATTTCTTTTATTATCATAAATATATTAATTTCTTTGAGTATAAAAGCTTTAAAGTCGAAGCGTTAATTTTATAAAAGTCTGATTATATTGATGCCGACTTTAAGGACTTTATATTCATAAAGAAATCAATATATTTATGATAATAAAACAAATTAGAAAAAATTAAAATAACATTTAAAAAAGTTTTTGAAGTTTTTTTTAAAACTATTAATTACATACTAACAAACATAACTCAATGAAATATAATTAGGAAAACCATAAGTTCCAGTAGATGATGCAAAATGGCCCAGCACCTCTGTATATTCTACAAATTCATTTGTAAAATCTTGTAATAAATAAATAAATTTTTATTTCTTCCTTTTTATAGAATATCAGGCCAATTCTGAATGATTTTGTTGTTTTTTGTTTTTTTGTTTTTGTTTACACTCATGAATATTGACGGTTGATGAACAAATTGGCATTAAAAATTTCCAGAATGTTTTTGAATTTTATCTTAAAAATAAAAACTCCCTTTTCCGATTCCCCGGGAAAAATCATTCAGAATTGGGATGTATAAATTTTCGAAAAAAGTGTATAAAGTAAATAAAAAAAGTGTGATTCTACATACCTATCTACCTGCGTTCCGAATTTCCGAATCCAGCCCACTTGATTCGATATTGATCTTTTTTTGTAATAATTCTACACATTCTTGTAATGAATTTTATAACCCGTGTCAATATTATTCGAAGTAATATTTCCGCGCCCCATTATCGAATTCCAGTTTCTTTACCGTAATTTGTAATAACTCTTTCTTCCCCTGCACTTAATTTCAGTACCCTAGTGTCAATATTAACCGATAAAGCGTTTTTCTAACAGTGACACGCCCCTAGTGAAAAAATTAACCAACGGACTTGAGAACCTCCTCCTTTTTGAAGTCGGTTAAAAAGTAAATAATGTTGTATCGAACAAAAAGGGGAAACATCTCTGCATTTCAACTTAAAATGGAGCAATCTGCATATCCTAAAAACTACACATCCCTTTAAACATTACTCACCCTTCTCCCAGCGTCTTGGATCATCATTGACCATATCAACACCTTCAAAAAGATTCTTTTTGAACTCCTCAATGTTTGAACTCTCTGGCAGACGGCCGGAAAAACCTGTGATGGCTATATCTTCAGTCAATACCGGACGATGATTGTAATGTCCCCCAAGGTCCATGGGAACGCTACGCTCATTGTCGGTGATGACTTCTTCGACAAAACGTGCTGGCATGTTGTTATCTTCCGCTACTATCTGCTCCTGCTGTTGAATGGAATTTTGATGGTTTTGCTGGTGATCTTTGTTGCGACGTTTTTTGCGGCGATTGGAGCGTGTTTTGCCGTTTTTCTGTAATGGTGCCGGAATGTTTTTAACAGCACCAGTTTGTGTGGAATTGATTTTGGCAACGCCTACTGGTAGCACTCTGAAACTAAAAGATATATAATTCATTAAAAATTTAAGTCTTATATAATTTAAAATAAATTATTTGTTTATACACTTGGTGCAAAAATCCATAGCAATAAAAGATCCCACTTCTATGCAAAAAATTAAACAATCAATCAGTCAAGGAACACAAAATTCAAATACTGGCTGCTGAAATCTTGAAAAGCACTGTTCACAAACGTCAAACTCGTCATCAAACGAATCATCACGTAATGTGATAAACAGATACAAGGTTCATTTGTAAGGTTATGGCACTGGGTCATCTATTTAAAGAGATGAAAGGTGATGTCAAGTTGTAAAAAAAATCGTATGGAAGGTAGGTATATTTTCACACCCTTAGGAGTTACAGGCTAAATTAATATCTCATGACTTTGATGCACATTATTGTTTTTAGCAGAAAAACTGACTCATGGAAAACTTATGTAAACCATGACAGAATAACCAGGTAGGGTAAAGAGATTCACCACACCGACAGCTAATGTCAAAACTAATTTTAGCGATGCCACTTTTCAGTGTTGTTGATTATTGTGAGACAAATGCTTTGAGGGGAATTTATACTAGGGTAAAAGGAATAAAGTAAGAAAAAATGTATATTTAATGAAACAAATAAGTTTTTATGTGATTTTAAAGTTTTTTTTTCAGTAATTTATCATTGCCCATTATTTTTTGTTTATTTTTTGAATTCTTAATTTTTATATAAATATTAATTTTAAAAAAATCAAAAATACTAAAACGCGACTGTTTGAAACAATGAAATTAGAGCGAATGGCATAATCTACCTTATTACATCAGCAAATTCTAGGACGTTGCTTCAAATTTTGCTTAAAAATAAATACTTGTACTTCGCCGTTTTCCAGTTTAGTATAAAGAAAAATATTTAACAGATTCCGCTCTCAGTGCGCATAAATGTGCAGCCTACATCACATGTGAAAATACATGTACACAAAAAAACACATACACAACAAACGAAACTAAGCAAACAAATCTAATTGGCTTATTCGCTTATTGGAAAACGAAATACAAAGAAACAGTCAAACTGCTGTAAAAACACATAAAGCAACACCTGTTTATGGAACTTTAAAAACCACGTTCATCAAACATATCGTTGGGCTTCTTAAAACTACCAGACTTTTGGTTTGTAGAGTTTTCATGAAAACCACAACATTAGTATATAAAAACAGGTTCGTAAAGTGTGGTATTAATACTACGGGGTTTTTTAGCCACACTGAAAACCACTCAACTGTGAATACCCTTAATGATTCAATCATGGATTTTTCTTTGAAAATACGGCAGCACTATATTTTGTGATTTTGGCATGATTTTTACATTAGCTGTCGGTGTGGTGAATCTCTTTACCCTACCTGGTTATTCTGCCATGATGTAAACAGCTCATTTGAAAGACAAGGAATTGACCTTTCTAACGGTGTATCAACGAATCCACCACAACTATTAATTACCGAGCTGTGCTTTTGTGAAGCTGAAATCAGTCCGTTAAAACTACTAAATTTCAAGTTTGAGCGCAATTTTCTCTGAATTTTGCGTAATAAATGAAGGTTTTTTTTAGCGTCATATTTGTGATTTATTTAATTTTGTTTTCAATGACATTAACATCATAAAAATATCTTTAAATATCATAAAGTTGGTTATACTTTAAAAATTTCACTAAATTGAAAACATAGTGATATTATCTTCTACGTAATTGTATTTTGTTAAAAAAATGATAAAAACTGTTGAAAGTGAAATATTTTAAGTGCAACCAACTTTTTTATTTTTAAAGATATGCTTATAAGTTTTATGTTATTGAAAAGAAGACAAAATAAATCACAATTTCGATGCTAAAAATGTTACTATTTATTTATATTTATTATTATTACGGCTTCCATGAGTTTAATTCATAACATGTTAAGGAATTTTACATTTAAAAACAATAACAAATTGCAAACTACGTACGATTTTTTCATCGACATTTTAAATTTCATGTGCTTTCTTATATTGATCACAGGAACTACCACATCACATTTGAACTTTGTATCTTTCACCGTAGTTCAGGTAAGTTAGATGTAATGTAACCGAAATAACAATAGGTCTATTCCCAGTTACGGGCAAATAGCTTTGCAAATGTATGCCATACCAAATATTTGCCATCAACTGTGAGCACACTTTTTAGAACACTGTTACAAACAAAACTCTCAGCTGTTATGGAGAAAAAAAAAACAACACGAAAGTATTTGTGGTGTTTTTCATTATTATTTATCAAAGTGTATTATTTATCAAAGTGAGTTCCATATCAGCAAATTCGACACAGTCGGGAAAATGCAAATCTGTACATTTTGATGTTGTGTTGAAAATATTTGCCATCATATTTTGCAAATGCCACGATGCCACACTATTTGCCCGTCATCGGGAATAGCCCTAATATGTTAAAATTGTTTAATGGTGTGGCCTTCAAAGGGCTCAAAAAATGTAAAAACATGTTTTCTTGATCAAGCAGTATGTAATAAATTAGTATTATTTCCTACCATCAACAGACAAAGGATTTTAAATTTCAGAGTATGCAGATACTATTGTAGGCAGTATTTCTAAAAATTAAAATAAAAAAAATAGTGACAAAGTTATATACAAATAAGTACTTAAACTACATGGCCATCCGACATGTAGTACGAAAAGCAAATTATTTTGATTTTTCTGTCGGGCCATCCGACATGTAGTATGTGTGAATGCTCGTGCATCGGACTCGTTACACTTTTCATTCTGCAAAAATTGTTGAAGAGTAAACAGCTACTCGAAGCAAAAACAAAACGAGTATTTGATTGGATTAGCCTTTCTTTTCCCCACTCCTTAACACAAATACTTTTTTTTCATAGTTTTTCCATCACTTACTCCAATACTTCATAAATAGTTAGAGAAGCAACATATCACTTTGCCATTGTTGTGATGTGATCTCTTTGTGCTCTTAAAAATAATTATGCCTATCCAACATGTGATATGTGTGAAAGCTGAAAAAAAATGCCGTTATTTCACCGAACTACATGCTGGATAGGGATGTGCAACTGCCACCAAAAGTCGACTTCGACTTTTTCAAGCGTTGAAAATGTTAAAGTTGACTCATCGACTTTTTGAACTTTTAGAATTCGTCTTTTAAACTTATTTGACTTTTTTTTAATAAATTTTGTACCGATTTTGTTGGGCAACTGCAAGTTAAGAAGCAAATAATTCAATATGAAAAAGTGTTTAGTTGTTAAAATTTAAACAAAACACTGTACAACAGTTTATAAATAAAATACAAAAAACAAAATATTGCAACCACCGAATTCAGGGGACACAACTAGTTGGGACGTATAAGAAAAGGGTCTTCTTTACTCTATTTTTTTTTTTGGAAACACATTAAAATAATTTTTACATGAACGATATAAATTTGAACAATATGTTTTATATGACAAAATATTGGATTAATTAGTAGGAAACAGCTCGTCACTAGATCATCCGAAATAAAAAAAGGATTATTAGTTAATGAAATAATGCTCCTGATGAACGAAGGGATTTGAAAAATTTTGATTTTTCGAAAAATGGCGTATGTTGAAACTCAAAGAGGCTTATTGACCAAAATTTCACTTATATTTTCATGAAAATATAATCGTTTTTCCTTGATCAGGACGACAATTGTGTATAGAGTTAGTGAGAAAAATGTCAAACTGATCGGTAGAGCTATTTTGAAGTTACAGTGATCACCGACTTTGAAAACATGGTTTTAAAAAAAAGGCGTTTAAAGTTTTGATTACGATGTGTGACGGATAAAAAAACCCCTGTTAAATTATTTCCACAAAAAAGAATCCGATTAGTCTGAAATTTTTAGAGAATATTTTTTAAATATTCTTCCTTCAGAAAATTGAAAATTTTTGTTCTTAAAATTCTTACTAGTTGTGCTCAAGTAAGAACAAAGACAGCTAAATTTCTAGCCAAACGAAAATATTCCCAGTGTTCAGAAGAAGTCTGATTTTCCATAACTTATGAAGTTTGTTTCCGTTTTTAATACGATTAGAGACGTATTCGGTGAACCAGTGACAAGACACATTTTTCACGGTTTTCTTACGTAGCGGTTCATGTAAAAAGATATGTAACCGGTGCGAAAAGAGAACTAAGCTTATCGTTTATATTATGGTGAAGCAAACATTCATTGAAGGATAACATTGACACATCGAGGTACAGGAACTGATAGTTAATATGTTTGAAATCATGGAAAGAAAAATTATTAGAAGTTGTATAACGAAATAAATTAACTTTTAACGAACAAAAGATTAAAAAGTGATAAAATATAAAATTTTGATTTTTTGAAAAATGGCGTATGTTTAGTTTACTAGTCTCATTGGAGAGAATATTGATGTTGAAATCTCCACACAATATGAAGTCGTAATCAAGAATGCAGCTTGTTATTGCGGAAAATAGAGGACCAACAGAGACACACTTATTAGGATTATGCACACGCGCCAAAAACCAAATTTTTATAATTACATTTTTTCGTTTATTAGTTTAGAGAAGAGCAGTTCTCTAAAAGTTGAAAGAAAACGTCGACTATTGACTTTTTTCAATATCAGAAAGTCGACCGCCAAAAGTCAAAAATTATGAAATCCCAAAAATTTAACGATAATAATCGTTGTCGTGTTCGGTCATTGTGCATGACACATTCATAGAAAATTACAGTTTTCGCTAACTAAGGATACCGAAAAACGTCGTTAACGCGTTTGGGATTTCCACTACAGGGACCGCCAATAACGATTATCGCTATTAATCAATCATATAAAAACAGTTATTTTTTGTCGATATTTTTCCGATCAGAAATAATTAGGGGGTTTCAGCTGATCCGACTTGTCATCCGACATGTCCGACTACAAATTAACAGAGAAAATTTCTTTGAGCTTTCGAACAGTCCGACAAGTACGACGACTTCATTCCATTGCAGGCTCTCAAACTAAACACATCAGCACAATAGCTAAGCAATTTTTAGATGCCTTTATAATTGGCCAGTTATTTTCCATACTTTAGAAAAATTTTAATTAATTTTAATTATTTATATCCATAATTCAATGTTTCTAACGTTGTTCATATTATTTTTCTATAATATTTTTCCGCTTCGTTGCTGTTCACCCGCTGACGCTTTTATTGAAATGAAAAAATGCAGCAAGTCGGACCGACTTGCGATCACATAGACCCCTTTTATATTGATCAAGACTTGAAGTCAAGTTTCAAAGTTTGTAGGCAATTCGCCGCACATCGGAAGCGATGGAAGGGAAAAAGAAACTTGTAGCTGTACTGGCAATTTTTCGTATTCCTTTTGTTATTTTCGCGTTGTTGACAGTGCTTTTTATTTTATTTTTCGCATATCAATGTGAGTTTGTTAGACTTTGGTTGCAAGCAAATACATTTAGTTAACTTCCATCGTGGTAAAAAATTAAAATTCAGTTTGCAAATTTCTATAAACTATAATTCATTTGCTTGCTACCTATCTCGTTTTATTTTTAGAAAACAAGGAAAGAAGACAAGAAATTGAATTCAAGTCTTTACCAATGTGAAAGCTTTCGTCAAGTTCAAAAGAGAACGTCAAAAAAACTTGGCTTCAAGTCTTGATCAATGTAAAAGGGGTCATACCCAACATGTCGGTCCGACCGGCAGAAAAATCAAAACTTTTTGATTTTCGTCCGACTTGTCGGTCCGACTGTCTTATTTGCTTTCGAATGATCCGACTTGTCGTCAAGCATGCCATATCTGTCCGACATGTCGGATCGTCCGAAACCCCCTATAGTTGTTTCCTGGTCGTTATTTTTTTCAATCAGAAATAAAAGTTATTTCTTGGTCATTCCTTATTTAATCAGAAATAAAAGTTATTTCGTGGTCGTTATTTTTGTCTATTAGAAATAAAAATTATTTTTTGGTCGTTATTTTTATAATCACAAATATAAGTTATTTATTGGTAATTATTTTTTTGATCAGAAATAACAGTTACTTTTTGACCGTTATTCTTTTCAATCAAAAATAAAAGTTTTTTCTTGGTCGTTATTTTTTCGATCAGAAGTAAAAGTTATTTTTTTACTCTTATTTTTTTCGATCAGAAATAAAAGTTTTTTTTGGATAAATTTTTTTCTAACAGAAAAAAAAATGATTTTTTGACTGAAATAATTTCTATTAAAAAAGTAACATATTCATTGGAGAAAATTTGTTTCAATTTTATATTGTGAGAATGCTGACAGTTCATTTTAATTTTAATATTAAAAAAGGGGCAAACAAATTATGAATGGCACTTAAAGTTGGAAAATGGTGACAAGAGTTGAAAAATTTTAACGAAAGTTTGAATTTTATAAGTATAATAAATGCTCGGTTCAATAATATAAACAAACTTATAAAAAGTTATACATTATTTGAAGAAAAAAATCTCAAACATAATGTATATTATAGTTTGTATACAAAAAACTAAAAGACATTTTTCAACAAAACAATTATGAATATGCAACAGTATTCCAGATTTAATAAGTTTAAAAAAAAAAAATCATATATCATGGGGGTTTTCTCACGCTTTCCCTTACACAAAAAATAGCTACGGTGCTTGGTTTGTTTTGACAGCAGTTTGGCTTTTTCCTTGTTTGTATTTCGTTTGTTTCCCAATAAGACAATCAGATTAATTTGCTTTGTTTCGTTGCAGCTGCTGCATTGTAATTTCGCTTATAAAGATTATGTTATAAGAAGAGTTGAGTTGAGAAGAAAAAAGTCATAAGTCTAATCAAAAAAATCGATCAAAAAATAACTTTTATTTCTGATTGAAGAAAATAACGACCAAGAAATAACTTTTATTAAAACGTCGATCAAAAAAAGGTGGTTTGAGGTTATTTCTTTAAAATCATAAAAAAAATCGTGTAAAAAATGCAATCTCATTGCGTCACATTGCTATATTTAAAAGAATTATACAACAACTTTTTGTACATGATCTTTTGATCTAAATTTAAAAAATAATTGTTATTTTCGGTCTTGACAGCTACCTATTTTCTTACGAGCCGTCACATACAATGGCCGCATTCAGCGAAGTCAACAATTGCAATTGCAATTATATTACACAGTGCGACACATATTTTCGGGGGTGAACCAAACCAATCTCAAACGATAGTATTTGACATCAATAACAAAAGCCCAAGTCGCTTTTTGCTCCACTACGTCACAAAATTTTTTTACAGTGGTTTTAAATTTTAAGTTTTTTGGTCAAAATGAAACTAAAACATTGTATGTTAAACTTAATTCAGAGTGGTTCTTGTCTTCGGAAGCCAAAATTAAAATTTTCCGGGGAATACTTTTTCGGGACACTTTAACCTCCTAGCTCTTTCCAGTATGGGTCAATTTGACCCTTTTTTGGAAAAGACTATAAGTCAACTTTGGAGGGTTCAAAGGTTAAAACCTTCCAAAAAATATTCTCCAGAAAATTTCACTAGGGTTCACCCAAAACAAATAACCTCTACGAGTTAAAGGTTTCACATAAAAAACGGACCGAAAAGATACTACCTTTCTTTTTAAGCAACTATTGCATCGTGTGATAATAATATCTTCACTTAGTAATAAATTTGTAATATTATAATGGTCCGGCGTAACGGTATAAAGCTATAATGATATTCGTAATATTTTATAAGTTATAGTAACAAATTACGTAAGTTGTATTAATGTGGCTTAACTTAGAAATTCAATTAAGTGGGACTTGAGTAATTTAATTAAAATTGTGAAAGTGAAAGCGTCGTGGTCTTTTTTTACTGTTTGTGGCACCCATGAGACATCAGATAAAAATTTTTGATCATAGTATTTTTCATACGCTATAATCAGTTCCTGACTGGAATGACCTTGACTGCTTCGGGATGGTGTTTTGAGTTTCCGCAGAACTCCATTGAAAATAAAATTTTTCGAAAAAAGACCACGACACTTTCACTTTCACAATTTAAATTAAATTACTCAATTCCCACTTAAAGTACTTTTACAGTGTGTAGCTATAAAAAAACACCTTTTTTATTTATTTTTTTTACATAGTGTTATAAATTTTAATGATTCAAATTTTTTACATGATGAAGAATTATTCATGAGGAAATAAAAAAAAAGTTTTTTGTCTTTATAGTTGTTGTTAATTTTCTACATGGTGTTGAAGTAAGCGTGTTTAAAAAATTGTTGCAATTGGCTTCTCGTCTCCGGCATTTACAAAGCGTCTGAAAGTAAAAAATCAAAGTGCATTCTTGAGTTAAGGGTTTTAGTTGAGCACTCAACCTACGCCAATAAAAAAAAAATTAAAAAAAAATGGTATGCGTTAAAAAAAATGTACAAAAAACCTCATTTTTTTGCCGAAACTTTCAGCTATACAAAAAAAATATATAAGTTTTTTGGCTTTTTATAGGTCTAGTGCTTAAACAGAGTCTATAAGGATCACAAGGAATCAAGATTCATCGAAATCGATCAAGTAAAACTCCAGATATCTTAGAAGCCGATTCGAAAAACCTTGTTTCGAGAAAAACGCGATTAAAGATTTAAAGGTTCTTGAATATCACGCGACATACGAATATAATATATGTTATAACTTTTTTTCTATTTGATATTTTTTTTCTAAAATTTTGTAAACGTATTCTTAAGACCTTATTCTAACGAAAAACAAAAATTGATTTTTAATTTTTTACACACTGTAATAGTACCTTAATTGAATTTCGAAGCTAATCCACCTTAATACAACTTACGTAATTTCTAAATATAACTTATAAAGTATTAAGAATATAATTATATCCTTATACCGTTAAGCCGGACCGTTGTAATATTACAAATTTATTACTTAATGAAGATATTATTATCGAACGATGCAATAGTTGCTTAAAAATAAATGTACTATGTTTTCGGTCCGATTTTTATGTGAAACCTTTAACTCGTAGATGTTACTTGTCTTGGGTGACCCCTAATGAAATTTTCTGGAGAATATTTTTTTGGAAGGTTTTAACCTTTGAACTCTGTTCAAAGTTGACTTATGGGGTCTTTTCCAAAATTAGGGTCAAATTGACCCATACTGGAAGGAGCTACGAGGTTAAAGTGTTGCGAAAAAATATTCCCCGGAAAATTTTAATTTAGGCTTCCGAAGACAAGAACTACCCTGAATTAAGTTCAACATATAATTTTTCATATTGTTTAATTCTATTTTTGACCAAAAAAGTCAAATTAAAACCACTATAAAAAAATATTTGTGACGTAGTGGAGCAAAATGGGACTTTGGCTTTTGTAATTGATGTAAAATACTATCGTTTGAGATTGGTTTGATTCAACCCCGAGACAATGTTTCTCATTTTGTGCCATAGTGTTATTTACGTTAGAGTATAGTGTTATTTCACGTTTAGAGTATAAATACATTCAGTGAAAAATACATCGTTCACTAAGGTATCGCTACTAACAGTTCACAACAGTTGACTTCCCTGAATGCGAGCGACACACGTTCTCTATTTTGTTTTCTTCTGTTTGACATTCGATGGTCGCAGCTAGAACTGTCACTTCTACCTAATAGTTATTGTATCACGATCGTTTGTTTAAATTGAATTCTGACTACAACGGTAGCCACCTCTGCGATTCGTTTTTCTTGCCGTTCCTTTCAGAAATTTTTTGTCGTGATTATATTAAGGCGAAAGGAACGCAGCTATTGTTTCCACAAAAACATTAAATTTTACATAATTTTTTTAATCAAATAAAATAAAGTTTATTCTATTAAAATCAGTTTCTTACATTTAATAAAAATTGCAATATTTCAAATACATCCAAAATTTTAAATTATATTTCACTTTTTTTCTGGTGACTTTGATTAACTTTATTTTACATTTCAATGTCAAGATAGGTGAAAGTATCTTATTATGTATAGCGTTCGATCATGATATAACAATCTATTAGGTAGCTTTGATAACTACCTATTTTCTCACGAGCTGCTGTCATCGAATGTCAAACAAAAGAAAACAAAAAACATTTTGATACAAAATATTTTCGATATCTCCATTTTGCATCACCTGCCATTGCACGCTCTCTTTATGATTTTCTTTTGTTTGACGTTCAATGACCACAACTAGAACTGTCGTTACTATTTATGTTATTATACTATGATTTCCAATATATCTTCCAAAAATTCTAAATTTTCATTGAAATGTACATCCAGTAAATTGATGCATTGGGTGCAAAAAGGGCGTGAAAGGCTCACACGTCTTTTAACAGCAGATAATGATTATATTAGCATAAGCTAACGTCCTGCAAAATTTCACATCGATACGACAAACTTTATTGTCGTCAAGCTCACGCCCTTTTTGCACCCAACTGTTTTTCATATGTAATGGGCGTGTGACAAAAAGTCAATATTTGAGCAATTTTAACAGCTATTTAATAGTGTTAGCCAATTATTAGCTGCTAGGTGTGTGGGCTATATATAAATAAGACGAGTTCGATTTCTATCGGACCCATAAATATATTAAATATACCTCTAATATAAAAAAAATTATTTAATAGGTAGGAAAATAGATACAAAAAAGGTAGTGCTAATGGGTTTTTGGGATTGTTGGTATAAAACCAGAGCCAGAATATGGCGGACCCAGCTAAGAAACCTCTTACATCAAAAAGTCGACATCATTTTTATGAAGACATCGACTTTATCTGAATCATGTAATGTGTGCAAGAGGAAGAAAGTGGTTACATATAGTTTAATGAAACTACTCAACCTTGAAAAATTGTGTGGATCTTATTTTTTTTAAAAAGTATGTTTTAGAGATTTTGGTTACGCTATAAAACTGAAAAACATTTTTAATTTTTGGATAATAAATCGATAAGATTGGAAGAATTTAAAATCAAACAAAAAATTGGTGATAAAAATATAAAAAAATGCTGAGAAGTAGAAACGAAATATAAGAAAAAGCCAAAAATTAAGGATGTTTTATCCCTAATGCATTTCATGCGACCAGAAAATGCAGATTGGCTCAAAAATATATTATCGTTTGAAAAAGAAACAAACGATGTTTTAAGAGTTTTTCGAGTCAATTCGTGTTTTCCTGTCGCAAAAGCTGTACTGAACAAAACATCATTAACTTTATCTAAACT
Source organism: Dichetophora obliterata (assembly GCA_963920525.1). Lineage (NCBI taxonomy): Eukaryota > Metazoa > Arthropoda > Insecta > Diptera > Sciomyzidae > Dichetophora > Dichetophora obliterata. Next base: position 183,724,022 of record OY986436.1, on the reverse strand, counting down.
CACACAATACATTCATTAATAACATTTTCGTCATCAAAAATATATATTAAGTAAATAATTTGTTCCACCACTTATTAAAAAATCCATGTCAATGCATCAATAAAATTGACAATCTTACTAATATCTTGAATACAAAAGTGTTTGTACTTTTTTATATATCTTTGTATCATTACTTCTGACTAATATAGGGCTCAAAAAGAGCTGCCGAACATTTTACAAACAGCATCCATATCGATAACTCGATTATCACAACTGACCCTAAACAAAAGTTGCTGCTTTATCAAAGATCTGCATGTTTACCAAATTTTATCAAAATCGGAGCGATAAAATGTGCTTTATGCCAAAAAGGCGTCCTACATGACTTTTTAAAATAACTAATTTTAATATACACTTTAAAAATTTAACAAAAAAATGTGATTAATCACTGAAAAAACTTAAAAAGCAGTAAAACTAAACCAATAGTTTACGAGCTATAAGCTCTCAACTTTAGACTGGATTTCTTCGAAACACAGTTTTTCTCACACGCCCTTTTTGCAACCAATGCTTAAATTATCAATTTATTCAACATTTATCCATCGATTACAATTGCTCAATAAAGCCCTGCAAACGATATCTTCTGGTTTACTGGGATGTCAGAAGTAGGGGAATTGTCAAGTTAGTTCGCCGTGCCCACAAATGCCGGCAAAATAGAGAGTATTTACTCTCTTTACTGCCTGCGACTGCAATGAAGGCCAACAAAACTTCTACCACTTTGCATCTCCATCTCTTCTAAACGAGCATGGCGCACAGAAAATTGGTATAGAATTTAAATATCAGGTGATTTCTGTGTTTGCTTCACACACACTTCGTGCTTCTTCAGTTTTTGTTTTTTTTATACAAGAAGCGTTTCTTTTTTTTTTCTTCTCTGATGAGTCGATGACGAAGCATTTGTATTTCGCGGGAAACGATAGAAAGGGAGAGAGAGTTTAAATACAGTATGCAGCAAAAGTCTGCATTCTTTTATAATTTAAATTTTCATTGAAATATATTTGTGGCAAAATAGAAAATTTGTTTTATGTATATCTAAAAAGAATTGCAACGTATCCAATTTTTAGAACGGAATGTTAGTTAACCGTTTGAGGGGTCAGCGTTTCTGACCATTCGGAAAGAAAATTGTATGGGTGTATTTTATGAGTTTTAGAAAATTAACTTAATTGGGCATGGCTTTGTAAAAACAACTTTAAGAAACAAACCTCTTTGTGACATTCGAAATTTGTTCAAAGCACATTTTTGGACCGATTCAAAATGTAAAATATATCTCTTAGCATACCTACTATAATTATTTATTAAACATTAAATAGTGAAGTTTTGTTTCAATATCTAAATTTATATTGTAATTAAACTTGGGTGCCAACAATTGATTCCAAAAAATAAAAAATTCTGTTATTGGCAGGAAGTGCCATATATATAAATATAAAATTGTTGCTATAACTGAACAAAAGATTATAATTGATTTTAAATACTTAAACAAATACTTACAAAATTTTTAAATTTTACATTAGAAACTGATTTTCCACTAAATTTTGCATTAAAAAATGGTTTGACTTATTTAACAAACATTGTCACAACTTAAAACATTTAATTATATAAGAATTAAACATTTAAAACATTACTATTTGAAATTATCAAGTTGACCTAATATTTAAATTGAACCAAATGAAATTATAAATTGCAACAGAGTAAATCAGATTTATGTTGTCCTTGTAATCTTTAGTTTTCATCGTTGTTTCTAGTTTTTATTGTATTCTTAAGCTTTCTAGGGCAAGTCTCTTATATATTTTAATGTTTTTGTTTTTTTTTCTGCATTACGAATGTTGTTTTTTTAGATTTTATTTTCTTGGTATCTTTAAAATTCTTGTACTTTTTCACTTAAAAAATATATAAAGTTAGCATAGCAGTGCGTTGTCGCCTTTATTTAATTTAGCATCGAACACACCCAGAACTAGAGAAGGTAGATGCATTTCAGACTGCGCGCTCTTTCTCATATCCAAAATTGTCAAAGTCAGCTTTTTGGGAATTTGAGTGAGAAACCTTTGCAATCAAATTATTTACATACTTAAATAATTATAATAATTAAATTAAATAACTGTCAACTTTTCTACGGTATCGCTATCATAACAGTTCACATCAGTTGACTTCATCGGCTTCAGATTTTCTATAAGCTGTCAACTTCGTTTTGACAGTTTCGGCAGTCTCTCTCTCTCTCCGAAGTGCTTACTATGGTTCACTCCAATAAATGCTTGTGTTATTGTGAATGCAACCATAAATTGTAATTCTGTGCAACAATTTTTTTTGTGAAACTAAAAGTACACATAAACCAAAAGGCACAGACAACGCTAGCGTTATGGTCCGTGTTAATAGGGGAGTGATTACTATTTTATAGAAACACAACCCAAACATAATGGTTGTACCACGCATTTGCCATTCTATTCAACTGGCCATTTATTCCGTTTTAAATTTAGTATTTTATTTTTTGTCTTTTGTTTTAGGGAATGCACTTTGTTAAAAAAAACTAAACAAAGAAATAAAATAAAATTAAATATTCCGACAAGACTTTACAAATGTTGTCACGACTTTGATATATCAGAAGACCTCTTAAAATATTTTGAAAATAGCATGACAGTTTATGAAAATTTGGACTCAACTGGCGATGAGAATGATTTCGATGACAAACTGTTGGACCTTTAAGAGTTGAGTAATATTATTGCGCTGAAAATTCGTTCAACTTCAGGCTTATTTTATTTTAAAATTCTCAGATCTCTATTAATATGTACTATTTGCTTTAGAATTATAGCAGAATAAATGAGGAATACATTATACAATATTAATTTTATTTGTATTTATGTTAATAAGGCTATTCACATTTTAAGCGTACATTCAACAAATCGAATTCATAGCATTTGTTATTGTTGAAACTGTGATCACACCGTCATGTGGCTGTCGTATTAAAAAATTATGCAACCCTGTGATGTACGTAATTATCCGGCTGTAGACAGAGCATAAAAGTACGAGGTACAAAAAACACGTCCAAGGGCTACTTTTATTTACGCGTGTTTGAGTATTTGCGTTTGCATGCGAAACAACAAGAAAGCAAAATGCGCTTTCGTAAATTGATGTACAGATAACAGACCCGCGTATTCAAACTGTGAATAGCCTTAATGTACTTATAAATATGTAAATTTGAATTAAAGAAAAAAAAATTTAATTTTTATTACCCTTTTTTAGATTCTTAGCTATATTTTTTAGCCTTTTATTTTAACTTTGTTTTTAGTTTTAGACTTTTTAACCTTCTTTTTTGCTCATTTAGAGTCATTCAAGAATTACCCAAGCACTACAGGCCTCTTTGCTTTGCTTCTTTTGGATGACTTAGGGGACGGGAGGGTCTGGATGGTGATTACGTCTGCAGTATTTAATTTTCGTAAAGGAATTTTCGAAGTTTGTACAAAATTTAGTCGATTTTAGTTTGAAAACATATGGCAACCCTACTTGTCTATACTTGAAAACGAAACACATGTTCAGGGATTTCCAAACATGTACCAATATTTATGTAAGCATGGACGGTGGTAAGAGCTTTGCTTAATAGGGCCCCCCAAACGATACTGCAAGTGGAATGTACATCTAGTTCCATAAAGTAACTGGACTTTTTTCGTTGCCCCTACACACACCACACATGTCGGTTGGACTTCATTATTTTGTAGCTGTCGAAGAGTTAACATCGAGTGAAAATATTGTTTTGAATATTTATTTTTATATTTTTCACTTTTTATAAAGACAACATAAAGACAAAAAATTCGCGTCATAATATAGCAATTGTTACGTTCGTCAGTTTTCCTCTGAAAAATTTCATCAAATTAAAGATTTCCTCCAAACGCCGCAATAAGTTTGCTGGCTATTCGGATTGAATGGGGACTTTTATCTACACCTCATGCGGTGAATTGTCCACAAATATTGCTCGAGAATTGCCGAGTGAAAAGCGGGGCATTGCTCACAGGATTTCCGAGTGAAAAATGGCTCACGGTGTGATTTTGTTTTCGAATAGGCACATACTACACGATGATCGTTGTTCGGCGTTCAAAATATTTTTTTTGTTGCTTTCAATGCGAAACTGTCAAAAAACACTGAGAGCCAGAGCGGATGAACAATTGTTAGGGCGATCAGGATATGTTCATTTTTGAACGCTGTACATGACAGCAATCACAATCGAAACAGTGTTGCTGGGTGGCAAAATTTAAGATGTGTTCACTTTTAGCAGCTAAAAAGTACTAGAAGTACTGCTTTTCGACTGAAAGGTATTTAAAAAAAAGTTGCATGAAACCCTTATTTTTAACAAGAATTCTTACTGGAATAAAGAAAAAAACAAGACTTGATCGCGATGAAACGATCAACATGTGACCTACCAACGATCAAAATGTAAAAGAGCGTAAAAAAGTGTTCATTGAACGCCGATCAACGATCATCGTGTAATATGTGCCATAATAGCGCTGGCTTTTGTTGTTCTCTCACTTGCTATGTGTGCCATGCGTGAACGGGTATGAGTGGATATGTGTGGAAGTTTTTCTTTGACTTAAATCAACTAGTACTCTTTCTTGTGTTAGTCAACCAATGATTAAAAAAGGAGAATAATAAGTATAAAAAATATAGGATTTTTTGTATGATTTAAAAAATTATAATATTATTACAGCCAGCTATTGTTATATTTTTTGATATAAGATGGCAATAATAACGTTTTTATGGGTGCTTATAATTATCATAATAGACCAATAATTATAGTTTTTGAATAGCCAATAGTTGTACTCATGTGCTAACGATTGTAGTAATTAATATGCGAATAATTGTGTTCACGTGCAAATAATTGTGGTTTTCGAAAGACTTTTTATTTTTGTTCTCACAAAACGCAGAGAGCTCATAGAAATATGTTAAGAATTGCTTTTAATACAGAATTTCTCAAAAAATAAAATAAAGTTTCACAGAGAGCATTCACTTAAAAACCGAATGAATGCTATGGGTTACAAGGTAAAATTTCCTTATGGGTGCCAATGATTGAAGTAGGTACGCTATATATATATTAGGGCGGAGCGATTATATACGAGAAAAAAGTACTCTTGTACCGAACTGGCTCAGGGGGGATCGGAAGATATGGTTTCTTACATTAACGATACAAAATTTTGAAAGGATAAGACTTCATCTTCCTGCTTCGGTTTTGAGCCAAAAACAGGACTTTATTAAACGATTTTTTAAAAAACTTCTAATGAATGGAATTGATAAATATTGGAGCGATAATTATTAATATAAACTTTCATCACGATATGATCCCGCTCTACACCTGCAGAAGGTCCTTTAAATAATCGATTTCCAAAAATTATTTTTATTGCAATAAAAATGAGCAGAATGAATAAATATAAATTAGAAAGTCTTCTATACAAAATTTGGTATCGATATGACAACATCTTCCTAATTCAAAATGTCCTTATATATCACGTTGTTAAAAAAATTAAATTTTTTGTCAATATTGTAGTCGATTTAGTAGATTTATAAACGCTGATTCCGATTCTGGTACCAGAAAGATCTTATCCTTGTTCGATCTTAAAATAAATAGCGTTGAATAAACAAAAATATGCATTTTTAGGCATATTTGAGTAATTATTAAAAAAGAATGGATAATGGTAAAATCCTTCAATATGCCTTGAATGATAATGTAATCCCTTATCTATTACTTCACATTATTCAAATAGTATGTTTGTATGTAATTTTAAAAAATTTTAAAAGAAATTTTGAGAGTCCAGCTTTTATAGAAAATGCTGATTAAAAATGTGTGTATTATTATTTCATAGCTATAATAATTGTACAGATCCTTATCAGTCTATAAAAATTAAAGATCTTGTCAAACTCATTAAGAAATTTTTGCGGTACCTGTAAAAATTCGCAATACCTGTATATTTTGTTGTAATAGCAGTTGCGTTTATTGCAATATCAAGATTTGAAGATTTTAAAATAGCCTACAAGTTGTAGGCTACAACCTATTCAACCTATATTCCAAATTTTATTAAACTCTGTTAAAACCTGAAAGACGGTCAAACAAACAAACAGGAAACTTTTAATTTTTTATATTAGTAAAAATTAGCGTTTTGTATGTATATTTATAAAAGCTAGACTCGCACAATTTTAATGTTAAATTTTTTAAAATAGCATACGATTATGCTATCAAATTTTATTTATGAATCAATTTTGCATTCATTGAATGTATTCTTATGTCGTTATTAAGTTGTACTTGTGAATATGAATTCAAATGATGAATATGAATGCAGATTTTACAGCTCTGCCAAAAACAGTGTGTCGCTGTTTTAATATTGTTTTTTGCTGCGTTAGCCTGCAAACATAGTGAACGACAATTCAGACAGGCAAGTAGGCAGGAGCAGGTAGTAGCCTGCGAAGAAGCGAGATAGAAATAAAGCCAAGCTACCTTTCATCTCGCTTGTTCACACAGTTTGCCTGACTCTGCCTGCCTGTCTGCCTGCCTGTCCGCTTCGGCGTTCATTCTGTCCGCAACCTTTGGCTGTATAAGCACAGTATGTCGCACACCATTTTGTATGTGGGCATTTCCAAACTGGCGTTATACTATGTTCACACTAAGGCCGAAAAGCGGCTTTTTAGATATGAATGGCTTTTCAGCTTAAAAGCTGAATGATATTAAGTTTTTCACCAAAGAAGTTCACACAGTGAAGTTGACACAAACACAAAAACATTCAAACAGGGCCGCATTCAGTTATGTAGCAAAGAAAGGTGTAAATTATTTTTTATTTTTTAGATGTATGCTTACTATGTAATTTTTATGTAGCACCGTTATATAATATGTTGCGTTACCAATTTTTTCACAGAAAAAAGCATTACTTAAATAAATTAAAAGACATGAACTCAGAATAAAACTGAAACGACAAAAGTTACTTTTAATGATTTATTAATAATTCATTTCAAAAAACTATTTTTTATAAACCATTTAATTGATATTAAAATAACACAAAAAATAAATAGTTTTGTGTAGTTTTTTCCGAACTGTCGGCTTTTAATTAGTTTTTTTTATATAAAAATACCTAATTATAACTTATAACCTTAATTTCATGTCAAGTTTTCAAAGAAATTGTAAACAAATAAATAACTATTAAAGCTTATCCCAATATGAAAAAAAAAATTAAGGCCCTTGCCTCCCTAAATAATGAATGCGCTCATGAAGCAGAACTTGTGTTTTGACAGAATTTTTTTTCTCGGCAAGGGCTTATGTCAAATATGACGCTCTATCTCGCTTCCTCAGCGACGAAAATTCCTTTTACACACGTATAGTGCGTGTGAGTAGAAAACCATTTCCTTATCTTTTATTTCTATGGCTTTTCAGCGAAAATCTCTGAAATGCTAAAAAACAACCCTGAATATGGTTGTTGAACAGACTGTTCGTTGAGGTAAAGTCATAATCTATTACTAAAATCCAAGATGTCGCTTGTGTTTGACATTTCATCTGTCCGTTGATATTAGCCGCATTCAGCGAAGTCAACGGTTTTCCACAATTGTTTTAAAATTCGATGAATGATAAAATTATAAGAGCACTCATTAAATCTGATCACGTAGCGGGCGTCATTTAATCGAGCGAATTACAAATTGACTGTCAATAAAAACCGACTTTTTCAGTGTAAACACCTTTTTTTGAAAAGATGGTTTTCAGCTAAAAAGCGACTTTTCGGTCTGTGTGTTTTATTACGGACGATTTGTAGGAAGAAATATTAAAAAATAAAATGAATAAGTCCAATTTTTAAAAAGTTTTTTTTAAACTTTGCGCAGTAATTAAGTAGCACTATATTAAGTAAAAACAATGACAACAAGCGACCCTAAGGTTTAAAAGATAATACAAAAAAACGGAAGTGATTTTTTACTTGGATTACAAAATGTGCAAAACTTTCTGAATTGGGCAAGACTTTTTGTATACAACTTTTTTTTAGAAGAATTTGAAATAATATAAGTTTATTTTCCAAGTGTTCAAATTTAAAAATCTTCTCTGGTTTGTTTTTTATTTGGCTTTTTGATCTGGCGTTACGTTACCAAAATTTCTACTATAGGTGAATTGGGTAATTAAGTAATTGGGTAGTTAAGTAATTATGTATTTAAGTAATTAAAAAAATATTAATACATTGTGCTTTCCTTTCCTAAACTATTTTTTCATTATCTCTAGCCAATGCCTTCCATTTTTAATAAAACACAAAGCTTACAAAACATATTCTAAACATTTACGAAAATAAAAACCACATTCATGAAACAGTGCGGACGATTTGACCTTCAAAGTAAATGGAGTTATGTATAAATTGCTTAAATTAATAAAATTAGAATGTTTCTCTTAAATAAAATCATAAAATAATAAGTTTTTAAGAAGTTATGTTGATTTTATATGATTTAAATACAAATTCTAAATGTTTGATAGTTTAAATCATACTTGGTTTTAAATACAAATTCTAGTTGTTTGATAGTTTAAAATCTTTTATTGAGCTTAAGGTCAAAGGTAGAACAATTAATTGTTCTAACGAATCTTTCCAAAGAAACAACAACAACGTATTTTCAATATGAAAATCAACATAAGAAATAACAATGTCATTTGGAAAAAACTTTAAGTTTTTAAGAAGTTTTAATTTTTTGGTCACGGTAGACTTTTCTGTGGAAATGCCCATATATAGGTACCCCGAAAAGGGTGGCTTGAAAGGGGGGTCGAATGTAAAAAATAATAGAACTAGCTCATACATGTAAACTATTTTCGAAAATTGTTGTATGGGACCCCACAGTAGGGTGGCAGATAGGGGTAGGTATGATCCAAGTGTTGGGGGTGAAACAAAAAACAAGACCGGCTCTTTCATTGAACAACTCTATGGCCTTTTCCATACTTAGTCAACGCAATATCAACGAAACATCAACGCAACAGCGAAAAAGTTGAAAAGCAATGCAACTATAAACCGAATGCTTTCAGACTTGCTTCAAAAGTCATGCAACATATCTGTGGTCAAAAGCACTAAGCGCTTAAGTCGACTTAAGACAAAACTGAGTTATTGATGTAGATGTGTTTCAAGCATATAGCTTTATAAGCACACAAAATCTGGAGCTTCTAGCATGACCCTAGCCAAAGTTATGACACAAAAACAAAAGACTCTTTCATACAATTCATATGGCGATTGAAAACTTTAACACGAGATTACTCGAAACAGCAATTTTTGACTTAAGCGCTTAGTGCTTTTGACCACAGATATATTTATTATTTAATATTTAACACTTGCTCATTCATCCTGCAAACTATTTCTTCTTCTTTAAAATTCTATTAACGAAAAAAATAACTAATTAATTAACTTATTCACCTTGATTAATACTGCACTACAAACAATTCACAAAACAACTGATGCAACAAGTCGCCGATGAAAATTGCGGAAAGCCGCGTTGCGTTGAACAGGTTGAGAACGTGTCGAGAACTTGTTGCGTGCAAGTTGCTTAATCTGAAGGTTCCGGTATAAATACACAGGCTAGCAACTTGAGTTGGAGTTGACCAAGTGTAGAAAAGGCCTATGAGTTATTTTTGGGGAGACATGAATTATTTCTCCAATGTGTTGTATTAAAAGCACCAACTGCAATCCCATCATTCGTATTTCGAAAGCACTAGTAGTTATGTATATGCACGACATGCATCGTGCATAATGGAGCGAGTTGTCTATTTGGCGAGTAGTGTTATCTTAGCGTGAATGAAAACATGTTTTTTAAACATATTTTTTGTTGCCCAAAAAATATCCTTATACATTTTTTATAAGTAATAACATAAGAATTCAAATTATGCTTTTTATATGTATATGCTTTTTTCTGAGTTTTATGCTTTTTTCTTGTTTTGCGACAAGTATATGCTTTTTCTGAGTTTTATAGCTTTTTTTAAAAAAATCTAAGATCCAACAATAGGCCAATTAGAATGTACTAATATATTAAGTAAAATTTTAATTCATTTAACAAACTTTCCCCAAAAAGGGCAAAAAGGGAATCAACTGTGAATGACAAATGACTACGAATGAATGTTTTTATGCCGTTCTCTGGTGCTATTCTACACAGTTTTCTTTGTAAAATCGCTAATTTCTTAAAAGCGAAGTGTTATGTGGAAGAAACAGTTTTAAATGAATCTAAGTTTGAAGTAGTCTTCATTTAGGTTGAACATAAAAATCTTGTGAATTTCTCTCCAATCATTGATTTTAAAAACTTCAAGCAGACAGTCAATTACATTTTGACGAATATGTTATTTGTATTTATGCCAAATCAAAAAAAAAAAAGAGTTATTGTTAACTGTTATTATCAGCTTGAAATAAAAACATAATTTTATCTACAACTGTAGTTACACGGCTAGAAATCTTGGACTAAATTTTACTACAGCTAAAATATTACTGCATTTTTTTAAACCTTGTAGTTTAAAATTTGAGCTTTGTAAATACTAACTGATAATGAAGTAAAATTCAACTGTACTTAAATTTTAAGCAAAATAAATATTACAGCCTTCTTTTTAGCTTTTTGGATTAAATTTAAATAAAATTCTGAATTAATTTTTCTTTTAAATGCAATTTATTCTAAATTCTAGTACTAAATTTGGATTTGGATCCGTTGGAACAGTTAGCCTGGCAATGCTGCGACTCAATATTAGGCGATTCAGTTTATATGTGTGCTTCTTGCTTGCATCATGTGTAGCGCTATAGCACAGTAGGCTTGGGCATTTTAGTTCACTAAAAAGATCGCTCTTTTTAGTTCAGTTGAGATTAATGAACTAGTTCGTTCATATAGTTCTTTTAGTTCATTTAGTTCAATTAGTTCGTTCGCTCTTTTAGTTCTCGTGCACTCGTTCATGTTGTTAGTTCGTTAGGTCTTATAGTTCGTTTGGTGTTTTAGATCGTTAGGTCTGTTAGCTCGTTGCATTTTTTAGTTCAATAGGTCTTTTAGTTTGTTTTGTTTGCTCGTTCATGATCAGATCTAAAAAATGAAACGAACTATATGACCGAATCAATTATTAACTGCGGACATAGAAGAAATTTACGTAAAAATACTACATATGGGGCATTTCACACAATATTTGCCATAAAAATTTGTTTTTGCACAAACTTTATTTTACCGTTCATTAGTGAAAAACTGTATCAGCACGGAATCAAGCCATTGTTGAGTGAAACCAAATTTTTTTCTAGTTCATTTCGATCTGACTCGCTGCGTTAATCGATTGAACTAAAACAACTAAAAGAACGAGAATCAACGAACTAGTTCACATAGTTCATGATGCGAATAGTTCAATTGAACTAGTTCGTTCGTGAACTACCCAAGCCTAATAGCACAGTGGTGAGACTAGTGATCTTACAAACTGCATGTCGTAAGTTCAAATCTCAAGGTGTTTGTTATTTTTTTTTTTCAATATTTTAATTCAAGCTGTATTAAAATCATATTTTAGTATTTTGAAAATACTAGATTTGAAACCAAAGCTTGTGTGGACCTTTATGTAGTACAGAAAAGTTTCAAGTCTAGTAAAGATTTCTAACCGTGTATTTGGATGGTGAATGAGCAATATTTATATGTTCGTTACCAAGTATTGTTTTAACCCATTAATGACAACGTATGACATACGCAATGAAAACATTTTTCAAAAATTCTTCAAAGCTGTTTCAGGTAAAGCTAAAAGTATGCTTTTTTAAAAAAAAATGTTCTAAAATTGACAATTGAAGCCTTTTGTTTTTATTTTTTCGCGCCAGTTCATGAACTACTTAAAAGAAAAGTGAAATATACCACTCCAGTGAGTTATTTTGTTTTATAAACATCAACAAAATATAAATAAAGAAGTGCATTAGGTTAAAGTTGCACGCCTACGCTACGAAATGAAAATTTTCCAACATCTCATTTTTCTATTTTTTTTTTTTATTTTTTTTATTTCTCTACTTACAGACTTTATGCTTTTATGATCATACGCCTCGCCACACTCAAATCCTTTGAATTTTTTTTTTAAACTTCAGAATTTTCCGTATAATATTAATACAAATTTATGCTGGAAATTTCAAAAACTAAACTCAACATGTTCTGGTAGTGAGCATTAATGGGTTAATGTGTTCACATTTGTTCGAAGAGAGTTTGCGATGCGTTTCAACATACGCCATTTAAAATAGATTTCTGAAAAAAACCTCTTTAATGGTGCTCGAACATCTAACTACATGATGAAACTATGATGTTCATGCACATAAACATATATACATATCTGACTGTTTCCACAAATCGTTGGCTGTTTTTGCTGATTCTGAAGTTTGACGGTAGGTTGTATTGTAGGCAGAGCATTAGCCCCATCTTAAAAGGTTTTGTTGTTGTCGGAACTTGATTTTGCAGAAAAATCATACGATGCTAGCAGAAGTAAAAGTATTGTTATGAGTAAAACGGAAAACAAAACAAAACACAAGACGTTAAAAGTGGCTCACAACAAAAAAAAAAAAACAATTATAGAATAGTTTGCGATGTATTCGTTCCAGGTGTTTGCTCTCCAGAGTTAACATCGTGTCATAGAGACAGGTATGACAGGCGGCATAAAACAGCTTTTTCATGCGCATCGTTTGCGGTGAAAATAAACATTTATTTGTTTATATGACGCATAAGCTTGACAAGTGCCGATTATGCCAAAACTTTTGTCGAAAATGAAATTGTTTGACCTATTTCCAGTTTAGAATACGAAATGATACGATATTGAAAATTATCGTTAGAATGTTAAAAATTTCAGTACCAAACAAAGTAAAGGAACATTTGAACTTTAAATTTTAAAGCGATACTAAAAGCTTTTTGACTCTATAGTTGTAAAGTTGGATCTATATTTTTCTCTTAATTTCGAGAAGAAAGTACATTGCTGCACTTAAAGTTATCTGTAACTTTTTCGCAATAAACGTATCTTAAAAATATACTCTAAAAGTTTCAGACCGAAATGTAAAATATTTTAACAGTTACAGCAAAAAGAAGAGAGCGCGCCGCACAGTGTTTTCTTCCTGCCATAAATAGAAAAATCAATTTCCAAAAAAGTTATGTTTTCTGATGGAACACACTTCATTTAAGAAGAAGACCAAAGAGTTTTTAAATTTTTTATTTCGTTTCGTTACACGGAGCTCTGAAAATAAAATGTTAGAAAAACTGATAGTTTAAATGCAACCCTAACTAATGAAGCATTTTTTATAAACTTGTAATCAAATGCAACTAAAAATTTACAGTAGCAGCCAAAAGAAGAGATCGTGCCGTAGCTATTCAACCGATTTGGCTAAAAATTTGACCCGTTATTTTAGAAATACATGGCGAGGTCCGGAACCTTTAAAACATTAAATTTTTAAATAATAAGTTAATTTTTTTGAACAAATAAAAAAAATTCGATTTTAACAACTATTTCATAAGTCCGCTTAGAAGTCCGATTATAGAACAATAATCTCATTGAATCTTTTATATCAGATGACTACGGATAGCTGGGTGCTTTCCCACCCCAACAAACCTTTTTTTGGAGGACTCTACTTTGAGACAAATAATTATAAACATATTAGTGCAAAATGAAGTAAAACAAAATTTTGGTTGTACAGTTTAAGCCACTAATAAAAACATGTTAAAATTTCAAAACGATGTCTTATTTAAAATAATTAATGAAAATAATTAAAAATTTTGGTTGTAACACTAGACTAGTACCTTAAGAGAAAACTATTTGTGTTATTTTTACAAAAGCGGAAAACTGCAAGCATTATAAACATGAACTTAAAATCAAATTTGGCACTGACCATCTCCTTTAAATCCACGTCCTCTCTTGTGCTAGTCTAACACCTTATCCACTCGTCTATCGCAGTTGTTAACAAAGTTTTGCTAATTTTGCATCTTAAATTATAAAAAATTTTTTTTTATAATTTCTCTTTACAAAAATATACGGAGGCGTACGAACGCGATCTAGCTCGGCCCAAAAAAATTTGTTTTTGTTTTCTTTTTAAAATTTAGATTTTTTACATATTTTTCCTGTTCATTAAAAATTTTTAACCCTTTCAATGGCTAGGCTAAACTAAGAACAAAATAATTGTTTGAGGTAATATTCTTATTATTTAGGCCCTAAAAAGATGAAAAAATCATAACTTTTCTTTTTACCTGCGCTACTTACGTTTTGCAAGCTTGTACAAAGAAAAAATTGGTTTGCTCCTGTTCGGCACAAATTTTTTTGTTTTAATCTCTTGAAGGTTTTTCAACCCTTTAGATATTTGTTTTTTAAACCCTCTTAATATTCTTATCAGTAAAAAAATAAAAAGGCAAAAAACATTTATTTGATTTTTGTCCGGTTGATTTTTTCTTATAAAGTAGGCAAAAAAGTATTCATTTTATTTTTGTCCGGTTGATTTTATTTTATAAAATAGGCAAAAAAAATGCCTTTTTTCGGCACAAAATCGAATACCCAACTGGGCCTTACAGAAGCACTCATCAAAACAGCGATCATGGAATAATATATGGATGCCAATAATAGCACTACAAGCATGCTTTCCTTTGCTTAGCCCTAGCGTAATTGCCCAGTGGGTAGGAGCCTCAATCCCGCAAGGTTTTCACAATCTTCGGTTTTATGATTGCGACTAGGATTGCTTTGGAATTATGGAAACTGAACTACTCGACACCATTCAATGAATATTTTTATATACATATTTCCAATTTCTGTAATGATACTGTTATTAATTTAATCGGTTAGGATAACGGTTAATTTGAAGAAAATGTAATATATAAAAAAAATTTCGACAACATTCGACGCACTGAGCAATTAAAAAATTCAATACATTTTATTAAGTCTATAAATTAACTCAATAAACTTACAACTCAGCTAGCTACAAGGAAACTAACAAAGATTTCTTTTGTCTTATTAGGGCATTTAAAGTTTCGTAAAAATGGTTGGTTGCATCTTTTTCAAAATTTATGGCCCGAGAATTTAATACACATTTTTGATCTGTTGCTATTGGTAAAAGATACATGTATGTAATCTATTAATTCTAACATAGGTTTCCCCCTCGCGAACCAAAAGAATTTCTTGCGTTAAAGTATCGAATAATTTTCAACTCCGGGAAATGATTTTTTAACCATTTGATAAGTAAAAGTGTCAAAATAATGCTTTTCATAAAGCAGCAAAAAAATAATTTACAGGGGATAATGCAGAACTAGATGAAAACATATAATTTTGAAATTTTATTCTGAATCATTTTTAATTTCTCAGACAATCAGGTCAAAATTTTGAAATATTCAGATTTTTTTATATTTGACCTTCAAATTCAAAATGTTAGAACAATAAAAATATATTATATTTTATTTTTGCTTTAGCAATTACTTTTTATTGTCTTTTTAAAAATATTTTTTTTCCTTAATTTTGCTTTTTCTTTCATTTTTGACCACATTTGAATGTTTCGTAAATATTTAAAAAAAAATCTTAAAAGTTTTCTACTCAAAATAGTATTTTTATTTCATAAGAAAATTCTTTTCTAAAAGTTTAAGCAATCTCAGAGGTGGTCAATCACATTTTTGATCTCCAAAATACGAAAAATAAAGCTAAAAATGGGTCTAAAATAACTAAATTTCAGCAGCGAATATCTCGAGATTTTGTTCCTGACTGGGAAAAATTAAGCATGCCACTATATTGTACAGCCAAAAATTAAGTTCACGTTTCCTTGCGATTTCGTATGTCTTTTTGACGTCCCAGTGTAATAGGTCTGTTCCTTTACTCTAAAGTTTTAGTCCAATTTACCAGTTTTGCAGGTTTAAGTCCAAGAAGTGTTCCCGTACTCGAGAAAAAAAAATGATAAAAGATAGTGCAATCCAGAGAGTAAAAAATGTGCCCTCACTGTCAAAAGTTGCAAGTTTTAGTCAGAGTAGTTTCTTTTGGTAATAACGGTAAGGTGGCAAGTTGATTAAAATCAGCTGTTTATAAGTTAGGAAAGAAATTACAATCTATAAAAAATTCTTTCAAATAAATAAAAAAAATTGTAATGCAAACCAGAAACATGGTAAATTGTTTTAAAACTAAATGTAAATGTTAATTTGTGAATTAAATTCAATTTTGCTTAAAATCTTTAGCATGTCATTTGCACTGTCGACACTCTAAAATGTAGAGTCTACATCAAGCCAGCTCTGATGCAGAACCAAACAAATCTGTTTGGTGGAAAACAATTTTGACAAACGACATATTTACATGAAAGTTTACACAATTTTATTTCGAAAAAGTTTCACTTTTAGTGTTTTTCTCTATTTTTGAGAGGTTTTTTTCTTACTCTCACGCTTTTGACAGTTTTACCATTTTTAGCCCAAAAAAATACTGAAACAGACCCAATATTTTTAATTTTTGATAAATTACACTTTTAAACTTAAATAAAATAAATGTTTTCCGAATTTTTGCTTAAGTTTGTCACATTTTTCGTAATAGCTATACTAAGAATTTTTTTAATGTGGAAGATCAAGAAGTTCCTTATTCAATTATATGCAAATGATTGAATTGTAAGGAATTCTCTTACTTAAAAAATTAATTAGCCATTTCAGCTCTTGAAAGAACTTTGACCAAGCTTCTATTGATCAATTGTGCTGTGCATGTAATTAAATGTTTAAACACAAATGATCAAGAACTGAACCTACGAGTTTTCTGCCGACTTCGAATGGCTCATGTGCCCAAGAAACTTTTTCACGCCACTTTCTTATCTTGGAGGTTTGCCAGAACAGAAATATTAATTAAAATTTGAGCTGGGAATTGAACTCGTACTACCGCGATTTCTTTAGCATATGGGCCACGCACTTTACCCAGTAAGCTACGGCCGCCACCATCTATAATTGGAATATAAAATATTTAAATCCTGGGTTAATATTGCAAGAATTGAAAAAGGCTGAAATAGTTCTTGATCTGGCATCACGGTATAAACTTCCCTAATACCCAGTGGGCAATTGCAGGACTCCGAAGGCCTTCTAGCAGGCCTGCGTTAGGTTTTTATAGGCCTTCCACACTCCTTGCAAACACCGTTTTATTGCTTGTATGAAATGAGAAAATTTGCCAGGCCTTCCGCTCTCCTTGCTCAAAAGAGACCTGCCAGAAGCACTCTTTCGAGAAGTCACGTTAGAAGGAAAAGCAATATAAATATCAACTTGAAATAAAAAACGATTAACAATTTCGGATTTGAACCATAGTCCTCTCATGTGGCGGTCCGACATCTTACCCACTCCTCTATCATGGTTGTTAAAAATCAGTAGCCTATTTTGCATCAAAACAAATAAATATGTTTTTAAAATCTACATTTTTTTACAAACTGTTCTGTTTATTTAAAATCTTTTTTTGAATTTTTTTATAAATTTTCTGCATACAAAACTATAAGAAGACTTTTTTTATAGTTTTTTTTCCATATAAATATTTGAATATAATATAATATGTAATGTGTTAGTTTTCGAGAGCCCGAGTTCGAGACCCAACTCGGACAAAAAAAATTTTTTTTGTTGTTTTTATAAATCTACATTTTTTACAAACTGTATTGTGTACTTAAAATTTCTTTTGGCATTTTTTTTGTAAATTTTTTCATATTAAATAATATGAAAAGAATCAGAACCTTCAAAAGGTAGGCCTTACAGAAGTTATCATCAATGCAGTGATCATGGAAGGTGTAATGACGCCAATAACAGCAGTGCTAGCATGCCTTCTTTTGCGGAGCACTCGCTAAAATGCCCACTGGGTACATACATAAATACATACATTTTTAATCAACACTTGGAGGCATTACCAAAAAACAACAGTCCGCTATAAACACTGTTGCCAGATTAGCGGACTACCCACCAAATCAGCGGATTTTGATGTCACAAGGCGCGATAAATTTTGAATATTAATGAGCACTCCGTTAACAATGTTTTAAAAGCAGTAAAAGAAGATATTTTGTCTGTTTTTGAAAATTTGTGGGAATTTGAAAATATTTTATCACTCAGCTAGCATTTGGACGAGAAATTGTTCGCCTTTCGCCTAGGTGAGGCGAAAGCGATACTCATGGAAGATATTTAGGCGATTTTCTTTTTGCGCGAAAAGAAAGCGATTCGCTATCTTTACTTTTTGGTGCTAAATTTTGGTTTCAAAAACCAAACACTACAGTTTCGCCTTTTTTTCTTCTAGGGGAATAAAATTTATTCTAAGGGGAATAAAAAGATATCATTAAAATTGACTGATTATTTTATAACAACTTTCAGGGCCAGTTTCACGAACATTAATTAACCAATTGGTTAATTAATCTCGTCTAGAAGATTTCGCCACGATGGACTTTTTTCTCCCACGAGAGAGCAGAAAGCGAGTGCAACTTATTTTCGGCTTGAAGAAATTGAATATAAGGATGCAGCTGGAGATTTAATCTTTGAGCTGGTAAACTTTTCACTGCACTTGTTATTATTGCCTTGGTTCAACGCTGATGTTGAAAGAAATCGTTTACAAATTAACATTGTTAATTGCATTTTGAATGTTAAGTATTTCTTGCATATGTATGTCCTTAAAAAGAAAATTGGTAGCATATAATCATTTTAGTTTTTAAGATACGGCTTAAAAAGGCACCAGAAGGAATGCCCCGATCATATCTAATGTTAACTAGGTCGAATGGAATCTATATCAACTAGATCATTAATAAAGAATGGATCAATTTAAATTAACAAATACTTTTAGTTTCTTTATTAATTGGAACTTGAATTGATATATTTTGTGGTTTTTTTTTACCTTATTATATATATATACTTGTATTCATATTTTGTTATAAATTATGCTACTTAAATTAAAAAAACAACTATTTAGTGGATTTTAACGGATTTTTTGGTAAATTTCGCAGATTCTGATCTTGATTTTTGAGTAGCTGGCAACACTGGCTATGAATAACACTCATAATAAATTAACTCATTAGCTTTATAGATAGTTCTTTTATCGAAAATCCATGGGAACGATAAGAGTGTCGTCAGCGGATTTTGCGATTAGCGAACAGCTGAGATACGGTTGATGATACGGTTAAAGATAGTGACTAAAATAGCTACTATATTTATTTTATCATGCTTACACAGATGTGTATGTTTATGTACATATGTATGCTCATATGCGTGTATTGATCGCATGTTGCGCTCTGGATGCAGATAGGGTGGCGTGATTTTCAAGTTCAATGAAGTTTCACAATGTTTACCGGTGAGCATGTCTTGCCAACAATAATACTGCCAAAGTGTTTAGAAAGAAACTTGGTTAAATGGTTTGGGGGAGGACGTACGATTGATGGGAATATTAAGCTATTTATAAGTGAATGTTACCTCATACTAAAGCCGTGAAGAGCGATATAGAGAGAAAGAGAGTATTTTTTGACATGCTAAAAATTGTTTGTAAATATTGCATAAATACATATGTATGTATATACAAAATATTATGAGTCGGCATATCAGGCGATATTCGAATTTAGCATTTGGCGTCATTATAGATAAACTTAAAAATATTTGTAATTTATTTTGCAAAATTAAGCTTAAAAAATGTATACATACACACATGCAAAAATAAATGCTTTGGTTTGTGTAAACAAGCCGTTACAATTCTACAGTGGGGCGCCGTCAAATGTGTGTGAAAAATGTGTGATATCCCAATGTGCAAAACGGATCCGTTTCGAATTCGAGACTTACTCACTTCCTCGTACATTTTATTCGAAACGGATTGTGTTATAATTCGCGTTATAAAATATTATATAACTATCAAAAAATTAACATCTTTAAATGGAATAACGTATCTACTACAACTGATTTTCAGTTTGAAGTACTTGAGTATAAGGATGCAGCTGGAGATTAAATCTTTGAGGAGCTGGTACACTTTTCGCTGCACTTGTTTCATCAGTGATTAAATTGCTGCAGTCAAAGTAGCAAAAGTCGTAAAATTATTGCTTTTTAAAGCAATCACTCTTTCTATAAATTTAAAACTTAGTACTGCTTAAATTTGTGATTGAGAAAAATCAAACAGTCGCAGTCAAAGCAAAAGCAAATAAAAATATCGGATAGACTGCGAAGCACTTCAGCAGTTGACAGTTTCAGCAGTTTTTGTTTTGATTGACTGAAATAACAAAATCGAAAGTCGAAGCAGCAGCGGTTTTTACTTTTAAGCTTTGTATTGATACAGTTGTTTGATCGCTTTCGTGCCAATGTTTTTGATTTTCCATCGCAAATCGCTTTTCGATAGAGCACCAGGGTGGACCCTACAAATTTGTTTTTTTGGTTTATACTATGTTGAGCTGGCAGAAACTGATGTAAAAATTTGAAAGAGTTTTTTTGACACTTTTGACACAAGAACACATTTTTAAACTCCACCTTTGTGTCAAAGGTGTTATTCTTACATCAGATTCCAAATCAGCGATCCCTTATATATTGCCAGCACATGCACAAAGAGTATAAAAAAACCACCTTTTTAGGTCCACCGTAATGTCCAATCGAAAAGCGATTTGCGATCGAAAAACAAAAAAATTGACACGAAAGCGATCAAAAAATTTATAAGCACAAACCATAAAAGCAAAACAGTCTGCTACGACTGTTGAAAAACTAATAAACTGTCGACTGCTGAAGTGCCTCGCAGTGTTTTGCTTTTGCTTTGATTGCGAGAAGCATAAGTTTCAGCAGCAGCAAAGGAAATGAAAAATATTAGAAGTTTTAACACGCTGGTTATCATTGCCTTGGTCCAACGATGATGTTAATAGAAATCGCTTACAAATCGACACAGTTTGTTTTTTTTCGTAATCCATAGTCATTTTTTGTTTAGAAGGTTTCCGGAAAATATCTTGTGTACGGCTATCTTATACTCACATGTAACTTGTTCACTCATGATAATAATTTAAAAATTCTGACAAGAAGTTTTATTCGATTTGAAGGAGAGCTTGAGGATTTCATGCCTAATGATATAAAAAAGTTATTTAAAATAAAAATACACATTTGTATTTCGTATCCCTAATCCACTGAAAATAAAATAAAAGACTTTATAACAAATTTAAGACTGCCTTTTATGTTAACGTTGTGACCATTTTTTTTTACGGCTTCGTAACGGGTCCGTCGAAACATAAGAAAGCGAAGTGCGTACTGACGAACTCGTAACGGGTTCGAAACGGATCCGCATCCGTTTTTGTGCACATTGGGATGTAAACAGTTTACAAACATCATCAGGCCAAATGTTGTGGTCTAATGTCAGGCGTTTTAGTCGGTCGAACAATCGTCAATAGAATAATAAAGTACACAATACTATTGATTTTTTAACCAGTTACATACATACATATATCTATTTTAACTATGTTTTAACTATGCCGTTGAGGGCTCTTGTACTTGAACTCGACTTCTTAAAACGTCAGCGATTAAAACGAAAGAGAAAAATTAGACTGAACGAGTGAAATTTCTCATTCCGCAATCAATAATTTATTTTATAAATGTTTACCAACTAGTTTTTGAAAGCAAGTTGGTTAATTTGGTTTAATTTTTAATTTGCTATAGCGCCACTATATCAGGGGAATGTTTTTCCATCAAAAACCTCCATCAAAGGGGTTTTTTATTTATGAGGTCAATCAGGGGAACATTTTTCCATCAAAAAGCTTACTTGTTTTTGTTTGAAAAAAAGCTTTTATACGAAAAAAAGGAGTTTTTTTATTTATGAGGTCAACCATAAGAGTTGAGTTTCGAGGGTTAAACTGTTTTAATAAAAATTATTTTCCAGGTAATTCTTAATGTTTCACTCATTGACATGAAGTGGATAAAGTTAATGGGGAAAAAGATTTTCTAACAAAAACAGCATCAACATGTACTTAACCTTGAACCTTCAATTTCTCTAAACGGCCGAAGAATTAAAAAACGGTAAACGCCATTAAATTCAGCATCCTCGAATTATGCTGAAATGATATGTCCCCAGCTTGTTTGATATTTGCACATGCACAGTGTTATTATTGTAATATCAGCTTAAGCAATTTTTAAGATATCTGCGCGTTTTGTATTTTTTTTTGTGACTTTCTTGGATGTATTTTTATGTGATTTAGACCCTCAATCGGCATAACTAAATAATAAAATTTTTATACATATCTCATTTGAACGTTTTCCAACAAAGTTAACCCATTGAGGACGGATAAAAGATCCTCGTCTTCAGAGGGTTCAATTGGTACCGAGTTTTTATTGTTAATTTTTTGATTTCGATAAACTTATATTGACTTTCCTTGCATGATTGAAGATATGTGTAAAGAATTTTATTACCTTTCCAACGGTCTTTTATCGAAGATAGTCGGACAAGAAATGACGTAGTTATGCCGATTTTTGGTCTAATACACATAAAAACGCATCCAAGAAAATCACAAAAAAAAAATCATAAAACGCGCAGATTTCTCAAAATTTTTTATGCTGATATTAATAATTTTTGAAGCTTGAATTTCAATTTTCTTTTGTTTTTGAAAATTCTTAGGAACAAAAAACTTTCCCATGCAAAAAGTGGGTTTTTGCCAAAAAAGGAACATTTAAAAAAATTCCAGGAAGCCTACGAGTTAACACATTATAAAACCTTCCGTGGAGGATACAGCAATAAGCCAAAGAATATTTTAGACAGAGTTTATCAAACACTTCTTTTTGTATAGATCCGACCCGGCCTGGTGTTTATATTTTTAATCTATTAAATTAATTTTTGCGGAATTTTTAGAGAATTAACCGTTTTCATATAGTTACTTTGGCTTAGGAGATAGGCGTGGTTTTTATACTATTTTGACAAATTTGAAATATATGGTGAATATTTGAGACAAAAGTTTCAATTTCAAATTTACCATTTTGTTAAAGTCACTTTGTATGGGAGGTTGTTACGTTGTTTAATTTTTCGATTTTAAAAATTTCAATTATATGGTGAATTTTTGTGGGCAGAATTTTTAAACAAAGTTTATGGGCAAATTTTTAATCATGGCATTAATTTTTGTTTCATTTTTAAATATTTTAAAGATTTGATAAAGTAACGCTGTATGGCAGGTAGGCGTTAATTTTATCCGATTTAAAAAATTTGAAATATATGATGAATATTTTACTTCAAAGCTTATGTGCACAATACCAAGTAACTGCAAACATTTTTGTGGCGATTTTAGAAATTTTATTGTTTCATTAAGAAGGCGTGGTTTTCATCCGATTTTGCTCATTCTCGAACATGTCTTTGTTTTTTTAATATAAGCACATATACCAAATTTCAATATGATAGCTTTAAAATTGCAGCTCAGAAAATCGGCTTAGGAGGTGATGCCGATCAAGAATATATATACTTTTCTATACCTGCCACGCCTTCTTATCAGCGTCATAAGTGGAATAAATAAAATTTATTCCATATTATTTCTTTTCATTTAGTACAATTTTTTTCTTAATTTGTGTACCAAAACGAAAAAGTCATTTACCAACCCTGGCATGAAATCTTTTTCAAGCTGGTTTCAAGTACAACAGTTGTTCACACAATTCTACACAAAACAGTTCATTATTTGCCTGAAATAAATGACTGAGGGCAGACTCTCATGAAACTCGACCTAAAAACTCGATTAATTTTTTTTTAATTGAGTTGGATTTTTTTTATTGGAGATAAAATTTATTTCGTAAGCCTAAGCTCTGATAATATTGGTCAGTCGTTTTTTTTAAGCACTTTAATGAGCGAAAAATGTGAAAAAACGCTACTAAAAATTCACAAGTCCACCATTTTTGTAATTTTCAACTATTTATATATATTATAGGTGGTTCAAGCTCTAATAAATATAATCAGTCCAATTCTGAATAATTTTTTCCCGGGGAATCAGAAAAGGGAGTTTTCATTTTTAAGATAGCAGATAAAAATATCACATTATTTTTTTTACACTCATGAATATTGACGGTTGATGTACAAATTGGCATTTAAAATTTCCAAAATGTTTTTGAACTTTATCTCAAAAATGCAAAACACCTTTCTCCGATTCCCCGGGGAAAATCATTCAGAATTGGGCTGAGTATAATTTATAAAAGTTTTTTTTGTTTTTTTATTCGTAAGGAAACACATCTAATAACTTTAACATTGGGATATAAAAAATTACATATCTTTGAATTTTATACCATTTAGTGAGGAATTACTCGTAGTACTACGTAAAAATATAAAATTTAAGAAAAAAGCACATACTTTTGTTGCCTTGACTGAACACTCCTGCCTAGAGACCGATAGATATTGGATTCAATTCGAGTGAAAATGCTTGATTTAAATACTAAAGAAAAGAAACACTTTTAAACTCGATTGTAGTGAATCGGTTTTTTCAAAAATATTTAACTAATATATTATTAGAATAGTTTTACAAAGTTTCTAAAAAATGAAAATATTTTTTGCTCTTAATGGCCTCAGTCGTGCCCACTCCTGATATCGCACTGTCGTTTGCCATTTAGAAGTGAATTTCGGATTTTGTGGCACTTTACTTTTTTGGCAATTATGACTTGATATTTTACCAGATGAAAATTTAATTTCCAGAATATTCCAGAATATTTCTGCAATTTTTTTACAGTTCAATATCTTTACGAATATCGTATAGTGGGATAATCGAAGCGGCATACCTAGATATTCGGCCAATTTGGAATTTTTTAAAATGTTTATTTTCCAAAAAGTTTCATATATATAGCTATAAAGCATATACGAAGGGGATTCATGTAAGAAAGCAAGTGTATTACTTTATCGATTAATATAACTTTGAATTTTTTAATTTTTGTAAAATATTAAATTTCGTAATTGTTTGTATGTAAATAAGGGTATTCATGTAAAAAACAAGTGTATTATTTGACTTAAAATATCAGAGTTTTGTTATAAAATAATTGGCCAAAACATGATCGTGTCGGAAAATGTTGACAAACCAGTTTAGCGGTTGGTCTGATGGGGGGAGGACTCTTATGACGTGAAATTGCTTGAAAGTTTTAATTCTCTTAGCTATTTGGCTCCAGTCAACGAGTCTAAGCAGCACTTCGTAGGAAATGTCATTATAAATGAAAAAAGGTCAAAAAGCTGTTGTTTTGGTTACAAGGAATATTTGCTAAAAAAACATTTGAAATTCAAAATGTGCGAATTTATGGCATTATTTAGCAAATTAAGGAAGCAATGCAATTGTATACTTAAAAAGCAAAAGTTAATCGTTCTGTTGAGTTATTCAATAAAAAGAGAAAACAACACTGTTCTGTTTGTATTAATCGCAAAACAAACAATAAAACAAAAAAAATTGCTTTGTGCATTTAATATGTATGTAGAGTTGGCAAAATAAAATGTATGAAGAATAGACAAACTAACAAAAAATCAAGATCAATGTCAATGGCACAAATGTTAATAGATAAGAAGTTTTTTTAGTGATTAAATGTGGAAACTTTTTGACACGCTTGACGAGCATGTGCCTTGCAAGAAAGCCAGACAAACAGTGCAGTGTTTTTTAAATTGATTGCGTAGCAATTTATTAAAATACCGGCTTGATCAATAAATACTATGGGAATTATTTGAAAAATCCTAATCAAAACCTCAGTTACAAAGTTGTCTACTGTCGCAAGTGTCATTTATTCATAGGAATAACAATGCAATACGCATAACTTGATGCCGTGTGTTCGTGACGCATTGCCACGTCAATTTGTGTAAAACGAAGTGAACAAAAAAATAATTGTATTATTATTGATCATAATGCCACAGCCCAAGTAGTAGATATTAAATTAACTAACAAAAAACATGCCACCGTTTTCTGTACTTTTTTTCTCTTACAGTTTCTGTACTCATATATTTCAGCTACACACTTTCAATTCAGTCATTTCTTCTGTTGAGTCTTCCATTACTCTCTTTATTTTACGCTGTCTTACCAGAATTCACACATATTTCTAGCTACGTCAATAACATCGAAAAATCATACGATCGCATTTTTGCTCATTAGTTTGCTATTTATTGTGATTATAATATTTTTGTGTCCAAAGATATTTTTCATTACACGTCAGATCATTAACAGAATCCGAATTAGAGTGCAGGCGGACTTAAACGTGTGCCATGTTGACGAGTTGCCGTAGCAACAGTACGATTTAATGCAGTTTATATTTTGTTCTATTTTGAAAAGTTTACATATTATTTTTGTGGTCAAAAGCAATAAACACTTACCTGGAGATAAATGTGTTTAGATGTTATTTAATTGTTAATTTTTGTCATTTAATTTTTGTCATAAACAGAAAAAGTAATCTTTTCAAATTATGTCGAGTTGTTCCTCTCACTTGTTTAAGAAGATCTAGGATATAATTTATTTTTTTTTTGTAAAAAAATAAAAGAACCAAGGCACGCGCCTCATACAACGTTTGGGCTTTGACGTGAAAGGAAAGTTATAAACTATTAGAGGAAGAATTGATTAGAACCATACGTGAATTATCGATTAGGCGGAACAAACGTAAAAGAAAGCGAAAATAACCACGCCCGAACCCGGATTCGACCCGTGGACCTCTGAGTTGATAATCAAGCGCACTCTTCACTAAACTACTAAGGCCGACACTAGTTGCGTCAAATGATGTTTTTTGATCATAATATATCTCTGGCATTGTTTACTTTATTTGATTCTCCTTCATTTTTGGCTATTTATATTTTTTTGCCATAAACTTTAGCTTTTTATTTTCATCGACTTTCGTAAACTATTTTTACAAGTTCATTGGCTTTTTTATTTTGGTATTTTTGGTATTAATTAAAGCATTATTTGTTTTATTAAGTAGTTTTAAAATTGGAATTCAGTGATAATCTTATATATTAATACGCAAACATAAAATGTTGTCGTACACTTTTTTGATATTTATTTTAGAATAAGAGCACTGTGAGTATATCATTGGAAAGGTATTGCACCATAGATGTGCCGAATCATGTTAGACTTTTAAATTTATGACCTCTGACCCGAAATATTAACGTTGAAAGTTTATATTAATTTTAATAGGGAATCTCAGGACTAGGAAGTGATAGAATGGTAAATGAGGTATCGGATGAAAGGTCTGGATGAAGAGGCTTGAACAATATGATTGCATTTTAGATTGGTGACCTTCGAACTGAAATATGAGTGTAAAAAGAGCGTATAAGAGCGTATAAGAGATGGAAGAACATAATGTAAGATGGGACGCCGAGAAACGTTTTGTGTACGTAGCAAACTACTCAGGCACAAAAGTCCAGAGTATCAGATTCAATTTTATTTTAAAAGCTACGAGAAGTAACGAAAAACTGCGAAGTTTATGAAAAAAATTAGTCGCACAAAAATACATATATTGTGTCAATAAAGTTGCTGATATGTATCGAAACTGGCCTGAGTCTTAACTGTAATGTACCTGAAGCATACCCAAAAAGTACTACGAAAGTCACCTGAAATAGTACCATATGAAGTCTGTATTATGCCAATAAAGTGTTCAAAAAGAGCGACTATATTCGGAGACAATAAACTGACGAGTGCCCTATTCGGTCCTCGTTCGTACATTGTGCCTGCCCAAGGTGTTCCATAACTAGCACTTCTTTCGGTACAGAGGTCGGGCATTTGCCGACATGGGCACCGGACATATATCAGCTACTTTATTGACACAAAATATGAAATTGCTTCTCGGGGCAATTTTCCAGAAAAAACGCGTAAAAGTGATAAAGGCCTATATCTCAAGAAGTTGGATCGACCTCCTTAAAAAAACTTTGGGGTTTTAATCAGCGCTGTAAGCCCTACCAGGCCAAGGAGATTGGCGCATTTTTCATAAAGTAAATTTGTTCGTAGAAGCGGAAAATAAAAAAAAACGCTTTTGGGGCCATTTTTCGCTCATTTTTTAAAGTTTTTTGCGATTTTGACCTTGAAGATGAAGTTTTTTATTTTATATGTTCACAATTTTTGTTCTTTATGACAAGAGCTACAACTTTGCCTCAGAGAGTAAATCAAAATTCCGAACGGTTTGCAAGATATGAGCTTGAGAAAATTATCATTTTTTTGCAAAAATGACACCGAGAACCCACATCTTTGGGGGCCCATAAAAAAACCTGGAGGACTTTGGGCAAAACTGGGAGACAGGGGTCTTTTTTTTGTCTTTTATCACGTAGTGGTGTCCGTATATGGTTATTTTTTTCGTGTTGCACTGTGTAATCATATTAAATTTTTATTTTATGTATTTTAAAATTAAAAGGAATGTTTAACTTTTCTAAAATATAAAATATCATAACTTTTTTATTAAATAATCACATTAAATTTTTATTTTATATATTTTAAAATTTAGCAAATATCGTTAATAAGGGACGTTATATAAAATCGTTATTATAAAATATCATAATAATAAGGTTATGATTTTAGTTAAAAATATCATTATACCATAATCGTTATTTTCTAATATCATTTTTTTGATCTGGCTTAATCAATGGTTTTTCAATCATTAAATATGCAAGTGTTTCTTCTAAAAATACAAAATGCGATTTCAAAATTTTTCTTTGTACATGACAACTGTAATTCGTTTGCATTAGTAATTATGATTTCGTCTTTGTGCTGTCTTCTAAACTGTCGAGTGTTTTTGAATATTTTGAGTATGAATAAGGATTATGTTTGTATTTCTATTAAACAAAAAAAAAAAAAATAATAATATGCAATTGTTTTCGCTAAAACGCAGAAATTAAGAGAAAGAGTTTTTAACGGTCCCTGCTTTTATTAATACAGCTAAATGTCATTATTTTAAAATTTTGGCATTTCGGGATCCTGAAAAATCCCGAGATCCTGGGATCATGAATTTCAAATCCCGAAATCCCGGAAAAACTCTTCGGGATTGAAAGCACTAGTTTGGATGTGCCAATTTCAAGATTTTTAATTCATCTGTTTGCCTTTTTACTTGTTTTCACTCGGTTTCATTGGCTTTCACTAATTTTGCATTTAGTCACGGAAAAGATTAAGAGAACTGACAAAAGTATTAAGAGCTCGGCACAGTCAATTTCTAAGTAATTTTCCGCTTGAATGAGCTTACATAAATATCTGTAAGCTGGTTTATCACGCATATTATGGTTGCGCTGAACCATTGCAAATGCTTATGAATATGAAGTTTAAATTTACACAAATTAATTATTTTTAAGTAAACAAACAAACATTAATTTACAACTCTAAAGTAGGTTTTCTAAATTCGAGATGATGATTTTTTAGTTTATGCTTAAACATATTTTTTAAAAACCATGGAAATAGATTTCTTCAAAAATTATGCTAATACATTATCAGCAGGATCAATACATAAACATAAAAATTTATATAATTTCAAAGTATATATCGCTCGATTACTTGAAGACCGTCATAACTCAAAAAACACGATTTTTAGGTTAATGATGCAGAATTGTTCTTTATATCATGCTTCATATTGTGTTAATTTTATGTTATTATATTGAATACTCTCCGCGTGACAAGAGAATACGCCTCTCCCTTTTCATACAAGGTGCAAGGCAATTGAAAACTTTAAACACATTTTCTCCAAAATCGCGTTTTTTGAGTTATGCCGGTCTTCAAGTAAATGAGCGATATGTAAACAAAGTCAGCTATGCTCTCGTGTTGGTAAAAATTCATCAAAAACTAAATAAACCATTGTGGTTATGCTCTTCTCTGAACAGCTGATTGTTCTAAGAGCGCTTAAAAATTAAATACGCATTTTGTAAAGTTACGAGCTTACATGAATTACCGTACTATAATATAACGAAATTTAATTTCATTACTTGTAAGAGAAATCTAAATTGACACTTGAAAAAACTATTGGGCTTGTATTGAGTTACTGTCTTGACTGTCACCAGGGTTCCCGGGTTCGCTTCCCGGTCAGGTCATAGTCCTACGCTTTAACCTTTCTATACCCATTTCTTATTTAAAACACATCAATTTACGAAGAAAAGCTGGTGGTGTTGGAAAAGATTGTGGAGAGGATCGCTTAGTTATTTTGACTGAGATAAATGCGACACCAGTGTTGCCAGATATATTCCGAACTTTAAGGAACTTTTTGGGAAAAAAATCCCTAGAAATACACATATATTTTTTAACCTTCAAACGCATTTGATTTTTTGTACCGCAAAAGACGTTTAGTGTCAATTTGACACTTTGCTTTACAACCAAACATTTAAGTTTAATACCACTGAAAATCGAATTTTTTCGGTTTATATTCACGTTATATTAAAATATTTATTTTAAAAAAACTTAATAAGAGATGTTTTAGATTTGTTTGCCACATTAGAAATATAAAATTAAAACAATTCATAAAATGTTATACATAAAAATTTGATTGTTACTCACCAGCTACACTAATGCCATTATTTTGTAAAACGAACGCAGTCACTTGCGTTAGATTTTTTATCTGGCAATATATTTTAAAGAAACATTTCAGTGAGAGAGAGAGGGTTTGTTCTAATTCATATGAAAATGGAATTGCCAAACAAAAAACCATAACAGAGGTGATTGCGTGCGTTTTACAAAATAAAACCATAAGTTTGGACACATTTTTTACATGAATGTAAAAAGATGGATTGGACAAACATTGAATTCATATGGACAAAAAATCTACAATTATAGTTTTTATTTTTTCTTTGCTTTATATTCTAAGCATAGTGTCAATTTGACACTGAACGTTGTTTGAGGAAAATTGTTTGTACAGCTCAAATAACTAAAAACAACTAAAAAATGTAGTCATGAAATTTACATTGAGCCAAAATCTCAATTTAATATGAGCACGCACAAATACAAAAGATATAAGGTTTTATTTTTAAAAATAGTGTCAAATTGACACCTAAGGCATTTGAAGGTTAAACTGTTCTAATTATTTTATCGAAAATATTGTCAAAAAATATTATATGTTTAAGGGAACAGCGTGTCTTTTCTGTTTGTATAAAATATCTCAGATTTTTTCCTCCCAATATTTGCTAAAGGAATATTAACACAAAATAATGTAATCACTATTTCCTGTAGTGCCCGTGATAAGAATTTTCAAAGTGTTCTTTCCAGAAAAACATTAGAGACATAACCTTTACTTTTTTTATTAACTATTGTAATTGCAAATATACATGAGATCATTTGTAATTAAAAATAGATTAAAAAAATAAATAGGAACTGGAAGATGCAGAAAAATATTTTTCGATTGACTTTATATAAATTTATTGGACATTGCCAGAACTGTGGCAAATAATTTGTAATAATTTTTAAAATTAATTTCTTCTTCTTCTAATACTATGTTAATAATAAGTGCTACTTTTAATTTTTCCGTCATCGTGATGCGTTAATTTTGGTGTTCAAGACAAAAATGAAATTTGTCGAAAAATTTGATAATGTGAACACTTTTGTGGTCAAACGATTTGACCAACGATTTGAGGAAAATTTTAAATGTAAATGCGCTTTACCCATTAATGACAACGTATGATATATCAGACGCGATAAAAGCATTTATTAAAAATTCCTCAAAAATCCTCAGCCACTGTAAAGCTTTTGCTTCCAACAGTAAGAAAAGGCCAAAAGTATGGTTTTTCAAAAAAATTTATAAAATTGACACTAAAAGCCTTTTTGTGTACTTTTTCGCGCCAGTTCGAGCAGTATTTAAAAAAGACGTGAACAATGCCACTCAGGCAGGCCTGTAGCCAGACCAAGAAGACAGAGGGGCAGGCATGAATTTTGAGGGGGGAAAATTTTTTGTTTTTTCATTTAAATAAAAAAAAAATTTTAACATGAGAAATTAATACAGTACACATATTTATTAAAAACAGTTAATTTTATAATAGTTACATGGATATGTAGATATTTTTATACATGAGATTAATACATAAAAAATAATAAGGGTTTTCATGCAAAGTGGCAGGCTTCTAATTTGGGCAATTAGTTATTTTTATCAGACAGGTTGTATGAACAGCCCTTAAAGTCGATTGTGCATTTGCAGCATATAAGTCAGCTGTGCGATCTGCCAGCGATGCGTTCCATTTAAACAGGGACGCTTTGCGGATTGTTTGCTTGTTTTCTGAAATTTTTAGAATTAAATCTTTATTAGTTTTGCTCAAATTATAACTTTTCCTTCAAAAAAGAAAACAGCTGATTGATCATATAAGTTTGCCACCTCGTTTGCTCACCTAAATCGAAGAGCAAATTTATCTGGTTTGTGCAAAAGCTTTTTCATGCGAATTTTGACAGTTCATTTATAAGGCTGATAAACTTATAAGGTTTATACCATTTATAAGGGTATTGCCCATTTGCATGAAAACCCTTAATATAAAAATTAATTCAGGACTTTGTAATAAAATGAAGGTAAAAATACAAGATTTATTCAAAGTGGCTAGAAATATAAGAAAGAGTAGCAAAATAGGCTAACATATGTATAATAGCGCATTCTTTTATGGAAAAAATTCTACATTTTTTTTCTGACCTATTCAAGAGTTCTGCATTTTTTCCGTTCTTTTCTAAAAAAAAATTTTTACCTCAAAATAAATCGAGTTCTTTTCTCGAAAATTCTGACCGCAAAAGTATAACAAATGCAGAATTTTCTGAACTGTAAAATTCGGCGGTTCTGCATTATGCTCTCTAGTAATACCAACATAAAAACAAAAAAAAATAATTTTGACCGTAATATTATATGCTATGACAATTGCGAGAAGCAAAATGTTCCAATTTTGAAAATTTTTTTAAATTGAATCCAAAACAATTTTGATTAAAGTGGTTACTTTTAACAAAATTTAACAGCTCGATGAGTATTTCTTTAAAATTCCATGCAGTACCGCACTATACACAACCTCAATCGTAAATAAATCGGAATTCAAAACAACAGTGCAGCCAATATAAAACGAAAAAAAATGTTGCATTTTTTCCGTTCTTTTCTCAGCTCAAAAGAAGTCAACATTCTGTAAATTCAGGTCAGAATCTAAAAATTCTGCATTCTGTGAGGTCAGACTCAGTAAAGAATGCGCTATAAGACATTTTTTAAGTAAAACAAATAAAAAAATTGAATTAACCCAACATCCGTTGTTTGCACCAAATTGATGCAAATTTTTTTATTGATATTTATATATTAAGAACAAACATGCATGTTTGATTTAAATCTTTTGATTTTTTAAATTATTGCTAGAATTCAGATTTGCAGTTTTTTCTTATTAAAAAATTAATAAACATTTATCGTGCATAAAAAAAAATTAAAAATTAAAAACATTTCAATGTTCTATATTCTTTTTGTATCTGCATCAAATTGGTGCACAACGTGCTTTTCATTTCTAGAAAGTTCCTATGGATGCGGGTTAAAAAATTATTAAAATTCAAATCTTATTTTTTGGTAGCAAATGTTGCCGGCCTAGTAGAAATTTGAATTTTGTTAAACAAATTTCACATACATATTCAAGTCATGAATACGGTGAATGTGTATATTTTTTGTTATTTTAAGCTAAACTAATTTTAAAGCAATAAACAAATATATCAACAAAATGCATATTAATTATTTATTTAAAGTTTTTCATTGTCTGATTTGGCCAGGGGGGAAAACGGTTGTAGTTTTGCCCCCTTTCCCCCTGGCTACAGGCCTGCACTCAGGTGAGTTATGTTGTTTTATAAACCTCAAGAAAAAAGAAAATATAATTAAAAAAGTGCATTAGGTTAAAGTTAAACGCCTACGCTACGAAATGAAAATTTTCCAATTTATCATTTTTTTTAATTTTTTTTAGATATTTTTTGATTTCTCTACTTACAGAACCCTTATGCATTTATAATCATGCGCTTCGCCACACCCAAATCCTTTAGATTTTTTCTTTAAACTTCAGAGTTTTCCGTTTAATATTAATACAAACTTTTGCTGAAAAATTCAAAAACTAAACTCAACGGGTTCTGGTAGTGAGCATTAATGGGTTAAAAGAAATGTCACTTATTGAAAAATAAAAAACGCAATGTGCAAAATATGGTAAAAAAGTGTTTTAATTAATGTTTTAATAAAAAAACAAGATACGTTTTGTCCAAAAATCCGTAGAAATGCGGATAAATTCGTATTTCTGGCAGCACTATGCCACACCAAAACATCTTACTCAAACATTTTTCAAGTCCTAATTTCCTTTTGTGGCATTGCAACTGACCAAAAAACTGGTCTTAGTGAGCGCTCGCGATGTCGATCCCGGACCCTTTTTTAAGTCCCGTGATTTTGGTATTTAGAAAATTTATATAAAATTTAATGTTTTTTGTATATTTAACAAATAAATAGTTAATATAATTTAGTAATAATGATATAGTAGCAAAATTAGATTATTTCTAAAAATAAAATTTAGAACAAAATAATATGTATATAAAAGCACTTTTTGGCAAATAATGCATACGAGCACTGAATTATCTAGCTACTCGTTTTTGTTTAATCCCAAAATATTTAACGATGATCCCAGGATCATTTTTTCGGGACACATTTAGTCTCTGAACCCGGGATCTCTGGTTCGACATCCCTAAAATGAGCCGGTCTAGAGAACAGCCGCCACCTTAACCTAACCTCTTGAGTTATGTATAAAAAAAAAATAGATTTAGTAGTACAGCGATAATCCCTTTAGTAGATTAGAATACAAAAAATGAGACCGAACCATCAATCAATATTTACTCATACATTCTTCATTATCATAATCTCATCAAACTATCATAACAACAATAAATGTTATTTTTTTTTGCATGATGGTTTGACGAAACTTGCAATGAGTCAAGCCGAAAAAATCACGCCATCAATATTTTGCAAACAAGTTTCTTTTTTCTTTCTTTTTCTAGACATTTATGGAGAGCGTGGCCCGAATCGGTGGAGGGTAAGAAAAATAACAACATGTGATGAAGCTGCTCTTAAAGATCCGTTAAAACATAGAAAACATAGAATGAGAGAAAGAGCCTAATTAAATTGTGCCAGATGCTCTGAAGTAGCACGAGGAAAAGTAGTATATAGATTAAAAATAATATAGGAACTAATGATCGAAACGGTTTTTTGAAGACACTTCAGATCTGAGGGAAATTATTGAAGTAACGAGAGAAGCACCGTAATAAAGTAATCAGCTTCAAACAAAACAATTGCGTACGTAAATCAAGTAAAACGATGCGTTTCTTTGTATTGAAAGAAGAGCTGCATAAAATAAATAGCAATAGTTTTCTTTCATTTTCAATTAAATGGAAAACCAAAGTAATTATATGATTCAGCGGAAAGAAGACTTAATAGCTCTTGAATTTATAATTGGAAAAACTACAAAGGAAGCCATAGAAGAAAACTTATTGTTCGCTTGTTAACCCTAACTGGTACTCCTGGTCTGTGGGACCAGAACAAAAAACAACAAAGTTTATTTCTCTAATAATGCAATCGATTCAATTCAATTATTGAAAATAGTTTAAAAAAAATTCTTTTTTAATAATAAAAAAAAAACTTTATTTAAGACAACATGAAAAAAAAACAACATGTATTTCTAACTAAATTTTGTGGTTTTTAGCGTTTTATTTGGTGTGGTCCCTGGGACCAGATGAACTGTTAGTGTAATTTTTTTGAGGTGTACCAGTTAAGGGTTACCAACTTCAAGACTGAAGCAGGCGCGTAATGAATTCATATAAAATTCTATATAAAAACTTTTATATAAAATTGATTTGTTATTTAAGGTGTAGTTTAAATTAAAATTTGTTGGGCCAAATTTCGTTTTTGTTTCTCGAAAAATGCAAATTCTGCCCCCTTGAGAATAAAAATAGTGACCACTACAAATGAATCGTGTTCTTTTCGCGAAAATGTTGACCTCAAAAGAAGAAAAAAATTCGGATTTCTCAAAGATGGCAGAAAAAGGGCAGAAAAAAGGCAACATTTTTTCGAGAAACGAAAACGCCATGAAATACAGTAAAGCACAGTCTGCTCTACACATAACTATTATTAGCAGCGTACATGTGAGCATTTTGTGGGTGAGGGAGGATTCACACTCAGTAACGGTTCGTTTAATAGAGCGTGAAATTTTTTTAAGTTCAGTTTAACTGACTTTAGACAGAAATTTGCCTTCAGTTCGCACAAAAAAAAAACAAATTTCCTAAGCAACTTTGCAAAAATATCCTTAGGAAAATTGTTCCAAGTTAGAAATTTGCAAAAAACATTGATGTTATTAAATGAAAATTTGTTTGTTCTTATTAGTTCAACAATATTTTCATATGCAGCATGAAGACATTTTTTAAAAAAAATTCAACAAAAATGTCCTACCCACTTTATTGTGTCTTGCTTCTACTATTACATCAACGTTACCAACACAAACATTCTTACGTTTAATATTCTTGGGTACATACCTAATATCAGGCGACTTTTGCAGAAGGTTTTTTCTGTTTCGATTGCTTTCACTAGACGCTCCTTCTTGCTCCTTCTGCTCTCGCTTGTCCTTGCTTAACTCTTTGTTGCCGGCTTTTAGTTCTGTCCTTTTAACCGCTTTCCACTATTTACTTTTTTTTCTTTTTCCAGCAAAAATTCCTTGAAAATTTAAAATTTATTTAGTTTTGTGAATTAATTCGAGTTTTTTGTTTTATAATTTTGCAGTTATTTTTAATGAGAGAGAGAGAGAGAGCTTGAATAGGGCGTTTAACAAACACGTGTCCTTTTTCTGCTCTAGAGTTTATTTGTATTTCGTCCTTTTTTACTTAAAGAAACCTCAATGGAATTCTCTTTTAAATTTAATTAAATGCACTGCTATTGAACACTCACTTCTTTTTAAAATGCGTTTTAAAATTTCTCTCTTTTTCGAAAGACGGTTAAGTTTAGCTATCCGTTATTTATATTTGGTAATATTTTATTTTTTCTTTTCAATATTTGCAAAAATTGCTACTCAAGAATTAATTAATTTTCTCTTGGCATGAAAATAAATAAATTCTGCTACTCCAGATTTAAGGTTCAATTACAACTCCGGTCCCAACACTTTTAACGTCTAATCGTTGTGAACTGTCTATAAAGACTGATTCGGTTCTGCAAGAACTTGGTCGCATTTAACCCAAGGCGCTATCAGTTTCGAGCGAAATAAAACTACAAAAATAACAGCAGCAGCAGGCAGTGGAAAATCTACCCAGTCAGTCAAACCTATTCAGCGTGCACGAATGCATGAAGAGAACGCGTGAGAGCATAAAGCTCCAATACAACAATAGCACAATACTACACAACGAACGCAGTACAACACACACATGCTTTTTCCCCACAAGTTGAACACTTTTGCTAACTTTTATTTAACATTTTTAAGCTTTTATTGTTTAACACTTTCAAACTCTACAGCTGATGTGCTCCATGCGCTCGCTCTCTCTACTTTTCACCTTTCCGTTGATGACTTTTTTGTGTTTGCTCTAAGATTGATGACGTTTTTTAAGTAAGAGTTCAATGTTGTCCGATGTCCAACATATGCATAATTTAGCTGGAAAATAAAGCTACTTATTTTTCCAGGTGTTCCTTCTGAATATATCACATAATTTCACAGCAGATACATTTGTTACTTTATTTTTCGTGTTACAAATTCAGCTGGTTACAAAATAGCAATATTTTTCTATTTCCATTTCCAACAGTTCTAATTGTTTAACAAAATGACATACAAAATAGTCACGATAGCAAGCGTCGCATTTCAAAATTCTTTTCTTATTTTTTTATTTTTATTTTTTTTTATTGTAAAACTAATTGAGAAATTAGTTTACTAAGCATATAAATGTTAATTTGTGTTTGGAACATTTGTATTATTAATAATTTATTGAACACTTTCGAAATTGCTTTAAAGTCGAATTAGAGTAGCGTTGAATTGCAAGGTAGAACTATTCGAAAAGGGATCTAGCAAACCTAGGCAGTTGCTGTGAGCTTTTTAGGCTATTCATTTGTATTTACTTAAAAGGAATATTTTATTGATAAATCATTAGCAAATTCTGAAGTTTATTAAAAAGGAATGCCATCAATGGAATAAAATCAATTGCAACTCTGTGTTTCCGATAGTTTAATTCAGCATGTTCTTGAGAGAATAACACTGTTATACACGTAGTTAGATACGTCACATTTCCATGTGCCACCATTAATGAGCAATAATTTGTTAATACATATACATGGGCGTTAGAGTGGCTCTTATTTGTATGGCTCTTATTTTCGTAAAAAATAAGGAAACTCAAAATTTCCAAAAAGGTACACTTCTAACGAAAAATTTCATAACGAGCAGGTTATTTAACGTAATCTCACAACTTTTTGTATCTGTTTTGAATATAGTTTAAGAAAATATTTCTCCTACTCTACTCTAGGAGAAATATTTCTCTACTTCTACAACTCTGGTAGTTTTTGTCTAATTTCCATGTTCGAGAGCACATTTTGAAGAAAAATTATATCAAAAACGAGACGCTTACCAGTTTTTTTCAAAATATGCACTTAAAAAAAGTTATTGGGATTTTTTAGAAAAAAGAGCACTTTTTCCCCACATAAATCAGATTTGCAACTTACTTCTTTTTAGTAAAGTCCAGCCTTCAATTTGTTACTTTCGAAAAAAAGGGTCACTCTAATATACATGTACCTCTTTAGTTATTTATTCATACGTTTTGAGTTAAAAAAAATAAGTTTTTTAAATCATTCAAATAATATGTATGTTTCCGTACTCGATTCTAGTAACTTGCAAGCTGTTTTAACTGATACATATTAGAAAAAGGAATAAGTAGATTGGTGTCAATGCAGCGTGAGATCCGGTGAAAAATATCTTCCTTAGCATGCGGGAAACATTTCAAGAATAGCGACAACTTAAATTTTTAATTTTGTGAATGATATGGATTTTGATCTACTTAATCCAAATCTGAAAAATTTCAGTCCGCTCGAAATTGGTTTAGGAGTTAAAGGAGTTAAATTTAGTTTGTTTTTTTCAGTTTCCTAACAAAAAAAAATATTGTTTAATATTGGGAAATTTTTGTATTCTTATTATAAAAGTTGAAAACTTGGCGACTCAATAGCAATTAATAAGTCTATTCTGGCAAAGTATCAATTGTTACTCAGTATTTTTATTATTTCTGTGTTTGCTGTGATTTCAAAACAAAATTTGAAGCTCAAAAATAATAAATTTTTATAAAATTGTCACCTGCTTTTCAGATAGTCACAATTTCATTAAAAAATTTTTTGTTGAGCTTCAAATTTTGTTTTGAAATCACAAAATTACAGCAAACACATAGAAATAATAAAAATACTGGGTAACCATTGATACCTTGCCAGAATAGACCTGTAATGCGATTTCATTTAAGGATATAGGCCTTACATTATATAATTTATTAAACTATTAAGAATATTTGCTTAAGCAAAAAATTACTGAAATTTATTACATGACAAAAAGATTAAATAAAATTTTTAAATATTTCGGACATGATACGAGAAGGATTTTTACATGATCTTTAAAATATATTAGATTTTCTTATGTGCACAAGCGTGTGTCAACCGGTGTAGTGGGCGCATCATGTTTACAAAATTAGTACCAAAAATCTCATAAAATGGAATTACATAGATTACATTTTCTTCATGTGGATTCTAGACTCCTTTATGCCTTTGCTTCCCCCGTAGAACAAATCCTGCGGACGCCCTTGTAAATATATCTTTATGCATGATTTTAATTCTGTGCTATGTAGATCAAGTAAGTTTGAATAAGGCAAGCCCAACAACAACAACAACAACCACAGCTGTGTATATAGTCATTCACACAGCAGACTAGATAGAACTGTTTCGGTAGCGGTTAAACTCCAATCTTCAGTAGTCTTGAGTAATTAAGCTCACTAATAGCTCACAACTAAAATTATTGTGAAAAGTTCAAAGCATAGATCGCAATAATTATCAAAAATTAACTTTCTACGGTAGAGTCACACCAAATAAGGATTCTTTTATTAATGCCACCTTAATTAAATAATCTAAAAATACTTGATCAATTTCGGTCAAGTTCATGAATAATTAAATATCTGGTTGTGTCAATAGCCAGTTTTTAGTTAAGCACTAGCTTTCTTTCTAGCGGAAACAAAAAGAAAAAGCTTGTTTCAATTCCATACTTCGGCAGACTCGTTGAACTTCAAATGAATAGCGAAAAAATACAGGGACCGCCAGTAACTATTTCGCTATCAATCTATCATTTAATAACAGTTATTTTTTATCGATATTTTTTCAATCAGAAATAAAAGTTATTTCTTGGTCGTTATTTTTTCAATCAGAAATAAAAGTTATTTCTTGGTTGTTATTTTTTCGATTAGAAATAACAGTTACTTTATGATCGATTTTTTTCTATCGAAAATACGTTCTATCGAAAAACTAACATATATATTAGAGAAATTTTGTTTAAAATTGTTTAATTTCACTAAATTCAGCACTCAT
This sequence comes from Dichetophora obliterata, assembly GCA_963920525.1. NCBI lineage: Eukaryota > Metazoa > Arthropoda > Insecta > Diptera > Sciomyzidae > Dichetophora > Dichetophora obliterata. Next base: position 183,683,630 of record OY986436.1, on the reverse strand, counting down.
CCCGATAGCACACTTTTTTCGTATTTCTCCAGATTGTGTGTTAAACATTTGGTTCGAACATTGTTCTTGAGCATTCGTGTTTGTTTATATATATAAACATTTTCATATATAAACATACATATATAAACATTTTCAATTGAATTGAAAACTATGAAAACTATATGAAAACTATGAGACACCAGCGAAAACTATCAGAAAATTCAATATTTTAATCTTTTTAGATTTTCTTATCTCATATACATAATAATCATAATAATTTGTCATTTTCTCCGATCCCAATAAGGAATTTTCATAAAAAATTTGATTTTCATAAAAAACCAGCTTTTTGGGCCAACAGGCAAAAATTTTCGATGATTTTGGATTTAATGCAAATCCTTCAACCAGGAAGTGTATTTTAAAATGCTCTAGATATTCAATTGCAGAAAATGTGAAAAACTTTTTTGTGCTAGTTTTGACCCCCAAACAAAGTGTGCTTCAAAACTCCTCACTATCCCTACCATTTTATTAAAAATCAAAACTTTTCAAAAATCTTCGAAAAGCTCACTAAGCTTCAGCAGAACCGAAAGTATTTGTTTTGTTTTTTTTTTTTTTTTTTTTTTTTTGAGATGAACAAGCTTCCAAAAATTGTCCACCTCATATTTTAGGTGCTTCACTAAACTTTTGATTCCCGCTATAACTACACTATGCGCCAAAATGGAAAAAAATTCTGTGATCGGTAGGTCACTGTTTTTTTTATTTCTTATAAAGGGTCCGCCAAATAACTTTTTTTTTTTAAATTCTATAAGAAAAACTACTGGATATTTTCTCAAATTTCTTTTTTTATTTGAAAGTACAATCAAATAAAATTATTTGAAAGTACTTCCGGTTAATAATGAAAAATTATTTCATTCAAATGGCTGCCTCGGCTGGCCATGCAGTAGCCTACACGATCGGTTCAATTTTTAAACACATTATCGATTGAGTGCAGCTGTATTTCACCAATGGCTTCACGAATATTGTCCTTTAAAGCGTCAATTGTCTCTGGCTTGTCGGCGTTACACTTATCTTTGAGGGCAACCCACAAATAATAGTCCAACGGTGTCAAATCGCAGCTCCGAGGTGGCCAAACGACATCAGCTCTGCGGCTGATAATGCGATAATGCGATCTTCAAAAACAGGGCGCAAAGCATCGAGTGTAGCTTCGGCTGTGTGGCACGTAGCGCCGTCCTGTTGAAACCAAATGTTGCCAATATCCTCCTTTTCAATTTTTGTGAACAAAAATTCGTTCAACATGGCCCGATAACGAGCGCCATTGACTGTAACGGCCACTCCTTGCTCATTTTCGAAGAAAAATGGCCCAATTATGCCTCTGGACCAAAATCCGCACCAAACAGTGCCTCGTTTTGGGTGCAGCGGCTTTTCAATGTATGCGTGCGGGTATTCTGTGCCCCAAATGTGACAACTTTGCTTGTTAACATACCCGCCAAGATCAAAATGAGCTTCATTTGAAAAGATGATTTTTTTTGGCAAAATCGGCATCTTCTGCATCAAAGTAATGTCGCAATATTTCCCAGCGTTGTTCAAGCGTATACACAACCATATTCGTTCAGCGGAAGGATAAAACTAATTATCTGTCAAATCAGACATGAGCTAAGTGTTACCATTCACGAAATAAGCACTAGTTGAAAAAAAAAAGTTAGATGGCGGACCCTGTATATTCGGCCCACTGAACACAAAAATTGCAATAAAAACTTTTTCTATGGATAAGTTTTCGAGACACATATATTTGAATTTCTAACAAGATTTTTTTGGATATAGCTCCATACATTTTACCATATCTTCAGCTTTAATTGACCGATTTGGTTATAATAAATATCAAATTAAAGAAAAATAAATGTACTTTAAATTTGATTCATCAATTTTGCTAATCTGTTGAGTAGTTTCTGCACAATCGGAAGGAAATATAAAAAAAGAAATAATTTTTTTAAGAAAGAAATTTTAAAAGAAATAAAGATATCGCTAGAATAACGGAAATTTTTCAGACTTTACTATTGGTAAGAAATTTCGCCATCACAATATATATTCACTCTTTTTGTATTAAAAAATGCTTATTGTAGGGTCTCCGTAAGAGATGGCGCAAAATGTCGGAAGTATTTTTTGCACACCTCAGTAATGTCTCAAATTCCCTCTTACATTATATTCCTTCATCTGTTACAGTTTAGATTTTATATTTTCATATTTTAGGTCGATAGATTTCATATTTTAGGTCGAAGGTCACCAATCTAAAATGAAATCATACTGTGTAGCCAGATCTTTAATTTGATTCCTCATTCACCATTCTACCTCTTCCTAGCCCTGAAATTCCTTACTAAAAATAATACAAACTTTCAACGTTAATATTTCGGGTCAGAGGTCATAAATTTAAAATCTAAAATGATTCTGCACATATAGGGCGCAGTACCTTTCGAATGATATGTTTCATTGTCCTTATTTTAAAATTAATATCGAAAAAGTGTACGACAACATTTGATGTTTGCCTATTAATATATAAGATTTTGTATGGGAGGTGGTCGTATGGCGTGACAGATCTTAATGATATTTTTATATGGTAATAAGGTGAATCCAGTAAATAAAAAATGAGTTTATTTTGTTTCTGACACCTTCTGCAACTCGAGATATTTCACTTTTATTGTAAATTTTGTATGGGATGTGGACGTGGATGGTTTTGATGTAAAATTTGTGTGGTTTTTAATATTTATTAATAATAATACATGCTTAATTTCCTTCTATTTCTGTCCCTCATCCCATAGATCTCGCTAACTTGTGCGACGTGTTTTGGTTGTCGGATAAAATTTAGAAATAAAATTCAGAAGGAGTAACCACTTTTACTGTATGAATTTTAATCAAAATTTTCGCCATAGGCAGACCAATAGGTTTTCTGCTACATTTGACTTAAAATTAACGCCAAGCCTATAACACAGTGCTACCAGCCATAAAAAACATAATTGGCTGTATAACAACTTTTGTTGTTTCATTCAAACAGTACGGTTGAAAGGTATATAATATAGGCCATTTTGATTTGGAGGGAAGAATATGTCCTCTGCCGTATAAAGGGTTAATTAAGAAATAGGAAATTCGAGCAACCTATGTTCCTAGTTACTTAAAACTAAAAATAACTTAAAAACCAGGAAAAAATCAGAACTTGGAAAAACACACTTCAGAACAAATTGTCTCAGAACTAATGGTCTCTGCCCACTTACGGCACGTAACGAAACGACTGTAAAACGGCTTCGAAAAGGCAACGCAATGTTTAATGCACACTTAACGGAACGCCAACAAAAATGTTAATTAAGCAAAACAATAAAAAAATAAGCGCAGAATTTTCCAATACGTAATTAGCTTTAATTATTATTAACTATTAGATGAAGAAGATGTAGAAAACTAATCAAATCGTAGATTTTGGATTCATCCTGTGCTTTAAAAACGACCTATCGATGGCGAATTTTGTACTTTGCACAATAAACTGTTGAAATCCATTGTACATTTTGTAAACAAAGCGAACGAAAAGCCAGCCAGAATTTTTTGCAACAATCACCACCGGCTTTTTCGTCGGTGTCAACAGTCGTTGCCGTTTTGTCATACATAAGGGGTCGTCCATAAACTACGTTACCAATTTAGGGGGGGGGGGGGGAGGAGTTTTGAAATGCACTACGATAAGTAACGGTAGGGGGGGAGGTGGTTAGATATTGTAACGTTACCAAAAATTAAAAAAATCGACGAACAACCTCTAATTAATAACACAATCATTTCAAAAAATTTTAACCTTACATGTTTATGTTTGATCGTCTAAATGTTGGATCGTCTAAATGGTTAACTTTTGTTTCAACGATTTCTTCCACTTCGAGGGAAAAGGTCCTCGACACAGGAACCTTTTGGTATTCCTTCACCATCTCAGCACACGTCTGAAAAATTTGGGTCTTTGCTTTTGCGACAGGCTATGACGTTAAGGCCTGAATGTTCTTGATCAAAGGAGATACCGTATGACATGTACTGTCCTTCTCAGAAAGAAGAAATCGGTTCAAGGTCGTGTCCTACCTGCGGCTTGTATTTCGTTTTTAAAACTTCTATGAATTGCCATAAGTTTGTATTATATCGTTTACAATAAATCGGAATAAAAAACTATTTAAATAAATCAATTTTCAGAAAGCATTTACACAAAAACACAGAACTTAGTGCAGCTCAGGTGCAGCCTTTAAGGGTACTCTGTCAAAGACCAGGTGAATTTCTTTGCGTTAGAAATGAGGATTCACCTGAATGGGTCGACATAGAATCCGATGAAAAGTTCTATTTTGAAGAATCCTCAACAAAGCTACCAGCTTCTTCTATCCCAGTGATTGAGAGCATCGAATCTTGGATCGCAGATGGAATAGCTTTTACAGATGATATTAATTATTGATTTTTTTCCAATTGTTCCTTTAATGTATCTAGTCACACTAATACTAGTGAAAATTGTCAGAGCTAGTCAAAATATATAGTCATTCGAATGAATTAGTTTCATATGTCACGTTACTTTATGGGGGGGAGGGGTTTTGAAAAGCAACGCAGGGGGAGAGGGGGGTAAAAAAACCGGAAAATCAGTAACGTAGTTTATGGACGACCCCTAAGAACACATGGTAGTTATATTTTGTAGTTTCGTATCGTTTCGTTACGTGCCGCAAGTGGGCAGAGACCTTCATTCTACAGAAATGTATTGAAAAGCTGTTTATCTTAATGTCAATATTTATAATATGCAGAACAAAAGCACTCATATTGACTTACTAAGTAGGTTGAAAACTAAAATTGAGAAAACCTCACTAAAGAACTTTTTATCATATAGCATATTTTTTTTTATTTTATCTCCAAATATTCATAATGAATGATCATAGTCATTTAACCTTCATTTTTACTGAGAGATGTTATACATAGATATTAAAGAGAAAGAATAAAATTTGTTTAATATTTTTTGAACAAACGTACTTGCAAGAGAGTATGTCTATGTGATTGCTAGTTTTGAGTCGTCGATTCCCGGATTTTGGTGAACTTTTTTCATTGAAAAGTTTATGAAAATAGTAGCTTTTCCCGACGCGCTTTGATACGCGTTACCTTTATATTTATATTTTTGGAGCTTAAGTTGTGTTATCGAAATAATCGAACATAGAGGTAAAAATTTCCCAAAAGTTTGAACTCAACCCGACGGAGTAATCTTTTTTTTTTTTTGTAGATGAATGGGAGGTGCCACGTTCTCTTTTTCAATTTCGCACATTTTTTTGTGGTGATTAGTTTCTTTAAAACTTTAACTTTCATAAGTTGCAATATATCGTGTTTACGGTGTTTTGAAGTTGTTTGGATGGAACCACGCCCCGTTGTCTTAACCACTTATATTATTGGTGGGAATTGGCTTTGTTGACACCTTTAATTTAAATTTCAAGATCCTAGCTTTCATCTGTGTCAAGCTATTCGGTTCTGTTAAATTTCGTTGTAAAGCGCCACCTATTGCAAAATTTTTGCACTGTGTGCACAACAAACAGCTTTCTATACAGAGTCCAATTTTTTTACGCGAGCTTGCATTTTCTGAGTTCGCTAAGCATACATAAACGTGAGTGTACTTTTTTAAAATTTTTCTTTTGCTTTTGTTGTTAAATGTTTTGAATGTTCTTTAAATTTTATTTTTACCTATTACCTTCGTATTGTAATTATCTAAATAAAACAAAAAACCGACTAAATTGGTTGAAAGTCACGGGCAGCAGAGGGAAACAGACGCTTTTTGCCACTTTGTTTTATATACATAACTGTGTCGATACGTACTAACAGCTTAAGTCGACTTAAAACAGAACTGAGTTATTGATGTAGTTGTCTTTCACGCTCTTAATGTAGTTGTCTTTAAGAGTTTTTAGAAGTCTCTAAGTGCTCTGGAATCAATATTATAGTATTTTTAAGAGTTTGTAATTCTAGAGTTTTCAGGTTATGCGAACGCGCATTTTTCATCTCTGGATATTTCAAATCCAGAGTTAAGTGCGTAGAATGTACGATTTTACATATTTTATTGATTTTAAAGCAATGTTTCTGAATTAATATTTTTAAATTTCACTCTTATAGTATTTTTTATAGTATTCACTCTTAAATTGAAGGTGTTGAATAGTAATACTACAACTTATACTAAATAAATTTTTTAGTTGGCGCACTCTTTCAGAAAGTGCGATATTCTTACGAATTTGAAGAAAATTTTCCTAAAATCTGTTCAAAATATCGTCCTGAAAAATAGAATTGTATATATATTTATGATTTTGATTTTTTTTTCGCTTAGTCTACATATACTTCAGTAATAAAAAAATTGTTTCACTAATCTTCAGTGCATACGCTTTTATAGAGATCAATATTTATCAAACAACTACGAAAAAGTCGAATTTTTACGATATGCGGACATTCTAGGGTGTGGCGCCACCTGAAGAAATCAATTGTGGACCTTGTCCTTGCACAGGTTTTTTATTTATGAATTAAAGCACCAGAAAAATGCTATTAGAAGTGAATTAAAAAAAAAAACCATGCACCCTAATGCATATACTTGTTTACTTGTTCAAAGACATTTTTTGTTTTATTCGATTAAAAAAACTATCTTCTGTCATCCTAAAATCGTTAAAATTGCACTTCCTTGAGTCTCATTTTAGAATGTATACATAAAACTATGTATAGAAAAATATGAGAGATTTTAGGTGGAAAACTAATAAAATGTTTCACGAAAATTATTTTTTTACCTTGATAACTTAATCATTTTTTAAATTACGACAAAGGCGAAAAAGGACTATAGCCCATTTTATCGATTTTTTTAATATAACTCTCTAATAACAAGGTTTTTAAATTCTAATGAAAATTTTATTCAAATTTGGACTCGGCAGAAGTTAGAATATCCTTTTATATCGGAGGTAGACAGAGTTTTAAATTTTTATGAAAATTTTATTCAAATTTTGACTGGGCCGAAGTTAAAATATCCCTTTATAAGGGAGGTAGACAGAGTTTTATTATTATTTTACCTAATTCCAAACGTAGAGTACTTAGTTAAGATGAAATTTTATTAGCAAAATTTCAGGGGTTTTTATTAATTTTTGTGAAATTTAAAGTGATTTTACCGTTTTCATTAAGCCAATTGGTATGATTTTGATTTTTATATTTAAGTTAAAACTAAGTGTACATAATTTGAGGTCATTAGATTAATTTTTGTGGAGTTTAAAGGAATTTTATGGGTTTCATACAGTTATTTTGTATGGGCGATTTGGTTGAAATTCAAACTCTAAGGCTAATAAGCTCAATTTCAGATTTATATCTTACTTTTTCTGAAATGTTTAGAGATTGTAGCGTTTTGAAAAAGTCACTTTGTATGGGAGGAAGACGTGATTTTTATCTAATTTCGCTTATTTTCGAAATTGATTTTAATTTTTAAGATAAAAGCCTAAAAACGAATTTCAATATGATAGCTCTAAAATTACGGCTGTAATCGTGACGTCAGACAGACGAACAGACGGACATGGTTAAATCGAGTCAGGAGGTGATGCTGATAAAAAATATATCGACTTTTCTGTACCTGTTCGACAGGTAGAGACGCTCGCAAATTTGAAAACTTTTTCTTCTTCTCCTTGTAAATTGAAATGCTTGTCACTATCAGCTGTTTCACAAAATCAAAATCGGGGTTTCGTGTAGTATTTTGATTGCTTACAAGTTTATATGGGTTGTCGTCCAAAATTATTGTGTGTTTAAATTTCAATACTTTTTAATATTGTAAGTTAGATGAACAAAAAATTAATTTTTTTTATTTTTATTTCTATTATTATGTGTATTAGACATTTTTTTATTATTATATTGATATCAATTTTATATTTTTTTTTTTTAAGTTTTATAATACAAAACTCTAAAAGATGAATTTACTTTGATCATACATACATTTGCATTATAAACCCCTTTAATTTGACAACCTTGATCTAAACTCTAAATTGTCTTTATTTATTGGTTTATTCACGTCCTAAATGGCATTATTCTTAGAGTTTAAGTTATAAATTATTTTTGGCGTTATTTACTTTAGTTTAACTTTTTATTGGCGGCTGTTCACAAACATCACAATTATATATTTGCTAATGCAAGTTGTAGCTGAACAATTTTGGTACTCAAAAAATTTTAACTGCGACTGTTTTTTATTTCTTCATAATTCAGATTTTAACTACCATTACATAAGCTGACATTATTTGAACTCCAAGCTAAAAACAAGTCGTAACTTTTGTTTAAAACTTCGAAAAAAGTTAACTTTGATTACTTGGGTAGGTACTTCGACACGTTGAAATTGCTGTAATTTATTTTAAAATGTGTATTATCAAGACATCGCACTTTTTACAATAGATAAATTAATATTAGGGGTATTCACAATGTGGTGCACTTGCCCTTGTACTGTGTATTTTTGATAAATTTGATATTTGTAGTAAATTTTGTAAAATTGCAAAAACAAAATGTACAGTATTCAAAATACAACTAAGACAAAAATACAACTATGGAACCCTATTATATTCTTTGTAAATTTCGTTGTGTATTAGATCAGCTGATCACAAAATCATTTCTACTCAGCATGAAGGAAGCTACCGGCAACGCTGTGAGTTTATTTAATAAAAATTTATATAATTTAGTGTTTCCTTTCATTTTTTGTATGATTACCTTTAGTAAAATGATGAATTTAAATTAATGTTTCCAACTAAAAGAATATAGCTGATTTAAAAAAATACAATGTTTTAGTGAAGGTTCGTTCACAATAAGTTGTAAGTATTGTAAATTTTGTAAAAATTTATCACAAATACAACACACAGTGAAAACCCTTTTGTTTTTTAATAATAAAGATACTTGACTCGTTATCATCATATCCCGACTCTTTTGTCGAATTTTTATGATTTTTCTTCGATTGCCGTGGTTATTAGGAAAGCAAGGTTTGAATTTAAATACATATTTTTTATTTAATTCTTAAAACTGTTACACAAAAACATACCTTACCTTTCTTCAGATTAAAATAAATATTTTATTAGGTACGCATGCCATAAATTCATACTCTAAAGATAGTAGCTTTCGTGAGTTTTTCTTTAACAATTCGGATTAAAAAAAGCAGATGACTCAGTATTGTCGTTCTACTAACGTTTTTACTATGATAACGTTGAGGAAGGAAGGAAATCTATTTTAAACACCTATTTTTATAATTATAAGCACATAATTACTTGATAAAACAAAAACTTTTCATAGAGATAGAAATCTTTTTAGAAATTTTGTATACTAAGAACAGAGTTTGTTTCTATAAACCAAGATTCCACACCCGATTTACCAAGATTTGCTGTTAAGAAATGGTATACATATTAGCGAACTGCACAAGCCCACTTGAAGTTCAAGACTTTTCAAGTACTTGAATTTAAGTATGCATCCAAACTTGAAAAAGCAAGCTTTAGCTGCTTGCAAAAATACCAAACAGATACAAGTCATATCCCTGCTTTCTCGTTGGCTTGGCTTGTTGAGGCTTACTTTGTCGGGCAGAAAGTAGAAAAGCTTAAAACGATCGACAAAACCTTGTAAGCTCGCAAGTATCCAATTAATTGAATTTAAAGCAAGTATCCAAAAAATTCAATGAGCTTGTGTAGGAAAGCTTAAGCGTATTAGGACCTTTAAGGGTTCTCTAGACTCCGTGGTTGGCACTTTCAGGGGGTAGCTGATTTCGGAATTGATGTCAAAATTTAAAATTTAAGAAGGCGGATAGAGCTGCCACCTAGATTTTCTTGTATTTTTACGAATTCTTGTAATTTTGAAATTCTACCGTTGTCAGAATGTACTGTCGCAGTTTTAACATTTAACATTTTGCCACCTAGCAAAAGGTATTTTTATTAATTTTAAACATTATTTAACAGTGTTAGGGGTCGCTGATTTCAAATCTGAATTTAGAATTTTAAAATTCAATATGGTTAATAGGGTTTCCACCTAAGTTTTTTTATTTTTACTAATCGGTGCTGGCGCGAACACTAGGTAAAAATGGGTCGCCGAATCCGAATCCGTTGTTAGAATTTCAACATTATGTAATTTTTTTATAATAGGGTTGCCATCTAATAATATGTATTTTTAAGAGTTTTAAACATCATAACATTGTTAAATTATCTTTAAAACTCTTAAAAATACATTTCACTAGGTGGCAATACTATGGTAAAAATTTAGGTGGCAGCCCTAACCTCCATCCTAAATTTTAACTGTGACATTAGATTCGAAATCAAATCCGTTGTCAGAATTTCAAAATTACAAGAATTCGCAAAAATACAAAAAATATCTAGGTGGCAACTCTATCCGCCATCTTGAACTTTAAATTTTGACATCAATTCCAAAAGCAGCTAACCCCTAAAACTGCCAACCACGGAGTTCAAAGAACCCTTTAAAGTCCTAATACGCTTTTCCTGCTCAAGCTCATTGAAGTTTTTGGATACTGGCTGTAATTGAATACTTGCCTTCAATTGCAAGCTTTTCAAGCTTTTTTCCAAAGAGTTCAAGTTTTCCTTTACTTGGGACTTCGTGCCGTTCGCTTGTAAGCTAGCATACTTGCAAGTCGCAAGCTGTCGTGGGCTTATTTATATTCAAGTACAAGTTCTACTTGATTGAAAATAATCAAGCTCAAGCAAGCTTGAACTTGTATTTTAAGCAAGTACTTTAAATAGACTTCAACCCTTTTTCAATGCAAAATCCCTCTTTGGAAAGTGTTTAATAACCTCCTAAAGTTTTATGAAAATCCTAAATTTAAGTATAATACGATCAAAACTGTCTAATATATAGAAGCTCTATTGATTTGTGGTCGGTAAAAGCGGGCGTGGCAACATTTATGTATGTGCAGTGATCGCCACTTGGACCAAGTTTCACTACAAAAACGTGTACGTGTACGTTTTGTACAGTTATCAGCAGTAACCATCTGAAAAAGATTACTAAATTTTAGTTTCTTACGATCAGAACCATCTGATATAAATTTTTTTGTTAGTGGGCAATAGCGCCAATTCGGCTTATAAAGGAGGAACCACGCCTCCTTGTCCAATCGACAACAAACTTCACAGAAACACTATCAAGATGTTTTAGAAAAATTTTATAAAGATCGGTTCAGCGGTTTTTGAGTCTAAACGTGATATACATACACACATGCTATGATGCTATGAAGCATAGTCTATTTAATGCAACCCTGTGTTTGTAATGAGAGAGAAGAGAATGAGAGAGCAACCAAACAGTAGGTGAAATGAGCGTGAAGTGCAGCTAAGTATGAGCCCGAACAGAATCAAAAGTCGTTACGACCGGCGATCCTCTCTGGTCGCCAGACACACAGAACCCGTCCAGAATGAAAGCGATTGCGACTGACGATGCAGGGTTGCTTTTTTATAGCATATTTTTGTTAGCAGCCATATTTTTGTTGTTGTGTTAGTGAAACAGAAACAAAAAAGAAACGTCAGAACATAACAAAAACTATGAAATTGTCTTTGAACATACCCAATTGCTTGCAAAATATGGCAGCACTAATTGTACTCAGAGAGGAAATCGTCGGTCGTTAGAGAAAAAATAGAATAGATTCTATTCAATTTTACTCTAGCGATAAGTTGCTACGACTCTTGCTCAGCGATTTTATTTCGGACGGCTTCGTTAACTTGCATGTGTTTTGCTGTGTGTTCGACATCACAAGTCGTTACGACTTTTGGTTCTGTTCGGGCTGTATAGAGTTCTTTGAGCTGTTGATGTTACTATGTTACGCTTGTACCATGGTATAATTATTTGACAAGGTAGCCGTGACATTTTTTGGCGATTGGTAGTTGTCAAAAACAGCTAAAGAAGTTGTAGTTTGCTGCTGTTGACTAGCTTTATGCTTATTTTTAACTTTTCTTTGATTCATTAAATTTGTTCGCGAAGTTTATTGGAATGTTTTTAGTTTGCTGCGGTTGACTAGCTATGTTTAATTCGTTGCTTATTTTTTCACATTTCTTTGATTAATCGCATGAACAGCTAATTTTGACAACTACCCATCGCCGCTCGTGAGAAAAAAGCCAGTCTACGCTACTACCTTGTCAGTAATTGTGCCATGCGCTTGTACAATAGGGCGCTCTCGATCCATTGGATATTTGAGTATAGGATTGCTACAATCCGTGCTCTCATGCAATTATGCTAGACATAGAGAATAACCCTAGTGTATTTCATAGCAGCAATTAGTTACGCCAACCAAAACGATCGACATATGCTGAACGAATAATTCAGCATGCAAAAATTAAACGATCTACGACTATATTTGGTAATTCCAAGCGCGTCGGAAGCGAATTTCATCTGGGGGGGGCAGTACAAATGGGGGGGCAGTACAAATGGTGGTGCAAAAAAAGTTCACCAAAATTTTTTCAAATGAAACATGAAGAAGAGAGAAAGAAGAGGAAAATATATAATTCAAAAATATTATCGTTGTAAAAAAACTGATATTTTGAATAACTTTTCCTTTTAAATTGTTTATCTAGCTAAAAAAGTGGGGGGGCAACTGCCCACCTTGCCCCCCGCTTCCGACGCCAATGGGTAATTCTTAGAAAAAAATTTTAATAGCCAATAGATATTGTTATACAGGCGCTACCTCAATGCATTTTTTAATGAAACCAAACTCCAAATAAAACTGCAATGGAGTTTAAGACGACTTATTTTATCATAAGTTTCTTAATCTTCATCATCAGTTGCTTAATCTTTTCCCCACAAATAAGTATTCACCCTTAACTTCGAGAAATCAAAAAAATTACACTTTTATTTACGTTTCTGTTTTTAAGAAGTGAGCCAAACTAAATTGGAAAGGTTAAAAATTTACAGAATGGTGATGATAATTACAAAAAATGAGGAATTTCATGCATGATCGAAAATATCATGCATGAAAAAAATCTCTAAGATTTAATAATGCAATAAAAACTAGTAAGGAATTATCTTTGACTGAACCGAAGTTAAAATACCCATCGGCGTATTTTCGTTTATTCGAAGTCTTAAGTGTCATATTATTTTGATGATACCACTTTTATAGGGTGTGGTTCTTTTATCCAAATATTTCACATTTGAAACTCGGAGACCTTTTCATTTATTAAAGCCTATGTGTACAATATCAAGTTTGAACATTTTATTTTTTTAAAATTTATAATGGTTTTACTATTATGATGACTTTACTTTGTATGGGAGGTGGCCAAAATTTTCAGTTCTTTTTTAACAAAATTCCAAACATCGAGTGCATATTTAAGATTAAAACTTGACAAATTTTAAGCTATTATTGTATGCACTCATTTTTGGGGGATTTAGGGAAATGTTACTGATTTCGTAAAGACAGAGAGGTAGACGTGGTTTTCATTTGCTTTGTACACATTTCATACTCAAAGTGAATATTAAGGTTTCAAGTTTATTTGCAAAATTTAAAGTCATTTGATTAATTTTTGTGGAATTCAAAGAGATTTTATCGTTTTGGTAAAATCAATTTATATGGGAGGTACTAGGCATGATTTTCAACAGATGTGGCTCATTTTCGAACTTGATCTGTATTTTTGTAATAATATACAGCTTATATATTGATTTTCGGTACGATAGCTCTAAAATAACAGCTGTTATCGTGATCACAGACAGACAGACAGGCGGCCAGACGGAAAGTGCTAAATTTACTCAGGAGGTGTTGCTGATAAAGAATATATATACATTTCTGTACCTGCCACGCCTCCGTATTAGTGTTACAAACGGACTGACAACGTTAATACACTCCTTACGCAGTACGCGTGGGGAAATAAAAAAAATAATTATAATAGCCGTTTCACCATTTTACCATATTGATTGGAACAACCGTGTGGAACTATTTTATGTTTCATCAATTAAACATTTTTATTTACTACAACGTATCATATTCTTCAATCAAATTCGTTAAAAAAAGCCGAAAAACGAAATTTCTTAGAAAAAAGTGGCAAAATCATCCAATTTCTTTAACGTTATTTTGTATGGAAAATCACCCAATTTGGTTGAGTGAAATCTTGGTTGATATTTCTTAGCGCCAATTAAATTCAGAACAATGGAAATCCATTTATTTTACATACATTTTAGCAAAAAAATAAAACGAAAAAAAAAAATAAAATTGACCATTTCAGCCTTTGAGAATTTTGATAGTGGTTCTTATAATCAGTTGTATTGTGGATATTATTAAATTGTTTAAGACAAATAATCGAGAACTGAACCTACGAGTTTTATGTCGACTCTATGACTCCAACCAGTATGCCACGGCTGAGTTTAAGTACCGCGACCGTCACCAAATTATAATAATAGCAAAATTTATAGTTAATTTAAAAATCAGAATTCAGTTTAAAATTCCGAAAATATATAAAACATATGGTAAATTTCTGTATTTGTGGGTTTTTAATTTAATTTGATATTTCCCAAAAGTTAAATTAAATTTCTGCTTTTAGTACCTATGTAGATGAATTGCAAAAAATATTTTTAAGAATTTCTAAGACTACGAATTACACTAAATATACTTAGGTGTAATAATTAAATTCCATAAAATCTGCGGCGCAATTTTTTTTACCTGACAGCGAACAAATTATGCCCAAAACTCAATAGTGCGTTAGATCGGTCGGCCGTTGAACGTAATTTGGTCTGCGTTGTAAAAACTTTACGATACAAGTGTTAAGACGGACGACCTAAAAACTTTGCAAAAATAATAAGGTAGGGTAAGTTGCTGTGACAAGACCTATCGTTAATGTCAAAGTGTGTTTTAGCGTTGCCAATTTTCTTTATTAATGTTATTTCTGGGATAAGCACTTGGAAAAGGAATTTTATGAAAGGTAAATAATATTAAATGAGGATATATGTATCTATTATGAAATAAATACGCTTTAAAGTAGTTTTATAGCATAATCTTGCATCCTGTGTCTTATATAGAATTCCATTATATCGTTTGGTAATGCAATGGATGAACATAAATCAAACATTTTTTTAAATTGGGACAGTGCTCAGTTTTAAAAGCATTAAACTTGCTTGCACGACGGCAATGCATTTGGCATCGAATGTTGTTTTTTGCAACATGGACCACTTTGTACCAAATGACTGATATGTAACTACGGCACTGCATTCGGCATCAAACAAGGTGGATTGCAGCACGAATTACGTGGAGCGCTGATGAAATCGGTTTCTGAAAAGAGTTTTTCACAAACTTTTACTGTAAATTCCAAGTTTAAGCCACAAGACTCCACCCACAGTCGCCTCTTCACATCATCTCTTAGAACACTAAAAAACTTAAATGTTCTTTATACCATGTTGTCCGACAAATTGCACAACTTCTTTTTGCCATTTTTATAATTTTTAAAGTAATTAAAATATATGTAACTTCACACAAAATTCACAATGAAAACCACAAATACACGCTTATATAACAAGAATAAATTTGAAGTGGAAGGCTTAAGCTGGATTATAACATACAAAAATATTTCGCAGAATAAGTCCGCTTCAAGCTTGCCTAAAACAAAAACCTGTACTTCCCCGTTTTGAAGTATTTTTAGTAAAGAATTTTATCAGAAACACTTAAGGCTTGATTACCCAAGCGTAAGGTAACGTAGCGCGAGGTTACCAACTGTCAAGCTAAAATCTGTTTAATGATAAATGTGTACAAGTCGTTACCGAAATCGTAACGTGGCGTGACGCAGCGTAGAAGTCTGTAGAAAATAGATTTCTACTCAACGTTACGATTTTTGACAGTTCGACAGCTGTGGGACAAGCAAAAATTTTTGTTTAACTTCACTAAATTGTAAATTTTAATACTATATAAGAAAGGATGCAGTCTTTTATTGAAGAGGAGAAGTTAATAAGCCTACTAATATAAAATAAGTGCTCTGCACTACGGCGCCTGCACTACGTTGGACTACGATTTCGGTAATCGCTTAACCTCGAGGCAACGTCGCACTACGCTACATCCCGCTGCGCCACCTCACGTTACGCTTGGGTAATCAAGCCTTTAGACAAAGTGTTGATTTTTCATTGGATTTTAATTTGTGATATGGCAGCACTATATTTTATGATTTTAACATTAACGATAGGTCTTGTCAAAGCTACTTACCCTACCTCATTATTCTGCCATGGCAAAACTTAATACCTGATTCACAATAATGCGTTCGGTCGGTCGTGCGTTGACAGCTCGAGTAGAAACAACGAGTTCTTATGGTGCAATTCGCAATTCGACCTCAACCGTTGATCGTGCTTTATTCGTTAATTATCAACGAAGGGGTAAAGTCAAAGAAGTAAAATATAAGGAAATGGTGTTGCTTACACATAGAGCCTGTTCTCACGCGCCTTACGTTAGGCGGATCATCGGATTAATTTTGACGTCTACAGGTAAGGTGGGAAGTGGGAAGGTGACAAGTTACGTGAGGTAGCATTTTCAAAAATTTTAAAAATTTTGCGATTCATTTTGACGTCTGTTACTTTGAAGTTTCATTGTGCCTCATTTTCCTCGTGGTTCTCTTATGTTTTAGCGCAAATAAATTTTGTTTTGCATTGGTTGGGTTTTCTGTTTGCGTTGCTGTTTAATTTAAGACTTACAAAGTAATGAATTCTCCGAAATTTAACACCACATTTATGGACTGTTCTCGGAATGCAAAATAAGGCGGGCTTAAAAAAGTCGGTAGTAAGAACACCTGACAGATGCATAGTGTCAAAATAACGCCATTACTCTGCCTTTTTTAAGGCGAGTGAGAACAGGGTCATACACTGTACGTGAACTGTCGCACCATTCGTAAATTGTGCGAGCGAGAAAGAGTGTGTTTTTTGACAGTTTTGAGAACCCTGGCATCTGATTGGAAGACTCCTCAGCAAAATAGTTGAAAATAATTAAATTTTAAGCATTTTTCACTGCTTAAAAAGCAACAAAATTAAAGAAAAAAAACCACTAAAACAAATGCAATATGAGTTGTGCGGTTAAGAATTGTAATAGTTCCCGAAAACTTAAAAACAATGCGCATTCGTTCCACAGGTAAATATGTCCATATGGTTTAAATTCTTTTAACAAAAGTGCTTTATTTAGTTTCTAACGATATTTTTTTAACTTATTTGTGTTAGAAATGTATATATTTCTTATTCAAAATGGTTTAAAAATGCAATTTAGACCCCGTTGATTTTCCGCCAGTTTGATCAAACCACATCTGTCAAAACACAAACACTGCTTCAGGGGCGCAGTCATTTTTCGCAGTTGAATACATGTTTGGGGCGCTCTTGTTTTCAGCATAGTGAATCAGATTTAGTACCTGTTTGTTAAATTTTACTGATTTTTACACAACAACTAGGCAGAAACACCCAAAAAAATAAGGATTTTAAAAAATTAACCTAATTTAATTTGTAATTAAAGTTGAAGTTTAGAATTTATAGGCCTTCAAATATAGAAAAATTACCTAAAAATCTTGCTGTTTTTCTAGTTTTTCAACAAAACTAAGCTTTATGGGTATTAAAACAAAGGTAATGTGCGTATCTATTCAACGAGGTGTCAAATTTAGAATTCCATAAGAATTCATTAAGATATAATTTTTTATAATTAAAATTTGTCTGAAAGACTAGTGGTTTTTCTTTTAAGAAAGCAATACATTAAAAAGAGAATTATTAAAAAGATAATTACATTCAGAACTGCTGTAGACAGAGAAGCCTGTGTGGTACTTACTGAGGTTTGTAAACCCTAAGCAGCATCCGAAGGCCTCCTTTTGATACATTTTTTTTTTTATTAAATTTGGAAAAACCTCGCGATTTTAAGTAAAAAAAGGGTTGTATCTTAAATGCATGTATTTTTATGTTTGATATCTTGTTGAATAGATACTTGTATTATCTCCCATAAAGTTTAGTTTTGTTGGAAAACTTAAAAAATCAGCTAAATTTTTAGGCCACTTTTTCCAACGTTGGATCCCTATAACTTCTAAGCCAATTGCGAGCGATCAAAAATTTTTTATATAATAAGAGTTGTTGCTATTCTTGAAATGTTTCTAAAATTTTAATGCATAAGAACGAACTTTAACAGTTTAGGCCTTCTTTTACGATACAACCGAATACGGCCCTTTGTGATTGTTTCTGTATTTGTGTGAACCAACACCAATATAG
Source organism: Dichetophora obliterata (assembly GCA_963920525.1). Classification (NCBI taxonomy): domain Eukaryota; kingdom Metazoa; phylum Arthropoda; class Insecta; order Diptera; family Sciomyzidae; genus Dichetophora; species Dichetophora obliterata. Next base: position 183,665,468 of record OY986436.1, on the reverse strand, counting down.
AAAATACCACACTTTTCTGCTATTACACCACTTCCTTTATTTGATCCTTATACGATCAAAGTCCAACCTAACGAGTAGAGTAGAAAAATGTTCTACTCGGTCGTACGTTTGACATTCTTTGGTATGGCAGAGTTGCATTTTCATTGAGTTAGTTTTGGTGGGTATTTTTTAGTTTCAATGGTAAACATGAGGTTTCATGGGATTTGCTGTATTATTAGAACTGTTTATACTTAATGTAATTAAACTTTATGGAAATTATAGTATGCAAGTTTTGATTGAGTGTACACTATTTATAATTGAAATATTTGTGCAAAATTATTTATAATAAATAAAAATAAAAAAATTGAGATTGTTAGCACATATTTTGTTAGAATTGGTATTTCACGGAATTTCTTTTTATCAGCACAGGTTATATTGAATTTGATTAAAATTAAGATTTAGCATTTTGCAACTTACAAAATGCAAGTTTTGATGAATTCAACATTATTTAATACAATTTAAATATTTGTGCCAATTATTTATATTAAGTATATCAATAAAAGGCAGTAAATTCCGGTAGAGAAAACCGTAAAAAATTTTTGGCTGAAAAAATCAATTAATGAAGTAGTTATCGATTTTTAAAATGTTGTTTCTTGCTAAAAGATCTGTTAAAAAAACATCTATTTCATTGCTATTATCCAATAGATCTAAAAAATTAGCATGTCATTTGAAAGGAAATTAATGGACCCTTTCAATATTCTTGCAGTGATATTTATATTGCATATTTATATTGCATATTTATATGCAATATAAATATCACTGCAAGAATATTTTAAATTTTATAAGCAACTTTTCATCATATCTGAATTTTTTAATAAAAATAACCGTTATTTTTTACAAAGTTTGCGTTATAAAGGTACTAAAAATGTATTGTAATTTAAAAGCCTTAAGTTTTACCTTTCACTTGAAGTTTGAAATTATTTACATTTTCTGCAGACCAAAAACTTTTTTATAAGAAAGCAGAACAACTCAGGTAAATATGCTTGAAATAACAACTAATAATAAATTATATATTTTAAATAATTTGGCGCGAATATTTTAATTTTACTAAATAATTTTGAATTCATTAAAACTTGCAATTTTTTCAAGTTGCAAATTGATACATTTAAATTTGAATGACATTCAATAGAGGTATTTACGATTCAGTGCAGTTGCCACTGCAGTTGAGGTCTTGTGAGCTTAACAAAAACAAAATACACGTACGTGAAAATCTTCACAAGTACTTTTCCACTGTAGCCTTTTCCACTTTCCTTGAGCAGTTGTGTACTTTGCACATTGAAAATTTTGTCGGCTTTGAAAAAAGTGATAGTAGTGTGTTCACGAACACGTAACTTCTCAACTGCACAGGCAAGTACACTGAATCGTGAATACCCCTAGCATAAACTGTGCTAATAAAATAAAAAAATCCCATGAAATATGATTGTTTACATTGGCATCGCCACAGTTGATCAAAGTGACACATGAGCGACCTTGAATGCAACATTGTAGAGATACAATTTTTAGGTCGTGCGTTTTGACAGTTCATCCTGTAAAGTTAATGCAAAGCCGATCAAAGTACGATCAAAGGCCGACCGACCGAACGCAGTATTGCGAATCAGCCTTAGAGCCCGAACAGAACCAAAAGTCGTAACGACTTGTGATGTCGAACACACAACAGAACACATGCAAGTTAACGAAGCCGTCCAAAATGAAATCGCTGAGCAAGAGTCGTAGCGACTTATCGCTAGAACAAAATTGAATAGAATCTATTCTATTTTTTCTCTAACGACCAGCGATTTCCTCTCTGAGTACAATTAGTGGTGCCATATTTTGCAAACAATTGGGTATGTTCAAAGACAATTTCATAGTTTTTGCTATGTTCTCACGTTTCTTTTTTGTTTCTGTTTCACTTCGTCAGTCGCAGTCGCTTTCATTCTGAACGGGTTCTGTGTGTCTGACGACCAGAGAGGATCGCCGGTAGTAACGACTTTTGATTCTGTTCGGGCTCTTAATGTTGCGTTGACAGATCGTGCCTCTGCCATTGCGGTGATGGCAATAAAAGCAGCTATTCAAAAAATCCCACAAAACTATCCTTTTTCCCAAATCATGCTATTTTTAATGGATGCGGATTTAACTTTAATAAATCAATGAAAAATAAATAATTATTGTAATAAAATCACTAAACGAGCTTATTTAAACAGTTTAGATATATTTTTTAATGTATGTTTATTATAATAAGGGTATTCCTGCAAAGTGGCAATATTATAATTTGGGCAATGAGTTATTTTTTTCAGGGAGGGTATCGAACAGCCTTTCAAGTCGATTGTGCACTTGCAGCATATATGTCAGCTGCAGTATATTGTCATAAGCTGCATATGTTATCAACAACAAGTTGTAATTTTCAAAATGATTTCTGAAATTTTGAGAATTAAATACTTGTTACTCTTGTTCCAATTCACAAATTCTTACCTCTCATTGCTTTTTTGCCGGCTTGTGATAAGGAATTAAATAACTTACGAAAAACGAAAACAGCTGCTTTATCATATAAGTATGCCAACTCGTTTGATCACCTAAATCAAAGAGCAAATATATCTGGTTTGTGCAAAGGCTTCTCCACACAAATTAAGAAGGCTGATCAACTTATACGCTTTATTATATTTAAAAAGCAGAACTGTAAGAGAATGCATTCAATTTGATTTTATTCACAAACTAGTGAATCAGTGAATAACGAAATAAGAATGCATTCAATGAATGCAAAATTGATTTATAAATAAAATTTTGACTTTATAAAAGTGATTAATTATAATTTTAATTATTCATTTTCGTTATTTTTAATAAAAAATCAATCTTTTTTATTCATTCGAATGCTTTTTATTCACAAAAAATTTCAGAATTTTCAATTATTCGTGTTTTATTCATTATTAATTTTTTATTCGTTATTTATTTTTTAGTCGTTATTAATTTGTTATTCATTATTCATTTCTTATTCATTATTAATTTTTTATTCATTTGTTAATAATTATTCATTTTTTATTTAAAATTAATTTTTTATTCATTATTCATTTGATATTCATTGTTAAATTTTTTTCATTATTCAATTTTTAATTGTTATTCACTTGCTATTTATTATTAATTTTTTTATTCATTATTCATTTTGTATTCATTATTCATTTGATATTCAATATTAATTTTTTATTCATTATTCACTTTTTAATCATTATTTACTTGCTATTCATTATTTATTTTTTTTATTCATTATTCATTTTTTATTCATAATTAATTTTTTATTATTATTGTTTTTTTATTTATTATTTTTTATTCTCTTATATTTAACGCTCTTAATATCTTATTCGTTATTAATTTTTGTATTCATGGCTTAAGACTTCTGCTATGTATTTTTTTTTTTTATTAATTTGACAATATCAATGTCAATTTAACAAATTTGTATCAAATAGAATTTTTATTCCCATTCATAAAATCAACAATATTTCTTTGTTTTATTTTAAATTTATAAAATACTGCTAAGCCAATTCTATTTTATTGCTACATTTTAATTATTATCCAATAATTATTTCATAAGCCGAATCAGAATTCTGTCTTTCTTTTCAGCTAATGGAATATCTAAAAATCCTTCTCTGCAGCAGCAACCAAAATATAGCTACAACAAATTCACAACAAAAGTGTGCAGCTGGAAACAAAATAAATTCGGCAACCATGTACATGCAAATAAGAAGCTGTCAAATTTTATTTTCATTCATAAAATTTGCAATTTTTCTTAAGATATTTAAATAGGAAGAAACAAGCAAGTAAATTAAAAAAATGCCGATCTTCTTGCTCCCTTGTGCACACAGCCGAAATGATAAAAAATATAGAAAACAAAATGTGAACAAACTCGCACTTTTGAAGGGGTATAAAATAAATGTCCCATCAAAATGTCCTGTTCTGTTCTGTCGATGGATGGCTAATATTAGCCAGTAAAAACTAAAGGCGAATTTACACGATTCACTATCATTGTTCACTTTCGATGAATCATCTGATTTGAAGAGTGACAATTGAGTTTCATCTTTAAAATGAAGATGATTGTCATCCACATTGAACAGTGAAAGAAGTAGAAGGTCTTCCTACTTTTAATGAAAATGAAAGCAAATCGAACTGATGTGTCATTCGTACTGAAACACAATTGAAAGGTGTTAACATAATTTCAAGCAGAAAGTTTTTTTTTTAATTGCTGAAGGGCTTTTATTTATTTAAGTCTTTAAACGTCAATAAAATTAATCAGCCAACGAATTTTTTTTGACATTAAACACCAATCATCCATCAAATTTTAAATTTACACTTTGAATAATGTAAATTAAAAATTCATTCACTGTCTACGTTCAACGTTCACTATCATTGTTTTGAGTGAAAGGTGTAAATTCGCCTTTTTATTTTTATTGCTACTGTACTCAAACTTTTGTGAAACACTGTATATAAGCCGGAGCACAAACCAAAACAATCATATTCTCATCCTTGCAAGTTTACTTTTTTCTGCCCTTTGCACATTGTATAATAACGTGCCTTTTTTTCTATCATGCCTTTGCAGCAGACATAAACGCACACACTGACACTTGCATAGATAGGGAATCACCTCATCAAATACAGCCAACCAAAATCCAAACTACGAAAAAGAGTAAAAAGCTCGTCTGGCAAAGCTAAAAAAAAATAATAAACAACCTGCAGTGCAACCAGAGATGTGATTTTAATTTTGCTAAAAATCCCGAATGCATGTGTAAAATGACTTTTTGGCTCACTTTTCTCTTCAAAAAGATTCTTAAATCCCGCAAAAATCCCTCCAACGTCTAAATAACTAATTTCTGTTTCTATACACAAATGTAGGTTTATTGGATAATTGTGAGATAAAAATATTAATTATTTCTTAAAAATTCATTGAGATCAAAAACAGGAACTTATACCAGAATAGAATTTAAAAAAAGTAATACGTATACTAAGTCGGATCGAAATTTAGATTTCGCCGGACACCGACTCAAAAGTTAGATTGACTCTAAAAAACTATTTCTTCATCTTTTTTTTTTTTTTTTTTTTTGATCGGATGATTCCCATGGAGCGGTTTTGGTTCTCCTGAACCCCTTTTTTGGCTAAAAAAATATATTTTTTGTATGTAATTTTTTTTTCTTCAGAATGCATACCCAATATAAGCAAAATACATAATAAAGAGTTTGATCGTACACAAATTTTGGATAAAATAAACTTTGAATTTTTTTCTTTAAAAACTCTTTTGACGCTCAAAAAATCGATATTTCGTCATTTTCAGATTGTTTCTTTTTAAACGCCTATAAAATATGAATTTTACATGGTATTCACATGAATTTTAGCTTAGTGGAAACTTCTTTCCATTGATATATAGTGTGGCTTAAGCAACACTGAGTGCCACAAATAAATAAAACATGAGGAATCGATATATAAAAGGTTTTTCCGCTTAATTATTATTTAATTGCCACAATTACTTTTCGATTTTGACAATTCAAGACCTCTATATATGAGGTCTTAGGTACGCAAAATTGAATTCTGGCAAAAGATTTGTAAAGTGTCCACCAAAGAGCGCTCCAGTACAAATTTCAGTATTTACTAATACTCTTGTTCTAGGCACCTTCTGAACAAAATTGCTTCAAAAATAGCATCGAAAGTATTTTTTAAAACCACACTATATGATATATCAATGGAAAGTATAGGAAAGTATAAGAACTCAATACCTTTCCAATAAGCTAAAATTAATGTGAATAAATTTTATGATGAAGTACATGAAAAATACTTATTATAGGCGTTTAAAAAACTCCTTTTTCGAAAATAACGATGTAATGATTTTTGGGAGTCTCAAAAGTGTTTGCAAAGGAAAAAAATTTTATATTTTTTTTAGCCAAAATTTGTGTACGGTCAAAATCTTTATTATTTTATTATCAGTATGCATTCTGAAGGAAAACAAAATGTTACATGCAAAAACATGATTTTTTGACAAAAAAGGAGTTTAGGAGAACCACAACTGCTCCATGGAGATTTCTCCAACCCAAAATAAAAAAAAAATTATGCAGAAATACTTTTTAATAATCCCTATAACTTTTGAGTCGGTGTCCGGCTGACTTATTTTCTCCTTACAAATCTATCCTGCTGAACTTATACATATATTAGTATGTATTGTATTTATTATATTTTATTTTAGTTATAAATAAAGCTAAATAAAGTTTAGATACAAAGTTGTTTTTTTAAAAACAATTTTAACGATAACTCAACGAAACACAAAATAGAATCGGCAATTTTACAAGATTGCAGGCAAACTGATGCCAATCGGTTCATTTACAGTGCACCCTAAACAAGTGCGCTGCGGAAAAAACTGCTGCTCTCGAACCAGCTCAGTCTGATGATTTAAAAATATTAAAGAAACTTTTAGTATTGTGTAAAAATCTATTAATATTGCAAATACTTCCATTTGCAATTGAGATTAACTAATTAAAAGCAGCTGATTGCTCTTTGTTCTAATACTTTGGTTTTATTCAGCCAACTTCACATCCGTACGCACTGTCAAAATTGGAAATTCGATTCATGTTGCGGTAGTCCGGTGCGTGTTTCGATAGGCTTCATACAAAATTTATGTGCATGAGCCGATTTTGACAGTTAAACCACGCACGCGCACTTTTTTAGGGTGGACTGTTAAAGAATTTTATTCTTTAAACAATTTGACATAGTAAAAAACTAAAACGCGCTCTCTGGCATTTTTATGGTTTAAAAATTCCACAAAAAGGGCGAAATACCTTTAAATCACATCACTGCCTGCAAGGCGTAAGCAAGAGAAGAGCGCTTTGTACAAAAGAGATAACAGCGAGAGAAGCGAAAATAACTGAGCTGTAAAGAAGAGAAATAAATGTCTGCATTTTAAATATCCGGCCGGTGTTTGGGTGGGGAAAGATACATTTTATCACCAATACACGATGTTTTAATGCAGCTGTGCGATAGGCCTACAATTCGAACGCGCATATTCAGCTTTGATAGCAGTTTGCTTGCTTAGTAGAGGTTCAAGATATTTTTATAAAAAAAAAAGAAATTTAGAACTTAGACAAAATTAATAAATTCAAAAATAACGAATGGTGTTTTTTAAATTTGATCTATAATGTATGAAAATGTTGAACAAAAAATTACAAAAGTTTAAAAGGCCATAAAACAGATATCTTCGATTTTAACCAATTTTATCCCCTATTTTTATCTGATGTAATTTCTTCCTGTTTCCAAAAAAATAAGAATTAAAAACAGAAGACAGAAAAATTTCCTCTCAAAAATCAAATTAGTCAAAAATTAGTTTTGATAAATTTTTGTAAAAAGATGAAGAAAACTTGCAAAATAGGTACATAGTTTTTTTATTATTTTAAGTTTAAAGACCGTACTAAGTACGCATTTTATAATAAAAAGCACAAAATAATAACTATCTTTTGACTTTTTAAATTTTGAGCAATAAATAATAATTATTTCTGCTTTTTATTTTTTTAAGTCAAAAATAAAAAGCAAAATTTGCCCGATATTTTTACGTACAAAATAACAAGTAATTTTTTATTTTTATTTTTTAAGGCTAAAATAAAAAGCAAAACTTGTCCGATATTTTTTTGAGCACAAAATGGCTGGCAAGTTTTGCTTTTCATTTTTTTAGGCAAAAATAAGAAGCAAAATTTCCGATATATTTTTTAGGTCAAAATAACTGGTAAATTTTTATCTTTATCTTTTAAGCCAAAAATAAAAAGCAAAATTAGGAAAAACCCTAGTATTACGGTTTTGGTTCTACCGTACACCTAAATCCTAATTTTGCTTTTAATTTTTTTCCTTAAAAAATAAAAATCAATATTTACCAGTTATTTTGTGCTCAAAAAATATCGGCCAAGTTTTGATTTTTATATTTGGCTTAAAAAATCAAAACTTTCCAGTTATTTTGTGCTCCAAAACATCGGGCAAATTTTGCTTTTTATTTTTGGCTTAAAAAATAAAAAGCAGAAATAAATTTTATTTATTGTTCAAAATTTTAAGAGTAAAAATTTTAAATTTCAATAAGAAATCAAGTTTAAAAATCTACAAATAATTATTATTTAGTCTCATTTTAACAGCTAAACTGAGTTGCAACGTAAATAAAATGTTACTTAAAGCACAAGCAATACTTATTGTACGCCGCTGAATGAGCAGCTGTTTTCATTGTTTACATTTTCAGCGACAATAACAAAAATTTAATTTATAGTAAAATAAAAAAGTTTTAAAGAAATGGAGCGATTTAAAAAAAAAAAAATAAAAAGGAACATAGGAATAAATTCGAAACAACAGAAAAAAGCTGCTGTAAACCGTTTGCAACATCATAATACTAAAGGTGTGCTCACAAAAATCTACCTTTGCAAAAACGCATTTGGAACGATGCAACCAGATCGGGTAGTTCAAGATTAGTGTTTCAAGGGTTCTATTAAATAAAATATACAATAATTAAACAACAACAAAAAAATTTAAATGTGCCTGAAAATGGAGTTTTTAGCTAATAAAACTACTTGAATAGATTTGCTCTTCTTATGATTCTTTCGATATTGTATTTAATGGAAGTTTTGTTGAATTTTCAGGAAATGCATGTTAAAAAAATAAAAAAATTCATGTTATTTTTATAAAATCTGAATTCTTTGGCAGATCTGATAATGTCCACTCCTCATACTCCACTCCCTCTACCAAATAAAGTAACATCAGTATCATTTTAAAAGTAAAACTTCCACTAACATAAATCAATAAAAATTTCGAAAAATATTAGGGGTATTCACATTGACTTGGGTAGTTGGGTAGATTGGCAAATGCCGTACATTTTGTTTTTGTAAAGTGCCATTCTACCCAAGTACCCATCTGCCAATCTACTCTAGCTGATCCCCTGACTTGTTTGGGTAGATTGTTTTCTTACCAAGTTGAGTACTTTTACCATGCGTTACCACCTATTATATTTTCTACCTTTACAGCTTTCAAGAGCTTATCCGCCCAATTCTGAATGATTTTTCGCAGGGAATCGGAAAAGGAAGTTTCTATTTTTAAGGTAAAGTTCAAAAACATTTTAAATGTCAATTTATGTATATTCATTTTGTGTTTGGTCGGTTCTTGGTAAAGTAATAAAATAGAAAAACCACAATTTTTTTCAAATAATTTTTTTGTTAATTTTTTTTAAAAAAATAGTTTTTAAATTAGGTAAAAACATAAAGTAAATTTAAAGCACAAGTTAAGATTCATTACACTCAGGGGCGTACCTTGGGGCAGGCGAAGAAAACCCACGCCTGTGGCGCAAAAAAATTCTTTATATTTTTTATCTATTTTAACTTTTACAAAGTATTTTTTCATATCGTATCAAAATTCATAGTACTTATTGTACTTTCTCTTAAAAATTTCCACGCTATCTCACATTGTTTGACAGCTATAATAGCAATAAAACCATCTCTAACTAATCAAACTTTGACAGTGGAAATAACTTTATTTTTTCTTTAAAGTTTGTTGTGTAATTTTTTCTTATTGGAAAAGGCGTCCTTAGCAGAACTCTTATCGGAAAAATTGCCCTTAGTTAGCAATTTTTTTTTTTTAAATTTTGTTCTGTAATGAGTAAAAATGAAAAGTAAAAAAAAATTTAAAGTAAGGCTTAATATTCTCTATAGCATGCGCCCTACGTTTTTAGGAGAACTAAAACCCCCTAATCTAGGAGAAATTGTTTTATACTTTTTAGTTCGTTTTAAAAACGTCTTATTTAATAAAAAAATTTTTTACTTAAGTAATTTTTCTTAATAGGGATACCTTACGGGACCTGATATCAAAGAGAAAACAATCATTGAGCGTTTTATTAAACGCATATACCGCATCATCAAGACTCTGAGATGATTAACTTTTTGTATTAATGTCTAGAATAGAATTCCAGTTTATATTTGACAATTTATTCTTCAAAATCACGTAGTTTGTTTTTTTAAAGTTATGCCTAAAGCGGAAAATTATATTCAAAACGGAAAATTATATTACATTTAAATAATTAAATCAATTTAACTTTATCCTATTATACCTAATAATATTGGTACCTAATGTAATATTGGTAATTGAGATTGTTCTGTTTCCCCTTTTTGTCTCGATATTATGTTTTATTAAGTAAGCACCATCAAATATGAATCGTTTTTAAAACTTACTTTTTAATTATTCAATATTTTAATTTTAAATCGAATTGGGATTTACGTGCTCACGTGGTTTCCTAATTTGAAATTAGACTGAACTCACACTATCACTTGGATTGGTGTGCCAGAGTATATCTCTTTTCCACACAAGTTTATGCCTGCGTTGGCCCAAATGCATATCCAACTAATTGGGATTTTGATTTGGCGGATATGAGATTTATCTCATTTCCACGTAGGTCCTTGGGTTGGACAATGGCCGCAAACCAGTTAAAATGAGTTTAGTGTTTTGGATTGTTTTTGAAATCAGGATTGTTTTTCGGGTACCTTAAATTAATAATCACTATAATATAATTCGATGTTGCTTATTTATATAGAATTAAATTTACTTAAAGACGCGTTTGTTATATATTAAATTTTTAAATTCCGCTGAAAAGCCAATTAATGTGCTTAGTGGAAAATCCTAATTGCCAATAGGGGGTATGTTTAGTACGTAGGTGCCTTCTGTCTGTCCTGGTCTGATCCGGGCAGGTTCTAGAGTGTAAATCGTGCATGCGTATAGGTCGGGTATACGTATCTTTGGAAGATTCATACCTCCGGGCGAATCAAAAAAAAAAAAAAAGCGGTTGAGAATCATAGTACTGCACAGATGGTTTTGGAAAATATAAAATAATTTCTAATGTTGGATGGTGAGAATCTTCGGGTGTAACCAGAGGATCTTATTTGGACACAGAACTGATGTTGCTTTCGTTAAAAAACACCAGATCAAGCAAACAATTATTTTTATTAAATATGCAGTTAAGCTGGAATATGCCTTGGATTGAGAGCTCGTTTAAAAAATAATTATCGGATGAACTTTCAGACAAAGGTAAAATTATTTCAGGCATTTCAGAACAGCAGTTCCAAGAAACGTTTGGCAGGTTAAAATCACCAGTTATTAAACTATGATCATTAGAATGCAGTTTTGAGAAACTTTACTAATAGAAGCCAAATGTTTGCTATAAACTTCTAAGGTGGAAAGGGGAGGAATATATGAGCATGTAATAAAAAGGCTCAAGGAACCAAACTTTACATGAACACAACAGAATTCAGCGTCCAAGGATGCTCGTATATATAGCATGTGAACTCAATAAGGACATCATATAATAATTCAATATACATTTGTGCATTCACTTTGCACGAAATAAAATACAGCAGAGAGTTTCAAAATATCTGAAACCGGCTGAAAATCATCAATGATCCGCTCCCATGGTTACGCGCATACCCAGTTTGTCGTAGCTGTCGCAAATCGTGCCGGTATTTCTCGGGTCCATCGGTTTGAACCTTTTCTTAGCACAAAATTAGCATTTTTTGGAATATGCTAGACTGACTGCAATGTGTCAGAGTAGAAAGCTGCGTTGAGAGAAGGGCGATTCATAACTGACGTTGGCATTTACATCGAAAATTTGTTGGATTCTGCCTTTGGTAACCTTTAGATCCAAATGCGCTGCAATTTCACCACAACTAATCACTTTCTCCATAGCAAGACGTCGAATTCGTCTCATGGTATAAGGATAGAGGTAGCTGCAGCGCAAACTGTGTTCTTTTTCCATACTGCCATGTCTGTCAAATTCAGCTGTGTGGCGAATGGAAACAAAAGAAAAGAAATAAAAAGTTTTCCTTCGTTTTGACATTTCCAGCAGTATGCTCTCATCTGGTGCATTTAGCTGTATTTTTCTACCATGATTTGTCTTTTGCGCCGTTGGTCAATCACGGGTTTTCCTTCACTACGCTTGATTACAGCATAGTTGCCAGAGTCTTTTAAATAATTTGTTATGGTGTTTCGGTGACGATTCATCCCAGCTGCTATAGCACCTACTTTTATACCGGCTTCACTTAAGCTTTTAATATTTTCACGATCTTCTACAAAGTAGTTTCACGTGGCATTTTTATTTGAAAAACAAAATAACTCTAAAATGTGCTTATATTTTGTTCAAAAAATGCATTACCGTTATGTTTATTGTGTTTTTTACTTAAAGCATCAACAAAAATTAGTGATTTTTACGTTATCGAAGTTAAAACACAAAATAAAAGTAATTGGGCACCCCTACAAGAAGACTATCGGTTATTTAACTAAGCAAAAACGGTTTTTCTAAACTGAAATATCGGTTACCTCTTCATACCAAGTTTCGGTTATGCTAGGAAGAGCCTCGGGAAGAAATTAACCGAAACTCGTGTATACGTGTGATCTGGCATCCCTTTTTCACACGTATCAATTTCCAATACCATCGAAATATAGCCGTCTCGCCTCTCTCTCTAGTTAGGGTTAACATAAATACAGGTTATAGGTAACCAAATCTCACCAGATAAATCTAACCGAAAACTCAGTTATATGTAACCGTTAGATATAACGTAAAAATCAGTTTTATCTAACGTACCTCTTAAAAAATAAAAATGCATGCAATTCGTTGGTGTCTTGAAACAATTGGTTTTAATTGATTATAACATTTTTTATTGTTGTTGTTGTTGTTGTTACTGTTTTTGCTGCTACTGCGAGCCACTTCTGTGCCGACGACTTTGGGAGTGGAATTAGATGTGGCGAATGTTGAAATGCTCACTGCATTCTTGATATTGGCAAGCGTGCTTATTGGCTCATCCTTCTTTGATGGGTAGCAGCGTTCCAACAGTAAGTCCCGGTTTATACTCGTCAAGACTTGACGGTCAAGTTTTGCATATTCCCTTTTAAACTTGACGATTCAATTTACACTCGTCAAGAGTTGACGGTCAATTGTTTCTTTCACTCCTCCCTTTTCCATCTCAAGTTTGTTCTGATGACGCCGAAATAAAATTGAAAATAGCGGGACAACGAACGAACACAAAACGAATTGCCCAAGAATTGACGGTACGGTCAATTTCTTTCTTTCCCTTTTGTTACGATTCCCGCTCCGTTGAACGCAAGACTTGACCGTCAAGTCTTGACGAGTATAAACCGGGACTAAGCAATTAAAAGATATTTAATTTTTTTTATTGCAGAACTTGGTTTTTGTTAGCGAAACCAGGAATGGTAAACTACAATGGCGGATATGCAAAACTTGGACATGATTTTTAATAATGATACCTTCTCTTTCTTTCACATGCACTTGCTAAAATGGTCATATTTTTCCCTGTTTCACAATTTTTGACACTTAAATGAGTATGCGAATGTGGTAGTATACAGAAAAATGTATGTGATTGTGTTAGAGTTTTGGTTAGCTATTTCTTGTAGGGACATAGATATAAATATTTTCTATTGCGCACGCGAGATTTCACACTTTTTTTGATTAACGGTACTACGAATACGAGTAAGAGAAGAATTCTCTGTTCGACTAATAAGCTACAAGCCAAGCTTTAAAAAAACATGGGCTCGAATTTTGATGACCTACACTGCAAAAAATTACCTAAAAAATGACAAAAATTACTTAAAAAACGCAAAAATTTACATAAAAAAAAACCAAAAATAAAGCTTTGAAAATAAAACATTACTAAACCTAAAATTTATTTTATATAATTTTTATACATAGCGTTACAGTATACTATTAAAAGGCACATTTTTAAGTTATTAAAATTGCAAGAACGTCGATTGTCTGGCAAAATGTTTTTGTAAACAGCATAACTTCTTTCTACTTCAGCACTGACGAGATGAACACATTTAAAAGACGATATGTCATTAGAGCATGAAAATAGAGTTATTTCAAACTTCATCTTTCTACGAACCCTTTCGTCAGTTTTACCACGCGCAGAGCTTTTTTTTCATCGAGGTCTATAAGCAAAGCTACTCCTTTTTCGAGTGGTAATATTTTTGATTGAAGGGACTCTATTGTTAAAGGAATATGTTTAAAAATATGCGTTTTTACATTTTTTAGAACGAAAAAAAAAAAATTCTTTTAAAATTACACTAAAATGATTTAAAAATCGAAATATGCTCTAACTATTAAAAATGTCCAAAAATGACAATGAAATAACTTAAAAATCGCAAAAACTTACAACATAATGCCCTAAATCTAGTAAAAATTACCTGAAAACTAATCGTTATCGTAACGATAAAAAACGATAAAAAATTACGAAAAAATTACCTCCAAAATTTTCATATTTGGAATTAAGGAAACATAAATGAACGTTCTAAATAACCAGGAAATGTCTTAGAAGCAGCAGAAAAAAGATGACATGTCATCGAAATCCTAGCACTGAGAAAAAATATAAAATATTTGTGCACATATAAATATTTTACTCCGTGGCAACACTTTACAAGTGTTTCATTCCTATAGGATAGCTCAACTTCATTCCGATCCATCTTTTATTGAAAGATCTTTATAATATTGAAAATTCTGCTTAGATTATATATAAAAAGGAATTTTTTTGAAAGGCATCTTGCCTTAATCGTGAAGGCGGTTAAAATTGTTAACAAACTAACGTATTGAATTTAATTTATTTTAAGTAGTTTTTAATCGCTTTGCTTGATAATTTGTCGTCAAGCGTGTAGCTTAAAAAAACAGTGCATGCACACATTTCGTTATACTATACTAACAATAACAGAATAACGCAATCGTGCAACATATTAAAAATTGTTAATTATTTCAGTTCGTGATAAGAGCTACACCATAAAAAACGGATTTCATACGTAAGCAATTTAATTTTTGTTTCGTGTGCCAACTAGAAGTTTGGCATGGTGCGACGCTCACAGGGACAAATAACCAAATTACGACGACATAAATGGAAAATTTGTTTTCTGAAATAAAACCACTAGTACGCTTAGTTTGTTCTATATACCATTCTGCAATCAAATTTTCAATTATTATTAAAATGACAATTATGCATGGTAAAGACAGAAAATACGGTTTTAGTTTGAAAAATATTGAAATATTTACTTTAGCTACACGGTTAGAAATCTTGTACTAAAATTGAAACTTTTCTGTACTACATATAAGTCTACACCAGCTTTGGTTTCAAATCTAGTATTTACAAAATACTAAAAAATGGTTTTAATACAGCTTTGGTTTGAAATTTAGTACAAGCTTGGATTCAAATATTTAAAAAAAAAATAACAAACAAAGCGAGATTCGATCACACGACATTGAGTTTGTAAACTCACTACTCTAACCACAGAGCTATCGGCTTATACATAAAAAGCGCGATAAACAAACATATGAACCGAGTCGCCTAATATTGAGTCGCAGCATTGCCAGGCCAACTTTTTACGGATCTTAATCCAAATTTAGTATCCACATATACTAGAATTTAGTATTATTTGTATTAAAAACAAAAAGTAACACAGAGTTGTACTTAAATTGAAACCAAAAAGACTAAAATTGAAACCAAAAAGCTAAAATTTAAACCAAAAAGCTAAAATTGATGCTGTAATATCTCTTTTGGTTTCAATTCTAGTACAGAAAAGTTTTAAATATGAGTTAGTATTTGAAAAGTTTCAATTTGAAACCGAAAGGTTTAAAAACATGCAATAATATTTTAGTGGGACTAAAATTTAGTCCAAAATTTCTAACCGTGTAGAGCTATAAAAAACTTCCCCAAAATTCCACGATATTTCTTTTTAAGTTCGAACAAATAACATATAATTAGTATAAAAAAATCAACTGCTAGTACCCCTTTTTCCCCTCTTTATTAATAGAGTCGAATTACTCGAACCATACAACCTAAAAAAATCTCCTAGATACCAAGTTTCATTTAAATCCATTAAGTCTATATAAAAAGTAGTAAGAAATTATATTCGATTGGAGTTAAAATACCGTATTTTAGTGATTCAAAGTTTTCAATGTTGTATTATTTTGGTGATGTCACTTTTAAAGGACGTGATTTTTATCTAAATATTTCCAATTTGAAACTCAGGGTATCTTATATATTAATAGGCAAACATCAAAAGTTGTCGTACACTTTATCGATATTAATTTTAGAATAAGGACAATGAAACTTATCATTCCAAAGGTACTGCGCGCTTTATGTGTAAATCATTTTAGTTTTTAAATTTATGACCTCTGACCCGAAATATTAACGTTGAAAGTTTGTATTATTTTTAGTAAGGAATCTCAGGGCTAGGAAGAGGTAGAATGGTGATCTGGCTACACAGTATGATTACATTTTAGATTGGTGACCTTCGACCTGAAATATGAGCGTAAAAAGAGCATTTATTAAATAAAAGCTAAACTGTAACAAATGGAAGAATATAATATAAAAGGAAATTTTAGACATTGATAAGGTGTGCAAGAAACACTTCCAACATTTTGCGCCATCTCTTACGGATAACCTACAATAAGCATTTCTTTATACAACAAGAGTAAATATATATTGTGATGGTGAAATTTTTTACAAATAGCAAAGTCTGAAAAAGTTCCGTTATAAAAATTATAGCGATATCTCAAAAACTATATATGTTCTCGGTACAACGTATTTTTGTATGAAAAGTCGTTGGTTGAGGAATATAACGGTATACAAAAGGTTTATTGGTAATATTTTCCACGGATATTATGGAAAAAAATTCCCTTAAAATGACATTCAAATTAATTAGATATCTCGAAAAATTTATATCTTCTCAGTACAACGTATTTCCTTGAAGCAAGGCCATCGCCTCGGAATGAGAAAAAACTATTGAAATTTTAAGTTTTGACTTTGCAAGCAAATATCTCAGCCATTTCTAAATCGATTTTCAACAAATTTTCTTTGTCTGAAAGATCTATTAAATGACTTTGCAGAAATAGGAAAAGATTAACCGTTATCTCACCAATTCAATTTTTTATATGGTTTTAAAAAAACCTCGAAAATATAAAGTTTTTGCTCAAAAAATAGGCCAATCGTTTTTGTTGTTTTAATTTTTTTTCTTATAAAATTTTCTTTTTCACACTTTTTCATATGACATATTATTTATTAGCAAAAATTGCTTCATTTTGACACATAATGCAAAAAACAGTTTCTATCATCGAAAATCATGAGCTACCCCTATGATTTTTTTGATGAAAATTAAAATTTTCAAAATGTTGTTTTTATATTTTCTACACAGCTTAAAAAATAAATTCTGTGAAAAAAATTTTATACTCCAAAATTTTATACACAAAATGTTTTAAGCCATTTCGTTATATATAAAAATAGGCGTAGGAGAAACAGTTCTTCCGTGTTTCTGAAACGATTTTGATAATTTTTTTAAATAAATAAGAGTAGGGAGAAGAAGTTCACCGAATAGTTATGTGACCTTTGACCTGAATGTTTTTGTACCCTGTTAGGTGTTTATTTATAATACGCAAAATAATAATTTTATTTAACACCGAACGGTGTAATTTTGAACTATTCGAAAGGATGTTTTTACAATTTTTATTAAATTGTCATTAAAATTATTAATTGTCAAATGAAATAAGCCGCAAAAAACTTTGATTGGGGCTTATTTCATTGGGCTTTATTTCATAATGGAATAAGAACCAAACAAAAAATTAAATATTTCCCAAAAATAATGAAATTGTCCCCGAAAATTGGGAGTTATTTCATATGAAGTTAATTTTATTATTATTATATTATTTAATTTTTTTGGAGTCTATTTCGTGGTGTCAAAAATAAAGTTTGAATCTTTAATCAAGATTTACAAAATTAAAATGAACAAATTAAATTGGGAATCTTCAATTTTTAATTTGTTTATCAATGAGAATGTGATTTCGATATTGCTCTTCTTCTTTGTCTTTCTAATTTCACACCGATCGCATAAGTTCGTCATTTCACACCGTGTAAGCAGTGTAAATTAACACCGTTCGGTATAGAAAATGTAAATATCCGCTCATCGGTGTGAATTTATTTTTGAAATTTTTTAGTGTGTAGTAATTCGAAAATATCCAGCAGACTCGGGCATCATCGAAGATATGTTCTTTGGTAATTTCTTAAAGAAACTTGCTGCATAAGCCAAACTTACAGAATATTCTTTTACTCATCTGCATTGTGTTTGTCAACAATAAAAAAACAAAAAGAACAAGGCAACAAAGGAAATTGAGAGCTCGCGATTACTCTTCTCTATCGTGTTTCTTGTCGAAAATTCTTTAACCCGTGTCTTGTGTTCATAAAAAAAAAACTTAGTAACAAATCAAAAACACGTGTTCTCGTACGCGGTTGAACAAAACCAAAATGCAACAAAACTTCTTTGTAGGCCTTTGTGGTCTAGTGATGAGTGCGCTGGGCTATCTTCTAGGGGTCCCCGGTAAGTCTCAAAAAAAAATTAAATTAAAAATTTGATAAAAATTGTCAACTGTTTTTCAGATAGCGACAATAGGCCTTATTCATAAATATATTAAAGTCGAGCTTAAATTTAGTCTAAGCTGTTTGACAGAAAATTCTTTAGAAATAATGTCAAAAAAGCTCACACTAAATTTAGACTCGACTTTAAAATGTTTATGAATAAGACCCAATTTCATTAAAAAATTTTGTTTTCTGAGCTTGCCAGAATAGAGGGCTGTAAGAAGACTGCATCAGAAAAAAAGTAATATGAGAACTTTTTTTTAAAACGAGCTTAAAGTGAAAAAAAATATTTTTCATATTAAATTTGCTATAAATTATTCCATGGTTGAGAATACCCAAAAACTTTAACATGTATTAGTTAATTAATTAAAAATCTTTAAAAACCGTTTCAAATAGGTCCCTATCTGTTATTTTTCAGTTATTGCATTAAAACTGATGACACCTATAAATGCAATTTTCGCCTGTACTTCCGCTTATAGTTCGAAACAGGGGGAAGATGAACCCCCCCTACCATACAACTTTTTTCGTGTCTTACAGATAGATTTAGCTTAATAAGTCTGTTCGCGTACTTTTACAGTGTAAATATCTTGCAACTGTCTTAAGTCAGCTATTTTCGAGCATGGAAATTCTCGATGTAAAAATTTTTCCAGCAGGAATTTGCAACTTCCTCTCCAAGTCAACTGTCACTTTGCGCTCTCAATTTCTATTACTTTGAAAGATTTTTGATAAATTGTGATAATTATCACAAACTATCCGTCCGCGAACAGACCTAATATCTATGTATAAAGTGGTAACTAAATGAAAATGTGGTAACCTTGTACACATGAATGAGCTCAATAATGACTTTCGTAAAGCAGACTCTCACGCCCACGATCTAAATGACGCTTTTTCTTACGCTCTTTCTCATTATCTTTGTGCATGTCCATCGTTCTTTTACACAGAGCCAAAACAACCTTATAAAATAGAAGAAAATCAATAAGATTTCTCTATGGTTTTCATCCAAGAAGATTGTCTTATTAAAACCATAGAGAAAATCTTATTAAAACTATGAGCTTTTTTTGTTAGGCAAACTACATAATTTTAAGAAGAATCTTATTGTTTTTTATAGGAACACTTTTAAAAACAATAAGAAAATCTTATCAAAACTTCCTGTTCTTAAGAATAAGATTTATAAGATTTATTTTTAAAATTTAATAAGGGCATCGTATTGATTTAATAGGATTTATATTAAAATTTTACTAAGGAAATATTTTTTAATCAAAAAGGAATCTTATTAACATTTTACCTTAGAAATATACTTTTAATTGCCTGTAATATTAAATAAAGACATTTTGATGGTTTATTACAATTTATTAGGAAATAAAATTTGCATATGTATATATAAAATACATCTGTTAAGATATAATTTCACAAAAAGCAAAAAAATACCTTTGTATAACAAAATGACTTTTTCACCAAAATACCCGGCGCTGTCGAGGCCTTCAAATAAAGTGGCGACATCCTCAATCTCCATTTTTTAAGTACCTCCTTCGAGTTTACTCCATAAATTTTTAGTAAAGTCGAAATTGAGTCATTCAAGCCACACGACTGAAATATGGCTTATTTTTATTTTACTTTAAATAAATTAAATCCATAAAATGCACAGCAACTTCATGAGTTCACTTCACAATTACGACTGAAAGCTAAAGCAAAGAAGAAGTACCATTTTCACCGTTATTACCTTCTTAAAAGGGTGTTTAATAAGAAAATCTTATAAAAGCAGATCAAAAAAATTTTCTTAATTTAAGGTAGTCTCTTCTTAAACTTTGGAGAGTGAAAAAATGTTCTTATTAAAGTAAAGTATTAATAAGATTACCACATCATTTCATTCATTTAATAAGGAATCTTATTAAAAAATGTTTGATAGTAGTTTTAAATTTTTAATAAGATATTCTCTGCAGAATTAAAAAGATTTCTCTATGGAAAATTCTTATTATTTGGTAGTCTTAATAAGAAAACCTAATAAAATAGCTCAATTAGGTGATTTTATTGATTTTATGTGGTGGTTTTTGGCTCTGAGTACCTCCGAACTCATCCCCATCATATGCTGTCGCCCGAGACGCTTGCTGCGGGCAGATAGATCGCAAAACTTTGGGCACCCCTACACTAGACCATCGACTCCTAGAAAGTTGGCAAAAGTGGGGTAGGTATGCTCATGAGAAATGTTGGAAATGAAAAATAATAGGAGCAGCTCATAATGTCTTTCCACTGTAGGGGTCAATTCTGCGAAGATATAAACTATTTTCTTCGTTGTATT
Organism: Dichetophora obliterata; assembly: GCA_963920525.1. Classification (NCBI taxonomy): domain Eukaryota; kingdom Metazoa; phylum Arthropoda; class Insecta; order Diptera; family Sciomyzidae; genus Dichetophora; species Dichetophora obliterata. The sequence continues at coordinate 183,644,723 of OY986436.1, read as the reverse complement.
GTTGTATTTTAAAGCATTAGCGGTCGTACAAGCAAAAGAATCAAAAGAGCGGATCGTGCATTTTATCGTCCATTTGGTGCCTAGTGTAACTTAAGCGTTCGTTTTACTGCGTATGCAAGACAGTTCTTCAAATTAATGTTTTCGAGCTGTTCTCTGATTCGAACCTGGGGCTTATACTTAACAAAAATTCTACCATCCCACCACCACCATCTACCATGGACCGACGCTGCCAATGAAACAAAAATACATTTTGATGAAATGTAAATATATATTTTGAAAAGTTAATGGACAAGTTTTTGCATTCAAATACAAAACACGGCTTTGACCGAAGAATTCAATTCAACTCAGAACGATTATTGACACAGACACTGATTTCGCATCAACGTTTACCGCGCCCCACAGAACGTCGGCCAGAACGTCTTCTACGACCACGTGATGTAGCCTTTGCACGCGGAATTGGGGTACGAACTTTTCGCGGAGAACTTCTCGCTCGAGTATGCGGTGTTGGTACACGACGTAGTATTTTGGGCGATATTATGCAGTACTTCGATTCGTCGTATCGTGGTTTTGTTAGCACATGTTTGGAACTCTGAAATATGAAGTTAAGTGCGCTCTATACTAGAAACGGTATTGAATATACCTTTGTATTGCGTAGTTGTTGCTGCTGCTGTTGTGGTTGTTGTTGTTGTTGTTGCTGTGATTGTTGTGGTTGCTGCGGTTGTGGTTGTTGCTGTTTCGTCTGTTGCTGCTGCTGGGCATTTCTCTCTTGTAACTTGTCGGACTTTCCCGCTGGCTGTGTCTCCGACTGATGCGCCGTGTTTGCAGAAGATATAGTGGGCGCTTTGGAGTTTTTACCCTGACGAAAAGAGAAGGGCACACGGATATTTTCGTTGGTTAAATTAATAATGCCTAGACTCTGGCCAACGCTAAGAGCGCGCTGAATCGAGGTTTTGACATTCCCATATTTGCTATTCTGCTCCTGTATTAACTGTGCTTCAACATCTCGACAAAGATTTTCTAAGGTATCGCCTGCAATGAGGAATAGTTAAAAGGATTTTGATGTTAGCGAGTTGAGTGTGAGTGAAATGGAGGCAAAAAGCAGTTATTCCGAATAAAAACTTCCTTTTTTGGAACTTACATAATTCGGGTTTGCGGCTCAGTATTTCCAAGATGTAAGGCAACAACGTTGAATTTGGATCTTCCATTGATAATTTAGTTAAGGAAAATTAAAATGAAAAGCACATAAAATTTTTACAAAAATTATTTAATAAATTTCTTTTCAAATTCTGAAAATTTTTGAATCGACGACCGACTTTGTTTTTTACAGTTTTCTATTTCTTCAATAATGGAAGAGTGATCATTTCTTTGAACAGATTGACTGAGTCACTCAAATTATTTTCTTAAAAGTTTAGTCCATAGCTTTAATTTTGGCTTTAAAATTAATACAAACCCAAAGACTTCTACTTTTTTTGAATCACTATGGGTCGAGTCTGGCTGAGCGTGTATGGTTGATAACCTGCACCCACTTTGTACTCGTGATGCTTTCGTGATTTTAGTTCATTATGTTGTCTAGAGAAGATAATGCTCTTAATCAGCTATTCTGTTATCTACGGCATGGAAACAACACAATACTTAACACCTTTATTTAATACATTTCAAAGGTTGAGTCTTTAAACTGGCTTGGTCACGTGACTTTTATCTGTGTGCTTGAGCTTTTGTATAGAGCAACAAATTTTGAAGTTAGAATTCAGATTTTTGCGAGTTGGGACATTTTTTAAACACTCATTAATACGGCACAGTCGTAAATTTAAGCAGTTAGGGCATTCACAAAGAAGATGTTCGATTTTTCTACAGTAGTATTCTTCTGTAGTATTCTTATCAATGTGGCTTTTCGACTGTGTATAAAATCGATCAACATCAACAAGTCTTATAAAAGTCTCTGGGTCACAAAACAACTTTTTTCGGTTACAATTCTGTTTTTTAAGAAATAAAAATTATTTTTTCATCAATTAAGAAAAAAAGTCTAGGCAAGTGGGTTTTACAGTAAACGCAGATAAGACGGAATGCCAAGTATCCACAAAAAATAGTTTTATCGTCTTAGAAACGTTGACAATATCTCCTTCGAAGTTAGTTAGGCTTTCCAGTTTCTGTTTTACTTTATGTTTAGGGAAATTGTTAACATTGCAGCTATTACAAAATCCAGTATGTACTCGTCTTAGGATATCAGCATTCAAATCAAACTTAGAATATCTCTTGATAACAGAAACAATCTTACAGGAACATTTAAAGATAACCCGGTCACTATAGTCTTATGAATATCCACATTACAATCGAAACTTTGGTAAACAAAGAACAATTGTATTTTTCAAAATATTAAGTTGTTTACATCATGAAACAATTACCTTTGATGCTAACAATAATGGGCTTTACTAACAATTTACCTTTTAACAGGTTTCATTTTTGAGATTCTTAGAGCTTTATCTTGAGCTGATAGAGTAACAGGTTGTTGTGGCCATATAAGTGCAAATTTCTACCTTGATATATGTAAGTAATTTGTAAGAAACTTGTGAATACAGCTTCGAAATTTTCTCTCTAATAACAAAAACTTCAAAATTATTTGCGAAGGCAAGTTATAAAATTTAGTGAGCGATCTTGCTTGTTTTGCTACAAATACATACCAGAGATCTGCAACGAATCACATTTTTGATTCAATGAGCCACTAATAAGTAGTTTCCAAAGTAGTACCCATATGTGATTGATTCGAAAAAAAGCAGAGACCGTACTAAGTATGCATTTTATAATAAAAGCAAAAAATAATTATTTTGTGATTTTTAAAATTTTGAGCAAAAAATAATAATTATTTCTAATTAGTTTTATGATCTACTAGCTGAAACCCGGAGCGTTTCTGCCACTCTCCATTTTCAAACGCCCATAAAATGTTATCAGTTAAACATCATGTCTAAATTGAGCTCGAATACTGAATTCCGTGACTGTGCGACTTATATCCACAAAGCTATTCGATATAACAAATTTGGGTTGTATGGAAAACGCCACGTCCTCTTGATCACCGCTCGTAGAATGTAATAAATTAAACTGCATGTGTACATGGTGGTCGAATACCGAATTCCAAAACTGTGTGACATACAACTCCAAAACTATTCGATAGCACAAATTTGGGTTACTCCTCTTTTCCCTACGCCCATAAAATTTTACCAATGTAACTGCATGTGTAAATTGAGGTCGAATACTGAATTCCGAGGCTGAGTTACCTTTAACTCCAAAGCTATTCGATATCGCAAATTTGGATTAAGTTGGAGGTATCACCCCCCCCCCCCCTACAAACTCTAAAAAATTTTATGAGTAAATCTGCATGCGTAAATTTTGGTCGAATACTGAATTCCGACGCTGTGCGACCTTGAACTCCAAAGCTATTCGATATCACAAATTTTCGTTGTATAGGAGGTGATCAACTTCCCCTTGATCAACGCTCATAAAATGTAATCAATGAAACTGCATGTGTACATTGATGTCCAATACTGAATTCGAAAACTGTGCGACCTATAACCCCAAAGCTATTTGATATCTCTAATTTGGGTTAAACAGGAGGTTTCACGCCCCCTTGTCGTACGCCCATAAAATGTAATTAATGAAACTGCATGTATAAATTGAGGTCGAATACTGAATTGTGACGCTGTGCGACCTATAACTTCAATGATATTCGATATTATAAATTTACGTTAAATGGGAGGTGCCACGCCCCTCTTACCAATGAACATAAAATTAAATCAATGAAACTGCATGTGTACATTGAGGTCGAATACTGAATTTCGGCGTTGTGCAACCTATAACTTCAAAGCTATTTGATAGCACGAAGTTGGGTTGTATGGGAAGTGAAACTCCCCTTTGCCCTACGCCCATAAAATGTAAGCAATGAAAGTGCATGTATAAATTTAGGTCGAATACCGAATTCTTACGCTGTCAACCTATAAATTCAAAGCAATTCGATATCGCAAATTTGGGTTATAAGAGAGATGTCACGCCGCCCTGTCCAACGCCCATAAAATAAAATCAATGAAACGGCATGTGTAAATTGAGGTCAAAAACTGAATTCCAAAGCTGTGCGGCCTATAACTTCAAAGCTATTCGATATCGCAAATTTGGGTTGTATAGGAGGTGCCCCTCCCCCTTGTCCAACTCCCATCAAATTTCATCACTGAAACGGTACGTTTAAATTGTGGTCGAATACCGAATTTCTAAACTGTACGACCCATAACTCGAAAGCTATTCGATAACACACATTTTTTATTTATTAATGGGAGGTAAAAGGGGGTGTGGCATTTCTTCTTAAACCTTCTCGTACTCAAAGCAAAGCCAATTACAAAATTTGAGCTCAATCGGACCAATAGTTTCGAAGTATTTTGATATTTTCTTAAAAGTAGGCGTAGATGAAGTGTGACCAAGCCCGTTTTTATTAGAGTTAATGACGGTTATCATTCGAACTTATTTACCAAATTTCAATTTAATACGACCAAAACCGTCTAAAATATAGCATTTTTATTGATTTCTGGGCGATGAAAGGAGAGGTGGCATTATTTTTTTCCTAAAACTTTGCGTAGCAGTTACGAACAAACCCGTAGAAGGAAGTATCCAATTTGGTCCAGTCGTTTTCAAATTTTAAGCATCCGAACAAATCACGATTCATTTTTATAAATTGATTTGTGGGCGATAAAAGTGGGCGTGAAAACATTTATGTATCGTGACTGCCTCTTGGAGCAGCTACACAGCAAGTTTCAGTATAAAGATGTGTAGAACTCCGAAATTGTCATGATTTCGAAAAAGTGGGCGTATATATATTGCGACCACGCCCATTTTTTGTACAGTTACTGACAGTAATAATCCGAACAAAATTACTAAATCTTAGTTTTTTACGATTGAAACCGTTAGATATATATCCTTTATTTGGTTTGTGGTCGATAGCGCAAATTTGGCTTGTATGGGAGGTACCACGCCCCCTCGTCCAATCGTTACCAAACCTCACAGGAACACTCTCAAGTCCTGGCGTCTATACGTGATATAGCCACATACCCACATACATACATCCATTTTTATATATATAGCTAGATTAAATTATTACATCAATTAAATTGCGAGCTTTAGATCAAGTAAGTTTTTAGGAAGGCAACAACAACAACAACAACAACTCTGTATAGAGTCAATCACTTAGCTAACTAGACAGTCTGTTTCGGAAATCGCTGTTTTCCTCTTAAGTAGTCTTTGAGTGATTAAGCTGAAATCAACTCACTGTTTAACTTTGTATGTGACTTCACAGATTTAGGAATTCATTCTTTTGAATTGTATGGCTGCTAATCATATGACATTTTAAAGCAGTAGGCTATTTATAGATCACCGCCATCAACTCTACCAAGGTTGCCATCTGTTCTAGTTGCTTCTTTATTTGTTTCAATATTCATTAGTGTTCGATAGTTTGTCGAAATGCACCATAGAAATGAAACGAGTTTTCTAGAACAGATGGCAACCTTGGTAGAGTTCATGGCGGTGATCTATAAATACCCTTCTGCTTTAAAATGTCATATGATTAGCAGCCACACAATTCAAAAGAATTGTTTCCTAAATCTCTGAAGTCATATACAAAGTTAAACAGTGAGTTGATCACAGCTTAATCACTCAAAGACTACTGAAGAGGAAAATGTAGCGATTTCCGAAACAGACTGTCTAGTCAGCTAAGTGATTGACTCTATACAGAGTTGTTGTTGCCTTCTTAAAAACTTACTTGATCTAAAGCTCGGAATTTAATTCAAATAATTACTTCTGCTTTTTATTTTTATAAGGCAAAAATAAAAATCAAAATTTGCCCAATATTTTTTTTGGTCACAAAAAAACTGGTATGTTTTGATTTTTATTTTTTAAAGCAAAAATAAAAAGTCAAGTTTGCCCGATATTTTTTTGGTCACAAAATAACCTGTGAGTTTTGTTTTCTATTTTTTTAAGCAAAAATAAAAATCAAAATTTGCCCAATATTTTTTTGGTCACAAAAAAACTGGTATGTTTTGATTTTTATTTTTTAAAGCAAAAATAAAAAGTAAAGTTTGCCCGATATTTTTTTGGTCACAAAATAACCTGTAAGTTTTGATTTTTATTTTTTTAAGCAAAAATAAAGTTTGGCCGATATTTTTTTGAGCAAAAAATAACTGGTAAGTTTTGATTTTTATTTTTTAAGGCAAAAATAAAAAGCAAAATTTGCCCAACATATATTAGAGCACAAAATAACTTGTAAATATTGATTTTTATTTTTTATTCAAAAATGAAAAGCAACATTAGAATTTCAGTTAACGTTTGAAAAATTTATATTAAGGGATTTGTGTCATTTCGTAAGTGCTTCATTGGGGGCCGTTCAATTATTATGTAGGCAGATTCTTTGCAATTCTTAACCCCTCCGTCCCCCAAGTGGCTCATAATTCAAAAATGTGATTCATATCAAATCTCTGATTTGAACCACTGAGTTGTGAACGAATAGTACTCGAGTACTACTTATTTTTAAGTATTCGTTGCATATCTCTGGTACATACGAAGCACATAATTCTACCTTAATAAAACCCGATAAGATCTTCGGCCAGGAAAAAGGCTAATGTTGAATATTGGATGGGTTAACGGATTAATTCTTGGGTGATTCATCTGTTTTATGTCGAACGAAAAGTTCTACCATGCATTTCGAGCGTTTGCCAAATCTTAGAGAAGGGATGGTAATTCTTTTTTTTTTTGCGACATTTCAGGGTCTTTTTTGGGGGTGCTTTCTTTGCATTCGGGATTTTTGATTTAATGATAGTTACATCACTTATTGCAACTGACTTTTTTCCAATAAAAGCAACCGAAAGTAACATTATTAGCTCGCTTTTCGCAACCTTACTAGGCAATGTACATTAAGTTTATATTATTTTTTTTAATGTGGAAATAATGCATCTTTTTGTAAGGCACTTGCAACCCCTACTCCGAGTAACAATCTTGACGCGATGTAGGGGCTTAAGTTGCAATGACACAATACTGCCGGTTGGAGTAGTTCCTCCCTGTAGGGCATAACCCTACATCTCAGCAGAGCCTGCATCTTTTGTGAAGCGACGAACTAAAATTTACTCCCCCCTAATCCAGGGTGTCATGCGCACCGTGCCCATTGGATGGTTTGCAGTCAGGGGGTATACCGACTGTATTGGAACGGAGCCTTCATGATAACAGGCCGCCTCATGAAGTAACTGTGGCCTTACCATGGTATGCGGGCTCTGGCATGGTTGACCACCCTTTCCCAGCCATAACACACAGACTGCGACGCTTTTGTCCTCGGACACGAGCTACCGGTCGAACCATAAATATGAGTACAAATACAAAACATAACAAACAGGAAGACTTGCAGGGAGTCACCGCAAGCAGAGCAGCAGACCTCATGGAACAGAGATTCCAAGAAGAAGGTCAACGGCAAGGCACCAAACCTAGGAGAAATCCTCCTCCGCCAGCCAGAACACAAGTCAATAGGACTGTACGCAGCAATGATCAGGTGGAGCATAGAATCCATAAGGATCACAGACACTGCAGCACACAGATTAGGAGGCACCCGTACGGCAAAGATCGAGTGGAGCATACCATCCACAGCGGTCAAAGGCCTAGTACCAGCCACCTAAGAAAAACTTCGAGCCCCAGGAGATCACATCCTGTCAAAATGCCCCCGGAAGAACACCGGGATGATACGAAGTCGGCTCCAAAAAGTATCCCAATCACGGAAACTGCGTCAACATCCAAGGATGCGGCACAGAAAAGGGAATCAGAAGAAGGGCAAAAACACAAGCCCTTCCACAGTAGACGGCGCCGTGTCCACCTCCCTCAGCGCGGGGAGCCAGGAGGGCTAGACGACCCACTAAGAGTCGGCCTTAGTGGAGCAGGCGTAAGATGGTATCTGCGCTATCTGGAACAGGGCATGGCACCCGAAGTAGCTCATGAAATAGCGGTAGAGCATCGGGGTAAAGCTGGCGAAGCACCGGTACCAGAGGCAACGAAGAGGAGCTGCAGCGAGGTAACGCCTCCTCAACGTCCAGAGAGCAAGAAGGTCAGAATAGCTCCTGGAAGCAACAGTAGGTCAGTGCCAGGGGCTAAGGTACCCGAGCAAGAACCGCAGAAAAATAGAAAAAGCTATGCAAGCATAACTAAGGGCATCCAAATAGCGGTTCTGCCCAAAGAATACCCCCGGCAAATGCTAAGTCCGGATGAGCTCTCGGAGCTAGAAGAAGCCATACTGAGCGAAGTAGTGAAGGGCTGGTTCACCAAGCTACAGTTTGAGGGAATTCACTTTCGTCCGGGCATGTTACTGGTCGACTGTTCGAATCCCTCAACAGCAGAATGGCTGCGAGCAGCAGCACCAAAGCTCGAGCAATGAAAAGGGCTAGAACTTATGGCTTGCCTAGGGGAGGAGGTCCCAAAAGGGCATACTGTTAGGATGTTCTTGCCTAGAAGTTCAAGCACAGAGATCAATAGATCGATGGGACTAATTGCCGCCTAGAACGATGGTCTCAATACAAAGTATTGGAAGATATTGAGCTCCAAGGATGAGGGAAGTGGGCATATGCTCACGTTCTCAATAGATAGGGAGTCACTTGAGACTATCAAGCAGCTTCCACTTTGGAACCATTCCAGTGTTGGGCACAAAATCGCCACCAACGACCAAACCGGTCAAAGCAGCAACATTCATAGCTGCAGCGCTCACAGCTGTAACGTCAACAGTGGCAACGCCCACAGTAGCCACATCTGCGACTCCCAATGAAGGGAAAGACGCAACGCCACCAATACAACTAACTGGTGAAGTTGTTACGGAGAAGTTCGCCACCGTCTCGGTCATCACCGCAACACCTTCAATCGGAGATCAGGCAGAGGGCATGAACCTCGCCGCTCTCTCGATTGATGGTAGTAAAAGCGAACCTTCAACTGAGGTAGTAGCAACGCTGCCTGAAGAAGATCGGGGCAGCAGCCCGGTGCTATGACGATCGGCACAGTAACCAGCACGAAATTTGCCCAGGTAAACCTCCACCATGCAAAAACTGCTTCGACAGTTATTGCTCGGAGGTTTACCACAGAACAACTGGGCTTCGTGCTGATCCAAGAACCCTGGTGCTACAGGGGAAAGTCAGTGGCCTCTACTGCAAAGAGGGTCAGGTAACTTGGGACCAGAGAACAATCAATCCCAGAGCATGTATTCTAATGCAGAAAAATATTAATTATATTTGCCTTTCAGAATTTATGACGCGGGACCTTTCAGTTATCGAGACTCGCATCGAAACTGATGGCAAGCACCGCGCCATAGTGATCGCATCCGCTTACTTTCCTGGGGACGATCTCAACATTCAAGACTCGTGTAGCATTGCAGGAAAGAGCACCTTCCACTAATCATCGGCTGTGACGCCAACGCGCACCACACAATTTGGGGAAGCACCGACGTCAACACCAGAGGTGAGTACCTTTTAGAATTTCTTTTAAGTAGTAATCTAGACTTTTTTAATGTGGGGATAACTCCTACCTTTGTAACTAGGGCTAGAGAAGAGGTCCTAGATCTCACCATAGGAAGCCCAGATGTGGGGGATATGATTAGGGAATGGAAGGTATCAATGGAACCTTCAATGTCTGACCATAGAATAATAGAGTTTAGATTTGGGGCGAAATTTCAAGAGATAGAACCCAAAAGAAACCCAAGAAATACCAGTTGGGACACATACACCAACAACCTGAAAGAAAACCTACAGAACGTAAAAGCTAGGAGTAGAATTAGTAACATCCTAGAACTTGAATGCTATGTAGAGCAAGTAAACAATGCAGTATATAATGCCTTCGAATCTAGCTGTCCAACAGGGCACAAGGCAAGAACAAAACATACTCCTTGGTGGAGCGCTGAGCTGACCAGACTCCGGAAGAAGGTGCGATGCAGCTTTAATGCCGCAAAGCGCAACGGGGAATGGCACAACTACACGGCGACTCTGACGGAGTATAATAAAGAAATCAGGAAAGCCAAAAGACAGAGCTTTAGAACCTTCTGTGAAGACATTTCTTCCACGCCAGCAGCAGCCAGGATACACAAAGCAATGGCTAAAGGCAGAGTGGAGACAAGAATGTCACTTCTATTGCCAGACGGAAGCTATACGCTTAGAGAAGAGCAACGAGCCAGTCACCTTCTAGAAACTCATTTCCCGGGCAGTACACCGGTAACTGAGTATGAGACAGCAGACAGGCAGATTACTCCAAATCAAGAAGAATGGAAACTTGCAACGAGCATTTGTACTAAGGCTCGTCTAGATTGGGCACTCAGAACCTTTCAACCATTCAAATCAGCAGGTGTAGACGGCATCTTTCCTGCACTTCTACAAAAAGGTGCAGAAACTATATTGCCTCACCTAGTCAAAATAACTAGAAGCAGCCTTGCGCTGGGCTATATCCCAAGGAAATGGAGAAGGGCGATAGTCACCTTCATACCAAAAGTAGGGAAAATAGACTACACGCTACCAAAGTCGTTTAGACCCATTAGCCTTACCTCATTTGTACTTAAAACAATGGAAAAGGTAATAGATAACTATATAAGAACTGAGATTCTGGAGAAGGCACCAATGCACCCCTGTCAACACGCGTATAGGGCGGGCAGGTCTACAGAATCTGCTCTATACCAGTTGGCTAGCAACATCCAGTCAGCTTTCAAAAACAAAGAAACCGTACTCTGTGCCTTTCTAGACATAGAGGGAGCCTTTGATAATACTTCTCACGAGGCTGTGAAGAAGTCTTTACACAAAAAAGGAGTAAATGATATGCTCAGCAGATGGATATGCCAAATGCTTAGCACTAGAACTGCAGAAACAAAAGTGGGCAACACCACTATAAGAATCAAAACAACAAAAGGCTGCCCACAAGGCGGAGTCCTTTCTCCACTGCTGTGGAGTCTTGTTGTGGACGAATTATTAACGATGCTAACCGAGAATGGCATAAAATGTCAAGGTTACGCAGACGACATCGCCCTAATAGCGAGAGGAAAGTTCGAGGATACACTCTGTAACCTGATGAATGTCAAGGTTACGCAGACGACATCGCCCTAATAGCGAGAGGAAAGTTCGAGGATACACTCTGTAACCTGATACAGAGAGGACTGTCAGTAACAAAGGAGTGGTGCAACACAGTGGGATTAAGTATCAACCCAGCAAAACCACCATAGTACCTTTTACTAACAAAAGAAGCCTGCCAAATCTCCGAACAATGAGAATGGATGGCACTGAAATTCCCTTCAAAGGAGAAGTAAAGTATCTGGGACTTACACTAGATTCAAAGCTTCTCTGGAGAAGACATGCAGAGGTAACTATAAGCAAAGCAACGCGCGCACTCATGGTATGTAGGAGCCTGGCGGGGAAAAGCTGGGGTTGTAACCCAACAATTCTCCGCTGGATGTATACCATGATGGTGAGACCCATCCTCACCTATGGTGCAATAGCATGGGCTGAGAGAACCAAGCTAACCACAATGAGGAATATGCTAACAAAGGTGCAGAGACTGGCCTGTGTATGCATCACAGGGGCCATGAGGACGTGCCCTACAGCAGCACTAGAAGTAATTCTGGACCTAACACCCTTACACTTTGTCATAGAGGGAGTAGCCAAGCGAACCCTGTTGTGCATTGCAAAAGAGGGGACAGGTTTAGGTAAAACTATCAGCAGTAGAGAGAAGGAGGATATTGCAAAGCACACTCCCTACATCGATCTACCAAGAGACGATATAGTAAAAAGGTATAACTTCGAAAAACACTTCGGAATTAAGCTTAGTACCAAGAAAGAGTGGGACAGCGAGATGATATCGCAAGTCAAGAAACCACTCAGTATAGCGTGGTATACAGATGGGTCCAAGACATTGGAAGGTATAGGCGCAGGGGTGTACGGGCCAAGAACCAAGCACTTTGAACCTATGGGGACAACACCCAGTATCTTCCAAGCGGAAATCCTAGCAATACAGCTGTGTGCACAATTCAATCTGGACCGTAAATACAAAGGTCAGGATATAGTTGTAGTGTCAGACAGCCAAGCAGCAATCAACGAACTAGGCAAGAATAACACTGTTACTATACTTTGGGTCCCAGGACACAAAGGAATACAGGGTAACGAAGAAGCCGATGGTCTAGCGCGACAGGGTGCAGCCACAAAATTTATAGGACCAGAACCATTCTGCGGATTGGGCACACATTCTATAAAAGAAGAACTAAGAAGGGAGGAGAGGCATAAACGTTCAAACCTTTGGAAAAGCCTCCCAAAGCTAAGACAATCCAAATTGCTCCTCAGAGATTTTAACACTCGGAGAGCAAAATTGTGCATAAGCTTAGGCAAACCGAATCTTAGGATTCTAACGGGGTTCCTTACAGGACACTGTAAACTCAAATACCACCTGATGAAATTGGGCATAGAGACCGATAGTAACTGCCGTTTCTGTGAAGAAGCAGAGGAGACTCCAATACACCTACTTACAAATACTTACAGATCTCATTTAGGTCGCAGTACCACCATAGTACGCATCTCCACCACACAACATTAACATTAACATTAACAAGGCACTTGCAAACAGCACAACTGGGATCGTATTGAATAAAGATTGTGTTCAAATCCCAGTTATTTCAGAATTACTTTATATTGTATCAATAATCTACTTCGCTATGTAATCATCTACTTTAAGTATTTCTGAGATAGCCAAGAAGGCAACCAGAGGGTTAATGTTTGAAGTCAAAATACTACTTTTTAACCGGAAAAAAATCTATTGTAATGGTAGTGCATCCAGAAAAGTGATAGAGAAAATAGTTGTTAGCAATAGTAAATAAAATCTTCGAAAATGATTCCTTTTCTTAAAACCCCAGGCTGGATGCTGCCAACCATAGAAATAAAATACATATAAGGAAATGGTGCTACCCTCACATACAGTGTATGTGTGCTGCGGTATGTTTCCTGAATTGAGTGAGTGAGACGGAGAATATTTTTTTGACATTTGGATCGTTCTGTCGGCCGAAGTAAAAGATACAAAAATTACTAGTATTAAATGTTTAATTAAAAGCTATTTTTATTGATAATTTTAGTGAGATTAGTAAAGTTTATGATATAAACAACTATACAAACATGCAATGTGTTGTAAAAAACTGTTCAAGAAGTCAGAACTTGAAGAATAATGTGGTTTCCTTCCATAAGTAAGTATATGAATACCAGTTGGATTTTTAACGAAACAATGTTATTTATAATGAATTGTGTTTAAAAAAGTTATTTAAAGTAAGAATTTGTGCATTTTCTATTGGAAATAAGTGAAAAAAAGGAAATTGGAGTACGTTGTTTCCGCGCCAATTTTAAGGGATTGACATGTCAAAGTATTTCACGGGCGTATTCAATTTACATATTTCCGCAAGTTTTAAGGGCGCTCGTGTTTTCAGTGAACAAATTTTGGTCAAAAGTGCAGTTTATAGTACTTGGGCCTCCTTAGTTCAAAAGTTAAATAATAAAATGCCGGCCTCAAATGGCTTAGGAGATAAAATTCGCGAAAGTTTCCAAATTCAGTGCATGCTATGAAATATATGGAATACAGGCCAAAATAAAGACTAAAATAACGCAAAAAAATTATAAATTAAAATAAAAGGATATAAATATTTTATATACATATTTAAAATAAATTTTTTATTTATTTTTAGATTTCCACATATTCCTGACTTAAAGCAACATTGGATTGAATCACTAGCTTTAGATCCTAAACTGGTTAATAAAAGATCAAGGCTCTCATCACGTAACTTTTCAAACGACTATCGTTTGAACGATGCTATCCGACGATATCGTTCTTAGTTTGCTTCATATAAGTCCATCGCTATCGTCTCGTCTATCGTTGTGTTTTCTACAGTTTGAAAGCCTCTGTAAAACATATATTCAGTGCCAAAAGTGACATCTACTTTTATGTTGAATATTTTTTTGGATTTGTTTGCTTCAAAAGTGAAAATTTAAGGTAAAATGTAGGAATATTTAATAAGTTATTTTGATGATAATGTTTTGAAAATATATTATTCAGCAGCGACACCTAAGTAAATGGAAATATTGCTACACTTTATTGATGAACATCCGCAGCTGGGCCACAATTACGTCGCAAACATAGTACAGGAACGACATTCCATCTATTTGTTAAGGACCACTTTAACAAACAAGCTCCCAAAACATTTCAAAATTATTTTTATTATTTCCAACCAGAAAAATAGCCAAACGATACCAAATTACCTATCGCGCCAAGCAATCGTTTCGATGATACCATTTGACAGTTGTTTGCCATACATGAAGCAAGCAAAACGATATCGTTTAGACGATGCATAAAATTAAAGGTTACGTGATGTTAAAGTATCGTTGAAACGATATCGTCAAACGATTCTCGTCATACGTGATGAGAGCCCAGTTGTTTGCTCAAATAATTTTTTTGAAAATGAGTACATCGGCTTCTCAAAGTCGAGCAGAAATTTATTTCCATCAGCGGTACTGTGTTTAGAAAAAAATTAATTTCATTTATCTGCACTTAATTTATTGAAATCCATTTTTTATATATACTTTTTTAATATAATAAGTATAATAAATATAATAACTATATAATTTATATACTTTTTTATATATAATTTTTTTATTTATAATTATTTATAATTTTATTAATATATAAAATTAAATGCATGAATATAAATTAATACAAACTCAGTAGATAGCTTTTACCATAATTTTTTACTTTACTAATATTCTTTTTTGTTCTCGGGTGAAATACGCCTACTGGGGAACCGAACACCCTCAAAAAAAATCGGTAAAGCACCAAATTGTATACCTCAAGGGTGGTGTGGAAATACAATCTGTTATTGTTATTGGATTAGAACAAACAAGATAGCGAAAACTTTAAGCCTTAATCTGTAAATATGTGATTATCATCAGAAACAGTTTGGGCCTTTTTTTGTGATGCAACCGAATGCGGCCGTGTTTGAATGTTCATGTGTTTGTGCGAACCAACACCAATATGGAAAATGCCGCACTTTTCTGCTACTACACCTTATACTTCCTTATATTTTACTTCTGCCAACAGAGAAGTACAAGGTGGTACTATGACTTATTTAACAGAAACCGGCTCGCAATTGTGAGACCTGAAAATGGATTCAAGAGTCTAAGCTTGAAAATGGAGCAAAGATTGAGGGACACCATTTTGAAAATATCTAAAAAATTACTATATTTCAACCATACTCCAAGCAAAAATACATTCCATTAAGGTATATATGGGCCCTCTCTACCCATAAGCTTGTATCAGACGAAAATATAAAAAATTGCAATGGAAGAGATAAACAAAGAAAAAAAGCTCCGATGCGCGACTGAAGCTTAATTTGAAATATATACATTCGGGTGGGCCCATTGGATGAAATTATGTTTGTACAATATTTTCCTGTTAAAGGACAAAAAGTATTCTAGGGGTATATTTTTTTCTCCGTGAAATAAAACTTATAACACCCCCCCCCCCTTAATTTTTACTTTTTTGTAATTTTTATTTCCCCTAATGGTTAATTTTTTTAAAAATCTGATGCAAAAAAAATTCAGACACAAAAAAACGCCGAGACACGTAAACTTAAATTTCGGTCGTAGAATTTAGTGGCATACTTAGTTTTTCATTTTAAAAGATTTAAGAGATTTTTATTTAAGAGATTTTTTCTGATTGGGAAAAACAGAATATGCCACTAAATTTTACGACTAAAAAATAAGTTAACGGGTCTCGACATTTTCGTGAAAAAAATTTAAAAGGTCTTGTTTCCCATAATTTTCATCCCGCCTTCGCCCTTGCCTGCAGATCAAATATTTTATACACGCCTAAAGCTAAGATATTACCAAAAACAACTTCATTAAAAATTCTTTTGATCAGCTCAATTTTTAATGATTTTATATCGATTCATCCAATGTATATTAGTTGGTAACTCAAGCTATCAATTTTTTCAAGATTAATTTTTCGGTATTGTTTGCGCTATAATTGAAAACCAAAATTGGATACAGAAATTTGTACTTCCATCTTTTATTCATAAGCCAATGAACTCAGTTTTCCTTCTCTGTACCCTTTGCAAAACAAAATCTTCATATAAATAGTTTTACTTTAAATTTTTCATTATTGAGTTATCAACTTAAACTTTGGACCATGGGCGTCCACAGGGGCTGGAAAGGTAGGACACTTGGCCCCCTAGGCCATTGAAAATTTTTTATATATGTATGTTCATTATTCCGTTATTAAACGTAAAAAAATTTAAATAAAATTTTTATTCGAAAATATTTCAACTCAAAAATTGTTCAATTTTATTGCTGTTTTTAAGAAAAGGCTTGAGAAAATAAATAAATGCCATAAGGACCTACATCTCTCTTTCAACAAGCTTTAAAGGCCCAAACATGATAGATTACCGTGTCTCGCACCACATTCAGCGTTCGTTTCGTTCACTCAGTTTCGAACATGCAGTTCATTTGACCAAAATGAATGGCTTGTACGCATCATTTCTATGTATTCGTATAAAATTTGACATTAGCTGCAGCCAGCTCGAGCCTATTATGTTTGAGCCTTAAGTTACTTTCAGAACAAAAAGATTTTCCTGACTTCAATGAGCCTTTCATAATTCTACGTAAGGGCTTTATAGTTTGAAAAATTATTCTTTAGCTGTGGAACGAAAGACTCAAGGTTTTAAAAATTAAAAAAACCAAGCAAAGTTTACACTTACATGCAGTGTTGGACATAGAATTAGCACAATTTGTATTTGGTTACTTTGACACAATATCAATATCACTAGAATCAATGCAGTATGACTTTGTTGTTGGATTTCAAACCTCGTGAATGTGGTTTTTCATTTCTTGGAACAGAACCGTTAAAAGTCATGTGATTAGTTATTTCTTTAACAGAGTTCTGTGCAATCATTCTAATTTGCTGTTCATAGAATTAGCACATGTTGCTTAAATAAATATTATTTAATTTTTTTGTGGCAAATTTAATTACAATATTATAAAAACACGGTTTGTTGAGTTTTTGTTGTTTTAGTTAAAAAAAAATTTAATTAAAAATTTTATTAGATGGGTCGAATGTCGTCGTGCACTCCAGAGCTATAAAAAATTATAATAAATATGAAAAATAAAGGAAAAACTGTAAATTAAATTGCGAATGATATGGGACGCTCTAGAAAAATAGTATATAATGCAATTAAATATTATCAAAACCATACTGGTTCTGTTAACCCTAGAACCCATACGGGGTGCGTAGGAACACCATTAAAAATTAAAAGTGGCTGCATTTTGCTTTATGGAACATTAGCTGTGATTTTTATGCCCTGTTTTTAGCTATTCTTTTTTAAAATTAACTAATTATAAATAAGAAAGAATAGTTTTGTATCATTTGTTTTTGAATTTAACGATATTCCGCTTTAAAGTTAGTGGGGGTGTAGAGGAACCCCAAATAGCTTAACGTAACAAAAAACAAGGTATGGATTCTAGGGCTAAAAGAAAGGCACCTCCGAGAGAAACAAGTGCTGCTGAAGACAAACTAATGTTGATGAAAGCCCAACAAATTCCTTTATTACATCCGCACATATCCAGATAACGATCGATCAGCATCACAACATTACAGTAAGCACCAGGACAATCCGTAGAAGGCTAAATGAAGCTCGATTGATAGGATAGGATGTAGCTCAACACAAGCCATTAGTGCCAAAGAAAAATATTGAAGCTAGATTAAAATTCGCCAAAACATTTGGAAGCAAGCCTTTATTGTTTTGGAAAAACATATTTTGGAGTGATGAGTCAAAATTCAACCGATTTGGGTCTGACGGAAAGCGGTATGTATGGCTCAATCCACCAAAACAGCAGCTCAATCCAAGATATACCATAAAAACAATACAACGCGGTGGTGGGAACGTTATGGTGTGGGCTGTCTTTTCATGGCTCGGCGTAGGACCAATTATCATGATCAATACAAAAATGTATCAGCATGTGTACAAAGGAATTTTAGAGCATCACATGGAACAGTTTGCTGATGAAAATTTATCTTTAATGTGAACGTTCATGCATGACAACGATCCTAAACACACTTCACGTGTTCAACAAATTAATGTTTTGCCATGGCCTGCTCAAAGTCCTGATCTTAATCCGATTGAGAACATTTGGAACGATGTGGAGAAACCAGTGCATCCAAAAAAACCTCGAAATTTGGATGAACTTTTGAATTCCATTCAAAACTGTTGGAATTCCATTCCTCAAGGTCGTTGCCAAACTTTGGTTGAAAGTTTACCTCGGAGACTGGAAGCAGTCATACGCCAAAAGGGATTCCCTACAAAATATTAAAAGATAGAAATTTTTAAGTGTTTTTTTTATCGAAAAAAAGAGATACTCAATACTCACGTATGAATGGAATTCATAGTTTAACTCCTCAAAGCACCATGGGACAAAATTTGAACTTCTGAAAAATAAACGTTTGTGGCATGTTGGGACAAAATTCAATCCACTCAGATTTGATATTTATAATAAAATATAATAAAAAAAATGACAAATATAATAGAAATAAATCATAATAAAAAAAGAAAAATATATTTGACTTTTTTTTTGTACCTCAGGGGTATTTTTTTTAATGAAATTTCCGTACCTCAAAGAGTTAATGTTAATTTTACACAATTCGATGAACAATCGAACAGTATGTGCAATGGAAAAAAAATATTTCGAGTCATGTCATGATGGCGTCACTGCCCACCTACTGAACAAAAAGTAGGCCCACCTATTGAACAGTTTTTTGAACTACTAAACAATTTCAGCTTGGCGTCGTCAGAAAAGTGAAAGGCAGAACAAATATAGATCTTGATGCGAAACAGTCGTCAGACTCGTCAGATGAGGATGTTGATTTTTGCATAATTTTCCTGAAAGAAATGCCTCTAAAATTGACTATCAAAAATTTCATCAAATGCAATTGATGGAAAAAATTCTGTATTTCTTCTGACCTCTTCAAGAAATCTGCACTTTTTCCGTTTTTTTTTTTTTTCTAAAAAAAAATGTTGACCTTAAAATAAATCGTGTTCTTTTCTCGAAAATGTTGACCGAAAAAGTATAACAAATGCAGAGTCTGACCTGTAAAATTCGAAGGTTCTGCATTCTGCCCTCTACTAATACCAACACAAAGGCAAAATAAAATCATTTTTAAATTAATTTTTGTACTGTGACGTGAGACTCAAAAAGTGGCAATTTTTAAAAATTTCTGAAATTGAATCCAATTTATTTTTGAATAAAGTAGTTAAGTTTTAATAAAACTGGACTGCTCGATGAATATTTGATTGAATATTTGTTGAAAATTCCATACAGTCGACACTATACATTACCTCAATCGTTAATATATGGGAATTCAAAAAAACAGTGCAGCCAATATCAAATGAAGAAACAAATTTTCCGTTCTTTTCTCAGCTCAAAAGAAGTAACATTCTGTTAATTCCGGTCAGAATCTAAAAAATTCTGCATTTTGTGAGGTCAGAATTTTTTTCAGAAAAAAATGCGCTATAATTTTCATTTAATTCAACTTAATTTTTTTGAATTATCTTTATTGTTTTCGAATCCAAATGCATTTTCTAATGCTTTAATTTCAGTGAGTCACTGCAAGTCATTGAAAGAATAAATTTTTCAAACACGCTAAAAACTTACCCTTTTACTTCATTTTAAATTTTAACAGCAATGTGTTTTAGGTGTTCAGTACCTGGGCCGATTTTTTCGGGTGTCGATTTTCGAGACTTTTGCCAGAACGACTGCCAAAATTGTATTTTTCGGAAATTTAAAATTCCATTTGAATTTCTTGTTTACTATTAAACTTAGCTTGCAAACGCTACTAAGCTAAGCATAACGTATTGTCGGCCTTTGTAGTCTAGTGGAGAGTGTGCTAGACCATCAACCCAGAGGTCCCTGGTTCGAATTCGGGTTCGGGCATGGTTCTTTTCACTTTCTTTGTTCTTTCTTACTTTTAAGAATTATGGAAAACTAAAAATCCATAGCATAATTGTGGAAAATGAGGAATTAAAGGACAGGAACAACTAAAGGCTAGAAATGCTTGCCGAGGTTAAGGCATAACACTAGCCTCGGTTATAAGCAATTCAAATTGTCTTTCACGTTTGTTCCACCGAGTCGATAATTCACGTATGGTTCCAATCAATTTTTCCTCTAATAATCTATCCCTTTCCTGTCAGGTCTTGCCTTGGTTCTTTGATCTTAGAAAAAAAAAAAACTGAGAGCTTCGAAAAATTGTGTTTCAAGCCAAAGTTATGGCCTCTAAATAAACGTGTACAGCAGCAGGTGGGCATCTTCTTCCCCTACGGTACAAAATTTCAAAATAACTTTCGTTCTTAACGTAAGACTTTAATTTTTAAGATATTTAAAATTTTTTTATGTATCTGTACCAAAAGACTTGAATTGGAACAATTCATACATTTATAACTACAGGTCTTTTTTTAAATGTATACTGCGTGTGCAAATTCTTTGTCCAACACCTTGTAAGCAGTGGTTGTGCATCGTTTTCTGTTTACGAATTGTCTGAACTTTAAAAACGTTATTTAATTATTGAAAGTATTTAAATTTTAACTTTTTAAATATTTCTCGATTCAAAACGTCTTCAGGTTGGTACTCTTACATCTTTAGACTCTTAATCTAGAGTTTAACCGTCTCTTTGACTTTAACATTGTAGTAAAAGTCCTCAGTACAGAATAGAGTCACTTATAATCTTTCAAACTTCTTTTAAATTCCAACGTACAGTGCTCTCAAAAATATTGCCTTTCCATTAATCACACCAGATATTCTAGTGAATTGTTTGGGGCATTGACAATTTTAGTTGAATTAAGCTGGAAAATCAAATCTTAATGTATAATTATTAAAAGTACCGACAGACACGATCATGCGATCACGAAGCTAAGCAATAAT
Source organism: Dichetophora obliterata (assembly GCA_963920525.1). NCBI lineage: Eukaryota > Metazoa > Arthropoda > Insecta > Diptera > Sciomyzidae > Dichetophora > Dichetophora obliterata. Next base: position 183,623,712 of record OY986436.1, on the reverse strand, counting down.
TCAGCACGAGCAAAACCAAGGTCATACATATATAAACAGTGTCGAAACATATTAACTTATCAACCATCAGAAACAATCAGAAATAAAGCCGATTGATTAGTTGCTGTTGGCATAAGAACTTTTATAATGCACTTGATAACCTGGGAACAGCGACAGCGCGATCTTTAAACGTAATTTTAAAATGATCACGCACTGCTTGAAATCGCCTGGCAAAAAGTAAACAAATTCACATACGCTCTACTTGTGGCAGTAAATGAATATAGCAGATAAGAGAAACTAGTCCCAAATAAAATCGTATCTGAATAATATGGTCAAAAATCATAGCAATTGGAAACAATAAAGCCGTCTATTAGAGGGTTTTTCTGTTGTTTACGATCAAAACAAACAACTTTCATGAGATATTTCACTTTTGTTTCCCATCTCTAGGTTATGTCAAAAGATTGGGGTAGACAGTTTTTAAGCTACACAAAAGTTCAAGATTATGTTGAGCTGCATATTTATCATATGTTTGACAGATCATGATCCTACGCTCAATCATGGTACAACACTGTAACCGTTCTTTTCTTATTTCTTATCGAAAGAACTTTGAAACACATGACTTTTAGTTGGTGGTGGTTGAAAAGTTTGTGGAGAGGATCGCCTATGCCCATATTACACGATGTCCGTTTGCTCGGCGTGCACATGGGCGTACAATATGGTTGTTGTAAGCTCAGAAATTTTTGACAGTTTCGCATTGGAAGCAACAACAAAATTATTTGTAGGCCGAGCAAACGGACAGCGTGTAATATGGGCATTAGTAACTTTGACTGAGATAAAGGCAAAACACTTGCCTCGTCTACAATATCACATGTGTACACAGCTTTTTGCCACACTTAAAACATTATATACAAAAGCTTCACTTAATAACTCCCTTCTTTTCTTCTGTAGTATCACAACGGGCCAACTATCTTGTTTGAATGGGTCGGTCTAGAGACCAGCCGCCATATTAACCTGACCATCCTTTTGTTTTTTGATTACGGTACAAGGCTGAACGTCGTCAACGAAATGAGCAACAATATTTTTTTAAATGAAAAATGTATTGCTTACCGTATTAAATATTCTTTCAGGGAAGAAGGCTTTCATAAACATCCTTATAAGCTAAATATTAAGATTTTAAATAATTAATGTATTAACAAATTATTAATTGATTTCAATCATTGCATAACTAAGTAAATGTTAAAATGTAGCAACTGAAACTTTGCCATTTGATAGGAGCATTGTTGTTTAAAGCAAAAAGTACTTAAATCTATCTAATGCTAGATGCTGATAATAAATATATTTAAAATGAGAAGATTGCGTTCGAATAATCAGCACCACATTTTTTTTATTTGCGGTGATTTAAAGGTGAACTTAAGTGAAATACGTCAATGAATAAATAATATTTAGTATAATGAAACAAAAATTTTTCAATAAAAATTTGTCTAAGGAATCAAATTTCATAGACTTCTTAGCAGAATACTCGAGCATAGAATTTATTAACCCCCGAATGAGTAATGATCCGATTGGCAGTGGATGGACTGTCGTCTGGGCAGACGAAATAAGACGTGTGCTATATTACAAAGGTATAGCATAGTGACAGGCAGGCTAACGGTAGTTTTATGTTTCAGAGTATGTGTACTTATACCTAGTATATGTACTAGGGCGGGTCAAATTGTTCGGATGAGAAAAAACGAAGAATGCGTATAGCAGAAACATAATCTAAGATGGATTCTGAGAACCTTTCCCAAAGAAACCATAGGTCTAAAATTAGTACCAATATGCAGATGACCAAAGACTTTCTATTCTAGAGCAAGGTTAATAAAACAGAAAATTAGGATCTTTAGCACTTTTAAACAATAAACTTTTAGTACAGGTTTTGTTTACCAATGAGAGTTTATTTAATTTATATGGTTCAGATGGAAAGCGAAAACCGAATGAAGAATTTTGCAATACAAATACTAAACATACGATTAAGCGTGGTAGAGGATCAGTCATGGTTTGGGGATGCGTCTGATGTTGGAAGGAATCATTTTATTGAAGGTATAATGGACAAAAATATGTTCCCTGACATTTTCATGGCGCAAGTAAAAGAAAGTGCGTGTAAATAAGGAATTGCAGACAATTTTTAGTTTTACCAAGACAATGACCTAAAACATACGACGCTCTTGGTAAAGAATTGTATTCTTAATATTTATCCAAATGTCATAAAAACAACCCCACAAGGCCCAGATTAAATTTTTATAGAACATCTATGAGATGAACTTGAACCCTGAGTGCAGTATCAGAGATGGGCAACTGAAGATGCAATCCTAAAAAAAAAGTATAGCAGTGAGAGGACTGCCGACCGAAGCGAAAACCTATATATAAAATATAAATGGAAGACGTTGTCCTGCCACGGACCGCCTTACTGCTATATAAGAATTTTCATGCTAATAGGGGGTTTCGGACTATACTACATGTAGGATGAATTTGACAGGTCGGACGGACATGTAGGATGTGCGAAAGCTCATACTGCAGCCCGTCCTACATGTAGGATGAAATCAAAAAGTTTTAAAAGTTCCGCTCTGATCTTGTTCTTCTCTGTGCGTCCTTGTTTGTAGATTTCCTTGGTAATTGTTGAAGGCGCAGTTAGCCGGAAATTTTTTGTAGGTGTTGTGAATTCTAATCGTGTAGCTACAGTTGGCATATGAAATTACAATTATTTTTGTTAAGAGCTTATAACAATTTATTAAATTTTTTATATATTACTGAAACTATTTCTTTTAAACAAAAGTGTTACCATATCAAAAATACATATAGTTAAAGTAAATTATTTAAATTATATCATTATTGATTAATATAAAAACTTAAAGCTTATTTATATCAATTTATATCATAACACTAACACAATATACATGTTCACCATATCTATATTGCGTTGTGTATTAAAAATAGAATATTCTAAAATTAAGAAATATCTATAGCTTATAAATTATATATAATCCATATAAAAAATTAAGCTAAACAGTTTTAAAAAATAGAATGCTTAGGATAAGCAGACCTTAGTTATTCAATTACTACTGAAAATATTAATTATTTTGCAGGTTTAAACGTAATTGTTATTATATAAATATACATAAATATTCTTTAAATTTCCTCAATGAGCTAAATTGTTCATATATATGAACTATATATATGTAAATATATACATATATATATATATATTAGGGCGGGTCAATTTGTATGGACGAATTTTTTGGAGGTCTGGCTCAGCGAAATTCGTAAAATACATGTAATTTCAAGACTTTTTCTCCACTACAGCATATACAAATTCTGAAAAAAAGCTGTGCGGACTTTCGTAAATAGATTTTGTTCTCAATTATAAAATATGAATGTATGAATGTATGTGTATGAATCTATTTACGAAAGTCCGCACAGCTTTTTTTCAGAATTTGTATATGCTGTAGTGGAGAAAAAGTCTTGAAATTACATATATTTTACGAATTTCGCTGAGCCAGAATTTGACCCGCCCTAATATATATATATACATATATATGTATTTCCGATACGGTAACACTTTTACTAAAAACAAATAGATTTACCAATATTATATATACTCTTTAATTCATATGTATAAACTGTTTTCTAAATTAGTTCGATGTCATATGCTGACTGTAGCTACAAATAAACATCCACAAAAAATTAAAGCTTACTGTACAACAATAACTACTTAGCGAATTTACAACAATAACAACGCAAAGAGAACTACAAGATTCCAGCGGTTGCGCAGCGTTAGAGGGGATGAACCGAATTGGCGGCGTAAAAAATACAGCACTTTGCATGCTATATTTTCTGTTTGCCTGCTGTTTCGTTAACTTTTTTTAACTTTTTAACAGTTTTTTAAGTTTACAATATTACAAGTTTACGAAATATGTTGCAAGTACAAGCTCTCGAATTAAATATGTCGCAAATTGATAAAATGCAAATAAAATAAAATATTTGCGCTAAAACACGACCGAATTGTCAAAATTTGTAATTGTCAAAATTTCATCGTCCATTTGACACAGCAAAAAAGACAAATTTATTTCAACACATAAATTTTATTCAACTTGATATTTTCTATCCTACCACGACTGATTGACACACAGCCATCATGATACAAAGAACTACAGATAAAGTATTGCGCATGTCCGCCATCTTTGTTGTGACGTAGTTCGAGCTTGTCAAAGTGGCTAAATAAAAACGTAGTCACAATATATTTAAAGGGGATAACTTATTTATAGCAATGAAAAAAATCGACATTTTCTTATTCAAACTGGGCTTATTGAAATGAAATAAATTACATTATAAATATATTTATAAATAAATTTAAGCAAATTTATTTTTCAGTACTATTATTGAAAAGAAATGCATATATAATAGGGATGTTTTCTCCCATTTATTCTCCTACACAAAAAAAAATTGCTACGTTACTTGATGTGTTTGACAGCACTTTGATTGCTTCGTTTTCATTTTCTTGTTCTTCTCGTTTGTTGAAAAAATTGTAAATTCATTTTATGGCCCGAATTAAAATCGTTATTCTCATCAAAAGCATCTAAAACTTTAGTACTAATTTTAATTACATAAAATATAATTGAAAATTATAATTTACGCGTACTATAAGTGCACAATATTAGAAATTGAATTAAAAGAATGCAATATTTCTTAAATGCTTGCAATTGTGCTGCTTCGTGCTTGTGTTTACTTTTTGCTTTTTCACATTTTCTTTTGTATGTATGCACCACGTGTTACAGCTGACAAGCTCCAGTGACGTAGTGCGCAGTAGATTTAATTTTTTGCGCACGGAGTAATCTATCTGTATATCTTTGTTTCATGCACAGCCATAGTTGATAACTCTGAATATAAAATGCCGCAGTGGTGAAAATAAAAAGCCACTGACAAATACAAGTGTGAATATTGTCAAACTTTGTTTGACGATATGTAATAAAATAAGAGCATGCATGTAATTATTTGAATGTTCAACATATGCCTTTATCACAACTTAAAGATTAAAATGTTAAAACACTCAATCCATACATTATTTTTCTTGTTTGCAAACGAAGTTCCAGCAGAAAAAAGAAGGAAAAGAAGAAGATGGATCCATTTTTAAATCTCACCATGAATAGCAGCTGTTTGAGTAAAAGCAAATTTTTCAAAAATGTTGACAAATACAACAACTGAAGAAATTGCCAAACTTTAAAGGCATATATATATATAAATATAAACCGAATTAATAATAAGTTTTGGTTGCAAACATCTTATTGCAACCTAACTTACGTATTTATCAGGGTTCAGAAATTTTCACTCATGTGACAGAAATCTCCAACATAAATGTAAATAAACACTATTTGAAACACACAACACACAATTTTATTTTCATTTCATTTTTGTGTGTAACGTAGTTATCGTGTTGTTGATCATCCAACATGAATTCTTCGTTTTAATATTTGCTTGTGCGTCACACACTCAAACAATGATCGATCTCAAAAATTCTCTGTGTTTCAGTTTTACACTTATGTTTGCGTCGAAATGTTCATCTTGGAGAATTCAGGCCTTTGTCAAAACCAAAACAAAGACAATTTTTCCAACATGAACAAGTTGTGTTTGCAAAATTGTCTTTGTTTGTGTCGGTCATTACGATCGATCACTACCGTCGTGTGGCGTAAAAAACAAATGCTGTTCTGGTTGCTGTTCAGCGTATTGAACTGGTTTTTGGCCAAGTGTAGCAAATTTCGGCGACAATTAGAAAATATTTTAAAATATTAAAATAATAACCTAATGATATGTCTTTTCAAGAGTTTTAAACGTCATTTATCAGTGTTAAGGGGTCGCTGATTTCGAATCAAAAATCAGAATTTTAAAATTCAAGATGGTGGATAGGGTTGCCACCTTAATTTTTTGTAGTTTTGTGAATTCGAGGCTGGCAAAAAAAAATGGTACACTAAAAATGGGTCGCTGAATCCGAATCCGTTGTCAGAATTTCCAAATTATAAAATTTTCGAAATTCGAAATCAGCAACCCCTTAACACTGATAAATGACGTTTAAAACTCTTGAAAAGACATAATATTAGGTGGCAACCCTATTATTTCAAAATTTTATAATTTGGAAATTCTGACAACGGATTCGGATTCAGCGACCCATTTTTGGTGTACCCTTTTTTTTGCCAGCCCCGAATTCACAAAACTACAAAAAATTAAGGTGGCAACCCTATCCACCATCTTGAATTTTAAAATTCTGATTTTTGATTCGAAATCAGCGACCCCTTAACACTGATAAATGACGTTTAAAACTCTTGAAAAGACATATCATTAGGTTATTATTTTAATATTTTAAAATATTTTCTAATTGTCGCCGAAATTTGCTACACTTGGCCAAAAACCAGTTCAATACGCTGAACAGCAACCAGAACAGCATTTGTTTTTTACGCCACACGACGGTAGTGATTGTAATTGTAATAAATGATTGTAATTTACCTAACAAGTGATATCGAGTAATAGTAAGTAAAAATAAAGTAATACGAAATCAGTTAAACTCGGGTGTTGATATTCGATAACGCGGGGTTGGTACATTGGCGACGAGGGTAAATATTTATAGTGAAAAGAAAACGCGGGCTGAAGGCTTCAGGCTTCCCTCGTGTTAATAAAGCAAAATTCCTATGCAATGGCACATTAAATTGTATGTGTGTGTGTTTTTTCTTCTAGGCGATTCCATTAAATTGGAGCAATTGCGGCAGCATATTAAATTGTGCAATTGGAGTCACATTAAATTGTGAAAGCAGTCGCACATTAAATTGTGGATTTGAGATCACATTAAATTGTGAAATTGACAGCACATTCAATTGTGCACAGGTACGTGGTGAAGGGCATTAAATTGCTTAATTGTTTCCACATTAAATTGTGCAAATGTCAGCACATTCAATTGGGCATGGACGCGTTCATAAAGCGCATTAAATTGTGTACCACCAATTAAGAGTTTTTCTTTTCAGGTACTTTCTTTTTGTTTGTTTTCTGGAAAACAAAGAGCTAACGTTCCTGAGGAATATGGCCGACATAAAACCATTTCTCTGCGATGTGATAGACAAAGCGCTATTGCGAGTGGAGTGGGAAAAATGGTTTCGGTCGTTTAGTCTTTACTTGGCATCGGAGGAGATAGTCACTTCAGTGAAGAAAAAAAACAAGTTGCTCCATTTGGGTGGCCCGCAACTGCAAGAGGTCATCTACAACATTCCAGGCGCTTTGGTTGAGTATGACAATAAGACAGATAACGACGTGTTCGCCATACTAGTCAGCAAGTTAGACGCATATTTTTCGCCTAAAAGAAACTCAACGTTCGAAAGGCATTTGTTTAGGCAGTTAACACCGGCTGATGGAGAGCCTATTAATAAGTTTCTTTTGCGGTTGCGGCAGCAAGGTGCGAAATGTTGCTTCGAAACGACGAAAACGGAAGTAGAACAGATATGCATCAAAGACAAAATAATCGATGCGTGGGCCCCCGTGGAACTGAAAAAGAGGCTTCTGGAAAAAGAGCAAAGTCTGGATGACGTCATTGAAGCTTGTCAAGTTTATGAACAAATAAACAAACAGACTCAAAGTATGCTGACCAGGGGCGATGAGGAGGCAGTTAATAAAATTTCGTCCAAAAAACAGTTTGCTCAAAATTCCGGGGTTGACTGTTCCAGATGTGGTCGAATGGGTCACAACGGGAACTCCATGAATTGTCCGGCACGCAACGCAAAATGCAATAAATGCTCGCTTATTGGCCATTTCGCGATCAAATGTAAGACCAAAAGTGGAAAAAGGAAATTTAACGAATACGAGCAAAATAATGGAAAGCGACGCCACACGAGGCCAACAAAAGTACGTTGCATAAACAGTGGGGAAGGAAAAAGCACAGATGATGATGCATTACGCGAATTTGACTGCTTCAAAATCGACGATAACTGCGAAAACGACGAAATAATAGAGTGTCGCGTTGGAGGACATGCGCTTTTGATGGTGATCGATTCCGGTTCACGATTTAATCTTGTGAGTGAAAAAGACTGGGCTATGTTGAGAAATCGAAAAGCAGTCACATGGGATATCCGACCAAACTCATCGAATCAATTCAAAGCGTATGCGTCAGATCAGACTCTCAAAGTTATCTGTGTTTTTGATGCCCCTATTGCAGTGAGGAATGATCCTGAAACGATTGCTACATTTTACGTGATTGAAAATGGAAGTCAGTCGTTATTAGGCCGAGAGACAGCAGTGAAAATGAATATTCTTCGACTTGGGCTGAATGTGAACCACATCGAGAAGGTGAAGCCATTCCCCAGAATGAAGAATATACAAGTGAAATTAGCAATTGATCCTTCCGTGAAACCGGTACAGCAACCATTACGACGAATACCAATTGCCCTCGAGGGGAAAGTCGCAGCTAAGCTGGAGGAGGCAATTGGTCTGGACATAATCGAGCCGGTTGCTGGGCCAAGTCCGTGGATATCACCGATGGTGATTGTATTCAAAGGAAATGGAGAAATGAGGTTGTGCATTGATATGCGCCGGGCTAACGAAGCCATCCAGAGAGAGAATTACCCTTTACCCACGTTCGACTCGTTCATGACAAAGTTAAGAGCAGCAAACTACTTCTCACGGTTAGATCTCAAGAGCGCATACCACCAGCTTGAGTTACATGAATGTAGCCGGGAGATAACCACGTTTATTACACATAAAGGGTTATTTAGGTATAAGAGGTTGATGTTTGGCGTAAACTCGGCGCCTGAAATTTTTCAACGCCTAATGGAAGGACTATTAGCACCATGTAACAACTGCCTTAATTACATAGACGATGTCATCATATTTGGCAGCACTGAGGAGGAGCATGACAAAGCCGTTGAAAAAGTACTTCTTGTGTTCAAAGAAAATGACATCGTACTTAATGAGAGCAAGTGTGTTTGGAAGACTCAACAATTAAAATTCTTAGGACACGTCCTCTCTAACAAAGGCTTCACGGCGGATCCTGAAAAAGTTAAGGTAATTACGGAATTTCGCGCCCCGAGTACTAAGGAAGAAACTAGAAGCTTCTTGGGTCTAATTACGTACGTGGGGAAATTCATCCCTGACTTGGCCGATGTCACCGAACCATTAAGGATCCTGCTAAAGCTGGACACAAAATTTGTATGGGGGCCTAGTCAGGCAAAAGCTTTCGAGCAACTTAAATGCCAACTGTCTCAAATTCCTAACTTGGCATATTTTGATCCAAAGAAAAGGACTCGAGTGGTAGCATACGCTAGCCCAGTTGCCTTGGGCGCAGTCTTAATTCAATTTGACTACAATGGTGATCCGAAAATAATATCGTTTGCTAGTAAGAGCCTGTCCGACGTAGAGAAAAGGTACTCCCAGACCGAAAAGGAAAGTTTGGCTCTGGTCTGGGCGGTAGAGAAATTTTATTACTATCTGGCGGGACTGGAATTCGAATTGGTAACAGACCACAAACCATTGGAGTCCATATTTAAGCCAACATCTAAGCCACCGGCTAGAATAGAACGATGGTTGTTACGATTACAATCATTCAAGTTTAAAGTAATTTATCGTACCGGAAAGGAGAATATTGCTGATTCGGTGTCTAGGCTGTGCAAAATCGCTGACACCAGCTCGTTTGACGGAAATTGTGAGGAACACATTCTTCAAATTGTCTCAAAGTCAGTCCCAACGTCGCTAACGATCACTGTCGTAGCCAAAAGTAGTGCGGAAGATGAAGAAATATGCAATATCATAAAGCACGTTAGAAACGAGTCCTGGGATTTTGACAAATCGAATATCTATCGTCCATTTCGTTTCGAGCTTTCGACGATTGGCAGCATCCTTCTGCGAGGCACCCGCATTGTTATACCGAAGTTGTTGCGGAATAATGTCCTTGAATTAGCACACGAAGGACATCCAGGAGAGTCAGCCATGAAACGTAGACTGAGAGCTAAAGTCTGGTGGCCACTAATAGATAGAGATGCTGAAAAGTTTGTCAAGAGCTGTCGTGACTGCTTGCTCGTTTCACAGATACCGAGCCCGGCGCCGATGCAGAGGCATCCATTTCCTGATGGTCCCTGGCAATGTGTGGCAACGGATTTATTGGGGCCATTGCCAAATAACGAATACGTCTTAGTACTGATAGACTACTATTCGCGATATCAGGAGGTAGTGTTCCTAAGAAGCATATCATCAGAGACAATCATAAAGGCCATGGAAGAAATATTTTGCAGACTTGGCTTGCCTAAATCTTTAAGGACAGACAATGGCAGACAATACGTTAGCTCAGAATTTAAAAACTTTTGTAAAACAAACAACATCTCACAGATCACAACTCCACCTTACTGGCCACAAGCCAATGGAGAGGTGGAAAATATGAACAAATCCCTGGTAAAACGACTGAAATTTGCCGGCATTAACAAAAACAATTATAAACAGGAAATACAAAAGTTCATTCTAATGTATAATGTAACACCGCATGGAACAACAGGGTCACCTCCGTCTGAACTAATGTTCAACCGAGTCATACGGGACAAAATACCCGGTATTCAGGACATAACTGAGGAGATGATTGACTCGTCAGCAAGGGATTTGGACAGCATAAACAAACAAAGAGGAAAGGAAAAAGGAGACGAAAGACGGAAAGCGAAAGAGTCAGACATAGCTGTGGGAGACAAAGTGCTGCTGAAGAACGTCGTATTCCCGCATAAGCTAACTACAAATTTTGATGTGACTGAATATGAAGTAATACACAGAAGGGGAAACGAGGTAGAAATCGTTGGTAACGGAAAGAAGTTTAAGAGAAACATCAGCCATGTGAAGAAGATACCGCCATCTACGACTCCTGGAGGAGCGACGTCGCGAGGCAGGGATTCAGCACGGGGTTCGCCATCCACTTCTGCCGATGGGGCCTCTTCACGAGTCCTTGATTCTTCGCAGGCATCAACATCAGCCGACAGTTTGACGACCCCTACCGATAAAGCCTCTCCACAAGCCTTGAATCCGTCACGGGTATCAGCATCGGTCAATAGCTTGGCACCGGGTAGTATGGATGGTTCAACGGCGGCTGTGGTCCAAGCGGGAGGTCCTGGGATGAAACTAAAACTAAAGAAAATAGGAGGGATGTGGCAACGCCAACTAGACTGACAGCAACTGAGAATGGGTGGCAACGTTAGTTGTTAAAAAGAAGAAGTTTTGTTGTTTTTCCGCCATTACTATAGTAGCGCGACTGATTATTAAATGATTGTAATTTACCTAACAAGTGATATCGAGTAATAGTAAGTAAAAATAAAGTAATACGAAATCAGTGAAACTCGGGTGTTGATATTCGATAACGCGGGGTTGGTACAGATTCGAAATCAGCGACCCCTTAACACTGATAAATGACGTTTAAAACTCTTGAAAAGACATATTATTAGGTGGCAACCCTATTATTTCAAAATTTTATAATTTGGAAATTCTGGCAAGGGATTCGGATTCAGCGACCCATTTTTGGTGTAGCATTTTTTTTGCCAGCCCCGAATTCATAAAACTACAAAAAATTAAGTTGGCAACCCTATTCACCATCTTGAATTTTAAAATTCTGATTTTTGATTCGAAATCAGCGACCCCCTAACACTGATAAATGACGTTTAAAACTCTTGAAAAGACATATTATTAGGTTATTATTTTAATATTTTAAAATATTTTCTAATTGACGCCGAAATTTGCTACACTTGGCCAAAAACCAGTTCAATACGCTGAACAGCAACCAGAACAGCATTTGTTTTTTACGCCACACGACGGTAGTGATCGATCTTAATGACCGACACAAACAAAGACAATTCTGCAAACACCACTTTTTCATGTTGGAAAAATTGTCTTTGTTTTGGTTTTGACAAAGGCCTGAATTCTCCAACATGAACATTTTGACGCAAACATAAGTGTAAAACTGAAACTCAGAGAATTGTTGAGATCGATCATTGTTTGAGTGTGTGACGCACAAGCAAATATTAAAACGAAGAATTCATGTTGGATGATCAACAACACGATAACTACGTTACACACAAAAATGAAATGAAAATAAAATTGTGTGTTGTGTGCTTCAAGCAAATGTTTGTGAGTGAAGGTGTGTGAATATTCTGAACCCTGGTATTTATATACTAACAAACAGATTATATGCATTAATTTCAGGAGTTGCCAAGTGATTTCTTTGTGAGCTTGCGGCCGAATGACGAATTCCTTGGAAAAATACGATGATGCAAACGAATGATTTACCCTCTACCAAAATCGTTCAACGCGCCTAAAGAAGTTTTCACTTCAAAAAAAAGTATCCTAAGTGAAAAGTAGAATCAGATTGGGGCTGAAGTTTTTAAAAATTTGGTTGCACACATTTTAAAAAGACTGCAGGCAGTCATATAAGGAAAAGGACTGGCAACAAAATATGAAATTCTTAGTTTTAGCATTGAATTCCTTATCTGCCCGACTTTCAATGTGAGCTCGTTTTTAAAGCTTTGGTTTGATTTAATTTTGTTTTACCGTTACATTATAATTTTTTAACTATGTCTCTGTTTAATTTTGCTCACCAATAAAGAACGTTTTGAAAAAAATATTTACTCCAAGTTTCTTCTCACATTTTCTTTTCTGAAACCAATGCGAAAGTGCTAAGAAATGCCTGTCCGACCTTCGTTGTGAGCCACTGTATTATGAAAGTTTATGTACCAATGTACTTTAATGAAAAGTATTATAGTTCTGTTGCCTACGGCAGTACACTGTTAGTAAAATTTATACGGACAACGCAATATTTGCCATCAAATCTGAGGAATATTGTTAACGCTGTAATTCATAATAATGCCTATTTCGGTCATCCAGAGAATGCTTTATTGACAATGTTCTTTGATGATAGAAAGCCAGTTTTCGAAAGAGCAATCAAGAAGATTTTGTGTTATCGAGATAAGCTATATGATCCGACAGTATTAAGGACTTATAAAAAGTATAGCATTAATTTCGAATGCTTAGACTATGTTGATTTGATAAACCTAGATGATGACAGCATTTTATCCAAACCTCCATTCACCGCAAACATTCCATACGAGCACATGCTAAGTAATCTAGAGTTTGAAGATCCGCCGCCGCCAGACCCACAAATTCCATCGCATATTCAGGGAACTGTGCGATTTTTTCAGTTACTTTCAAGTGTTTCGCGACGCGTAGTTGAAAAAAAATTGAGACGATGTTATAGCAGCAGCTACAAGAAGTCGAACAAAAATACCCCGCATTGAGAGCAAACAAGACTTAAAAGTCTAAAATTGTACTTTTTACACTGATTGAACTAAAGATTTTTTTTAATTTAAATCGTTTTATTTTTGACAATGTTTAAATATCAGGTTGGCAAAATTTGGTTTAAAATATTTTTAAAATTAAATCAGAACCGGAGACCTGGCCAAAATCCCTTTTCAACAAGCCCAAAATCAATGACATACATTGCCATTTTTGGACTATTCAACAGTATTTTTATATAAGACTATCGTTTTTTTCTAAATCCATACACAAATTTCGACCTCGCTATTGGAATTGATTTTTAGACCTATGGTTTCTTGGGGGAATTCATCATAGATTAAGTTTCTGCTATACGCTTGGTCGACAAAAAATTTGCCCTAATATGTATGCTTTGTATGTTTGATCAATATTTATCTTGTTAAAAATATAAAATTTAACAAAACATCACGCTTTCATCTCTGAGAAATTGGTTTCGTCTGGTGACAAAAGTCATCACTAGCCATAGTAAAACAAGACAAGGTAGTGTTATGGCGGAGAGCGGGTGACCGAAACTGTCAAAAGGAAGTTTACAGCTCATACAAAATCTGCAACCGATATCAAGAAATCAAGGTGTTAGTGACGTCTAAATATTTCTTTAAAGCTTTCAAACTTGAAAACGTGAATGAGTGAAAGAGACAGAAAAGTTCATTTTGCATGGTTTGACAACAAAAATTAAAATTCGCTAACATCTTGATTTCCTACACCATGAACAGCGTTGCCGTTTGGATACAATTGTAGCCAAATGGCTACATTTAAAATGGAAAGCTACAAAGCTACAACGCCTCTTAAATGGCTACATTTTTATATTTTACAAAATTTTTTTTTAATTTTCAATAGAAAATATTAGAAAAAGAACACTTTAAATGTAAAAACGAAGAAATAAGAATGTGTTCATACCACAATACATGTTCCTACTGGTACCCTGACAACCGCAAGTGGCACAATCCCAATTTTTAATTTTGGGATTATGTCACTCCTTATACAGTGACATAAAACCAAATTTTTTACTTGGGGCAATGTCACTGCTTGTAAAGTGTCATAACCCCAATTGGGATAATGTCACTTTTGAGCCTAAAAATGCGAAAATTTGGATAGACATTTCGAAATATTTTGTTTTTAGCCAAAATTAATTTTTTTTCTATATTTTCGTGGAACGTATGTATGTATTAAGAGCTTTAAATTCCAAATCTGTATAAATTAATGGCCGCTCTCATCTGGTTTAGAAGCTATAGGGGTTGAGTTGGACAGTAATGGCTACTAAGAAAGAGAGCACATTCAGTTCTAACACTACCTTGTCTAGTTTACCATGTCACTAGCAACATTTGCAGAACCATGGCAGAACTAGACAAGGTATTGTTAGGGCTAAATTTGCTCTCTTTCTTAGTGACCATAACTGTCAAACTTAGCCATTTTGCTATTTTTGCCAATTCTCGCTTTCTCATTGCATTCTCACTGGTTGCAGATTTTTTATGAGTTGTCAACTTCGTTTTGACAGTTTCGGTTACCGGCTCTCTCTTCGGTTACCCTAACACTAAATTGTCTAATTCTACTATGAACAGAACTTCTTGTTTTTATACTTGTCATAAAGAGCGAAAACATACTCGAAAAATCACAAGAGCTTTTGCCAATCGAACTCACCCTCCAAGAAATAGGTAACCGAAACTCCAACACAATCACATACATGTGTCTGTTTACAACCACATTCCCATATCCATTTCAGTCTCAAAATTTGTGAATCAAGGAAAAAATATGGACATTTCAGCAAGTGCATGTGAAAGAAAGAGAAGGGAACTTTTTTAAAAATAGCGTATCCGCTATTGTATTTTACCATTCTTGGTTTCGCTAATAGTAAAAAAGTTCTGCAATTAAAAACTTGAATTTGCGTACTGTTGTAACGCTGCTGCCCTTATAAAGAAGGATGCGCCAATAAGCACTTGCCAATATCAATAAAGCAGTGAGTATTTCAACATTCGCCACATCTAATTCCACCCCCAAAGTCGTCGACACAGAAGTGGCTAACTGTAGCAGCAGCAACAACAATAACAACAACAACAATACAAATTTTAAAATAAATCTAAATCATTTGTTTTAAAACACCAACGAATTACAAGCATTTTTATTTTTAAAGGAGTACGTTAGATAAAACTAATTTTTACGCCAAATCTAACGGTTGCATATTACTGAGTTTTCGGTTATATCTATCTGGTGAGATTTGGTTACCTGTAACTAGTATTTATGTTAACCCTAACTAGAGAGAGCGAGAAAGCTATATTTCGATGGTATTGGGAATTGATAAAAAATAACGTGTGAGAAAGGGATGCCAGATCACACGTATACATGAGTATCGGTTACTTTCTTCCCGAGGCTTTTCCTAGCATAACCGAAACTTTGTATGAAGAGATAACCGAAAAATCGGTTTAGAAAAACCGTTTTTTTTTTTTAAATAACCGATAGTCTTCTTTTAGGGCATAAAGTTATTCAATTAAGAAAAAACATTTCGTCTGGTCACACGACATAATTCATCCGAAGGTTAATAAAGCAATCATCCTTCCGGTCTATCCATCTGACCATCTTCAATGAATAATAATTTTTATCGAAAAAAACATAGTTGCTTATGCAAGCGCGTCGGAAGCGAATTTCATCTGGGGGCAGAACAAATGGGGGGAAGTACAAATGTTGGTGCAAAAAAAGCTCACCAAAATTTCTTCACATGAAACATGAAGAAGAGAGAAAGAAGAGGAAAATATATAATACAAAAATATTATCGTTGTAAAAAAACTGATATTTTGAATAACTTTTCTTTTTAAATTGTTTATCTAGCTAAAAAAGTGGGGGCAACTGTTCCCTTGCACCCCCGCTTATTACGCCAATGTGCTTATGATAATCAAATCAGCATAAGAAAGAACCCACAAAAAGTGAAAAACATTAAAACCTCAAAGCTAAATCTGACCAGAAAAAAACTAAAACCAGATATCGTCGGCCTACTTCTAATACGACGTAAGTCAAAATTATCTATTGTTCAGGAGGCAAAGAAAACTGTTTATTATTTATATAAAGCTCATACGATTATGTATTGTTTCAAACGTTCTACCTCCCTTTTTTCATACAAACATTAAAAACTAAAATCGGTCATAGATGTAGGTTTGACCAATCTACCTAAACCGCTAAGAAACGTTTCTTTGCCCAATTTTGACTTACAACCTATTAGAATTAGGGCGACGATATGCGAAATCGATTTTCGGGGCACATGCTTGAATTCCTTTGTAGTAATATCAAAATATGCCATGAAATTACTATGCAAAAAAATTAACATTTATGCTATGTTCACACTGAGAGATAAATGCTCATTTACGAAATCCACATTTACAAACGGCCCTTTACTCATTGTAGGAGTAACAGGAACAAATATGTATATACAGTACCGTGCATAACCGAGCAAATGTTTAGGAATATAAATTTATGGATCTGTAAAAATATTAATAAGCAACCAAATTCTTAAAAACGTTTTGCATTTTATTTGTTCCTTAATTCTAACAAAAATATTATACAAAATAACTTAGAAGACATGTATGAAAAAGAGAATAAAATAGAAATTTTAGATAAGCTCTATATGCTCAGTTTTGCACGTTTCGCAAACATGAGCAATACTATTTTTTTTCAGTATTTGGTCCACAGTCGTTTGTTTTTAATGACGCTTTTAACACGTTTGGGCATGCTTTCAACCAGATTCTGAATAAAGTTGTCAGGAATTTGGTTCCACTCATATTGCACACGACACCATAGTTCTTCCATGTTCTCAGGAGCCCTTTGATATTTTCCCAGCCGCCTTTTAATTATTGCCCACAAATTCTCAATTGGATTGAGACCGGGCGATTGTGCAGGCCACTCCATTACCTTAAAATTTTGCAGGGATAGCCATGCCTTAACTATTTTAGCGGTGTGTTTGGGATCCCCGTCCTGTTGAAAAATTACTTCTGGTTCGGGGTAGGCGCTCAAATCTACGAAATCTGGCAAATTGTTTTGCAAAATATTTAAGTAGTCTTCTTTTTTCATTATACCACTTATTTTAACTAGTGGACCAATATGCCACCATGTGAAGCAACCCCACACCATCAAACTGCCTCCTCCATGTTTCACAGTTTGCTTCACATGATGCCTTTGGATGCTTTCTTTAGGTCGGCGCCAGTAATAACTTATCCCATCGGATTGAAAACGGTTAATCTTCACTTCGTCCGACCAAATTACGCGCTTTCAGTCCTCAACGCTCCAATTTTTGTGACTTTTGCAAAAAGCTAGACGTGCTTTTTTATTTTTTGTCGACAAGGCAGGTTTTTTCTTTTTGATAGCTGATTCCAAGCCGATTCTTTGCAAAGCTCTACGCGCGGTCCACTCACTAACTGCCTTGTTTAAGAACTCTGCAGCCTTCTTAGGTGTCGTCGAACTTTTTTTTCGCATTTCCCGTGCCATTATACGTGCATCTGAGTCTGACAGTAGTTTAGGTCGTCCTCCAACATTCGGCGCACGTACAACATTTCGACGCTTCTGAACATTAACTACTGTGCGTTGGCTTACATTTAATTTTTCCGCAATTATTCTTGAGGAATTCCCACCTTCAGTCAATGCCACGATGCTATTTTCTAGTTCAATACTTATTTTTCTCATACTTTTAATTCACAAGCAATTATCGAGCTTCAAACACTTTTCTACAACTAACATCAAAAGTTAAATGCGAGCAAAGTTCATGTGTAACATACAAAAGCAATAACGGTAAATATTTTCTCATTTGTTCAGTGTAACGGTTCTTCTAACTATATGTGTGCGAAACGTGCAAAACTGAGCATATGGAGTTTCTCTTGTGTTTCTTTTTTATTCTCTTTATCATATTTGTCTTTTAAACTTTTTTGTAGATTTTTTTTGTTGGAATTAAGTAACGAATAACATGCTAAAAGTTTAATTGAATTTGGTTGCGTATTAATATTTTTACAGAGCCTTATATATATTCCTAAACATTTGCTCAGATATGCACGGTACTGTATATGAAGGTAGATCGTTTTGTTCAGGGGTAAAAAATACTTTTTTCGACACTCATATTCTGGGAGCTGGATTCAAGTAGATCTTAAATCCGAAAGGATATCGAAATCGGTGGAACCGTCATCCAGCGGTTTTGATTTTAAAAAAATCACTTTTTCGCCAAAAATCACCGGATTTAAACCTTTTTGTCAAACCATACAAAATTAACTTTTCATTCTCTTTCTTTTTCTGTCTCTTTCACTCATTTACAAGTTTGACATTTTTAGCAAACGACGTCGCGTTCACCTTTGTTTCTTACACCATGCGGAAACACACCTAGTAAAAAATTTTCCAGCAGGAGTTTTCAACTTCCCCTCCAAGTTAACTGTCATTTTGCGCTCTCAATAAATTTGTGATAATTATCATAAGCTATCTGTACGCGAACAGACCAATTGTCTTAACAATGGCCGCATTCAGCGCAGACAACTGTTGAAAATGTAATGGTAGCGCTACTTTAGTTCACGATGTTTTTCTCTGAATGTGTTGCTACTCTACACGTCAGAAGTTAGATTCAATTTAATTTTTATGTAAATTTACTTCAATTGCAAAGGTTTCTCACTTAAATTTGCTGCGTTCTTTCTGCGTTTATTAATTTAACAGCGTCAGTAACAGCATCTGACAGTTAAGCAAACAGTTGTGTTCATGTAGCATAGAATTTGTTCGCTCGATTAAAAGGCGCTCGCTACTTTATCAGTTTTAGTTAGCGCTACCAAATTTGTACTATTCAGCGAATTTTTACACAACAGTTGCCAACTGTTGTCTACGCTGAATGCGGCCAATATATTTAAAAAAAAACTCTAGAAATCAAAACATATTTCAACATACATGTCAAAAAAATTACATACCGAATTTTATCTGGGTGCCAAAATTAAGTTTTTGTCATTCAGTTTTTTCTTTTGTCTCCACACTATCTGACACGTCATTTGAAAATAAAATACAGCTTTTGAAATTTTTGTAAGCCTAAAATCCACCTTTGGCCATTCAAACTAAGAATAAATTCATTAAAAATCAATTTATTGAATAAATATCTTAAATTTTGCCTTTTCTTCTATTTTCACATAAAAAATTTATCAAACTGACATATTGTACAGATGGAAAACATACAAAATTAGAAACTGTTCTAATTCAAAAATTTACAGACGCAAATACAAACGACATTTCAAAACGACATTTTCATATGTTCCACACTATCTGTAGCTAAAAGCTATTTCTAATTATTGACGTGTCATATGTATGAAACATATAGTGTAGAAGCACTTTTATTAGTAGAAAATAACTTAGGTTAGGTTGAGGCGGCAGCCACTGCACTTGCGTAAGCCATACCACACGTACCTCGGCTCACTGAGACCAATAAGGTACATTGTGATGCCGTTGCAAACTTGGCGTTCAGTCCGAGTGAAACCCCATTGAGCTCTTGGTGAAGCTTATTAGACGTTTGACGCTTGTAATTGACAAGTCAAGCTCGGAAAAAAAGAACGACCACACGAATTTATGCATTCTTCTAGCGAGCGCGGGACAGGAACATAGGTGTCTTCCTCCTTTGCGAAGTCACTTACGAGGACTCCCAGTCTAGAGGTATGTCTGTCTATTGAGCAGTGATATGTGGTAACGACCACTAGCGTGGCTATCTCTAGTCTTTCAGATGAGAGAAGGGCTCTCGATCACTTTAGGTCTAGAGTCGGTACTATTCCTAGCAAGCTTGTCTGCTTTTTCATTTCCGCCTTTGCCCTTATGCCCCGGTACCCATATTAAGCTAATTTTAAAATAGCTTGACATTTTGCTTAATGCAGCACGGCATTCGTTAGAATCTTAAGAGTTGATGGATACTTGCTCCATCGATTTGATCGCAGCTTGGCTATCCGAGAAAAAGTATGTTTCTCGTTTTGATACGACATTCTCTGAGAGCCATGTTGCAACTTCCTTAATTGCCATAATTTCAGCTTGAAAAACATTAGTGTTCAAGCAGCCTACGAACTAGAATACCCCTTATTCTTTTGAGTAGACCCCATACCCGACCTTGTCATTTAATTTTGACTCCACGGCGCAGTATGTGTCCTAGGTGGATTAAGCGTGCGGTAGTTTCCATCAAAGGAAAGGAGTGGTTTGCAGCAATCAGTCCATGGTGGAATGAAATTGAATTTGTAGAGTATGGATGCGTGACCTGTTCCCAGGTTATTCCATACTCCAGTTTCCCTCAATCTAGCCGCCGAACAAGCTGCGATATGCTTGGCAACCAAGTCGAGTGGTGGGAGGTGAAGTATGGTTTCTAAAGCGGGATACGGGGAGAAAATTCCGTCTTGCCCCTATAGCTTGTTTGCAAGTGTACAGCGCATTTTTCGCTTTCTTCGTACGTTCAGAAATATTAAGTTTCCAGGTCAGCTTCCTATCAAGAACGAGTCCTAGATATTTTGCTGATTATCCAAAAGGCACAGTCCAGACCCATTTAGCATGATTGAGAAAAGGGCCAGTTCTGTTTTAGCCGGATATACTCCGAAACGACAGGGTTCGGCCCATCGCTCGAGTTTGCAAAGATCTCTTTACATAACGTCGAATAGAGAAGTGGGAAGTTTGCCTCTGACTGCGATTGGCTAGGTCGTCGGCTACACACAGCCCTCCCTCTCCAGAGACAGCAGTACGTTGTTCACTACCAGATTCCAGAGGAAGTGGCGATAGCACACTGCCTTGTGGCGTGTACATCTTGTCACCGATCCTACAGCGCTATAAGCACCTAGGTCTGCTTAGATTACTCTGCAGTTGAGTAAATTATCTATAAAATCTATAGTGATATTATTCACACCCAACCTAACCAACTCTAATCGTATAGATTTTGGCGTGACATTATTGAATGCTCCCTCTTTGTCTAGGAAAGCAACTAGAATAAACTCATTATGCAGGAATAATCTTTTGATGGTCCCGAACAGTGACTGTAACGCAGGGACATAACTGTTATGCAACTTTTTTGGAATTGGTTAAAATTAAATATTAAAATGGGTTAAAATACATTTCAGTTATGAATAACTTTTATTTTTTGGTTGCCGTAACAACTTATATTTTTGAGGAATAATTTTTTAGGTTGGCTCATAACAGTTATTTTCTGAAATGAATTTTTTTCGGTTATTAGTGCCAAAAATAAAAAAAAAGTTACTTTTTCTTTTGGAATAGACTCACACCTCTTAGCCGTGTGCGATATGGCGTAATCATCTAACGTCATCGTCGTGATGCTAGCATTTCAAAAAGTTTTTTGACACCATGGTGGACCCTAAAAAGGTGTTTTTATATTCGCTTCCCTTTTTAGAATCTTTTCCAGAGAAACCGGTTATCACATCGATTACCGACGACTGATTACCTAACCGAATACAAATTACTGAAGTGATTACCCAGCGATTACTTGGCCGAATACCGATTACTAAGCGATTACATAACCGAAGACTGATTACTGAAGCAATTAACAAGCTATTGCTTAGCTGTATACTGATTACTAAGCGATTAGATAACTGAAAACTGATTACTAAAACGATTACCAAGCGATTATTTAGCTGAATACCGATTACTTAGCGATTACATAACCGAAGACTGATTACTGAAGTGATTACTTAGCTGAATTCTGATTACTAAGCGATTACATAACTGATTACTGAAGCGATTACCAAGTTATTACTTAGCTGAATACCGGTAACTAAGCGATTACATAACCAAACACCGATTACTGAAATGATTATCAAGCGATTACTTAGCTGAATACTGATTACTAAGCGATTACGTAACCGGAGACTGATTACTGAAGTGATTACTTAGCTGAATACTGATGACTAAGCAATTACATCACTGAAAACTGATTACTGAAACGATTATCAAGTTATTACTTAGCTGAATACCGGTAACTAAGCCATTACATAACCAAGTACCAATTACCAAGGGATTACTCAGCTGAATACTGATTACTAAGCGAAAACATAACCGAAGACTGACTACTGAAGTGATTACCAAGTGATTACTTAGCCGATAAAAACTGTTCTGTTTAATTTTTTTATTTTTCAATGAACTGGTGCTTCAATTTAGTTTTAAAAACATTATTTTTTCAAAAACACACACAGAACTCATTCGGAAGTTCAATTAAAAGTTCAATAAAAAGTTATTTTTAAAAAAAAATTAATATTAATTGCAATATAGATGATAAAATCGAAAATGATAGTATCGAACGCATACAATTAATCAAAATGTTTTGCTTTTACACTATAAATAAAGTTATAGACGAATTCATAATTGTTGCTTTGCTTAACGAGTTGTAAATATTTTGATTAAACTAAACTTATATATTTGAGTTAAATTAATGATGGAAAAAATTTTAACGAGTTTTTGTTTCCGAAACCGAAACCGAATATTCAGTCGGACACTAGTTAGTTGTAACGTAACGCCAGCACATATTTTTGCTTATATCTTCAAGTCCTTAGAGTCGATTGCTGTAATTATTTTTACTTAATGTAGTGCTACTTTATAAGTTAGACTTTTTCATTCCTTTTTTTTATATTTCTTGGTACAAGTCGCCCATAACGCCAATTTGGAAATGTCCATAAATGTAAATTGTCATAGGGTGAATAAAATTTTACATTTGCAAATATTTTCTTTATACGAATTCCAAACTGTTGAAATTATGTGTAAATTATTTGTACCATTTAAAAAAAAGGCTCTTTTGTTTTGTTTTTGGTACAGAAGCAACGTTGTTTATTGTTATTTCCTCTGTTTGACATTAAACTCCCATGACTGACAATTTATTTATAGTACGACTGGCAAATAAAATTTAACTTAAATTATTTAAACCTCCATAATAGAGAAAAAATGCTAACATTTTTTATGGTGAGAGTACTGAGAACTGATCTCTCACGAAATCAGCACGAAATTTAATAAAAGTTGCATCAAATGCAACTTCAATTAATAACATCATGTTTTCACATTCCAGAATGAATGCATCTGACATCAGCAATGAATTAAAAAAAGATATGACAAATTCTTAAATTAATTTCACATATATGCGTAAAGTATTTAATCAACTATAGAGAACTATTGAAATATTGAAAAAGCTGAGTGTACCTCATAAAAAATTATTTTTATTACAAAGTTTTAAGAAATCGATTTCTTTTAATAAAAAATGTTTGCTTAGTCATTATCAAAGAACTTAAATAATGCTATTTTTAATATTAATGTTTTGTTTTTGTTTAATAATAAATGTTTGCTTAATCATTATCAAATGCATTTTTAATATTATGTATTAGGCCCTTTAATGGCCTAAAATTAGGTAGATACTTATATGAAATTTATGCACTTTTTTAATTCCAACATCATATTCGAAATGACCAACCAGCAAATCTACAAAGGTTATAAAACAAAAAACACTTTTTAAGGGTCCATCTTAGTTTCAAAAAACTTTGAAATTCTTAAATCAGATTTGAAATCAGTGACCCGTAAATACTGGCAGAACATCTATCATTTCTGATATGGTTTTATACACAGGTTGAGGCAAAGCTCAGCCGCTCCAGGATTTTGTGAAAGATTCAGTAAATCTAAAAATGATTTAATATGTATTATGTCTTTATTAAAAAATGTGTTCTTATGATAGTATCTCATGTATGCGTTAAGTAACCGGGGCGTGGGTTAATCGTGCTGTCGCTTTTCCGCCTGTTCAAGCTGTTCCTTTGTTCTCGTAGCCGCTTTAGTAATCAGTATTCAGCTAAGTAATAAATTGGTAATCACTTCAGTAATCAGTATTCAGCTAAGTAATCGCTTGGTAATCACTTCATTAACCGGTATTTGGTTATGTAATCGCTTAGTTACCGGCATTCAGCTAAATAATAACTTGGTAATCGCTTCAGTAATCAGTTTTCAGTTATGTAATCGCTTAGTAATCAGTATTCAGCTAAGAAATCACTTCAGTAATCAGTCTTCGGTTATTTTATCGCTTAGTAATCGGTATTCAGCTAATTAACCTCTTGGTAATCGCTTTAGTAATCAGTATTCAGTTATTTAATCGCTAACGCTGTGTCTCCACAAGCAATGTTTCGGGCAATATTGCGAGCAAGGAAATATTGCTTGATCTGGCAGTTTTTCGATGGTGGGCAATGTGTAATGGCGTCGAAGGAGAGACATATTAATATTAAAACTTTCAAGGCTTTAAAAAACTTTAAAAGTTGTGTAAAATGCTTTCATACAATTTATTACTCATTTTCCACAAACATTCTTGTTCAATATACAAGTTTATTCATTTCATAGTTTTACTTGCTCTCCAATCTTCATTTGTCGCCATTTTTATTGCTCACAACAGCAATATTTTATGGAAAGCAATATTGCTCTTCAATCGTTTGGCAATATTGCCAGACATATTTCCTTGATGGCAATTTAGCGTCTCCACGGGCAATATTTAGAAAATTGACATTCTGGCAATATTTCATTGCCGGACATATTGCCCGTGGAGACGCTGTGTAAGCAATAGCTTGGTAATTGCTTCAGTAATCAGTCTTCGGTTATGTAATCGCTTAGTAATCTGTATTCGGCTAAGTAATTGCTTTAGTAATTTGTATTCGGTTAGGTAATGAAAAAGCCCTGGTGGTTTATAGGGCTTGAAACTCTGTATCGCCCATTTTAGTTTCCTATAGGAGACTACGCCTTCGCTATCCTGCTTTAAACAGCTACGGTTAGGCAGTTGTGAACCAATAGGCGCACCACTACCAGGTAAGTGAGTATCTAATGAGGTTGAGAGACTCCTCACTAAACATTGTCCATGTGCCATTCGACCTTTTTTAAGATAGTCGGGTGAGCATGGTGTGCTAGCGAGAATCTTGCGTAGCCTAAAGTTTATTTCCTTTCTAATAGTATTAATGTTGCCAGAATAAAAGATAATGTAGGAAGTTGTTTCTAGTTAGAAATAGCTTTTAACGGTGAATAGTTTTAAAAAACAATCCTTAGTATTTAGATTTGTTTGCTCCTTTCTTTAGTCAAGATACTGTTAAGAAAGTACACCGATGTCATTATAGTTTTGAATCATAAATGCCCGAATTTCTGTTCACGTTTTTCCAGAACTAGAAGTCAT
Organism: Dichetophora obliterata; assembly: GCA_963920525.1. Lineage (NCBI taxonomy): Eukaryota > Metazoa > Arthropoda > Insecta > Diptera > Sciomyzidae > Dichetophora > Dichetophora obliterata. The sequence continues at coordinate 183,598,226 of OY986436.1, read as the reverse complement.
GATCATCCGTGTTTGCTGAGGAAATGAAACATAATTTACACCCAATATTTATGATATTATGATAAGTTATTCCCCATATCAAGCTTAAGAGAATTTAAAGCATTGCATTTTTTTACATACCTCCCCACTATAACATAGATTTGGAATTTTTTAAGCTCTTGAGCGACCTCTACACGTTAAATTTTTTTTTATTTTTCAGGGAATATGGCATATTTAAGGACTTTTAAGAACGAATTAAGGCTTTTAAAAATCCGTCAAAAATCAAAACTTTTAAATTGAAAAAACAAAATTGAAATTTTAAGGAATTTACTAGTAAAGGTTCTTATAATATAATATTATATATAATTTTTACTCTACTCCTTTCTTGATTTTTGTTTAAACTGAAAATGAATATTACACTGTGCAACACATTTTTCTAACGGAAAAGCGGACAATACAGGATGATAGTACTGGTTTATAGTAAGAAAACCCTAAAAGAATTTTGCAAAGTTAGCTCGCTTTTAAAAGATATAGGCATTGCAAGTTTACCTCTTGCAGAGTATTTTTTAAAAAATTCATTAGGGCGTATTAAATTAAATTTTTTTTTCGAAATTCGTATTATAAGATATCTCAAAAGTTGCATTGGGAACAAATTTAAAAAAAGGATGCTTCCTCTCCGGCAAGGACAAAGTTGCTTTTTGAGAAAAACAGTAAAAAATAGCGGCCTAAACATGCTTTGATTTTTGTAAAAAAATTGTATATGCTTAAAGCAAAAGTAAATATAGACTTAAACTAACAATATCTCGCCAAACAAGATGCCACTCTCAATTTCTACCCTCAGTCTCTTGTGTGAATGATATGCAAGTCTACAGGTACACTCGAAATAGCACAGAACTTTTGATTGTTATCTGATTGTCTAAATTTTGGTGGTATGGAAGTGTTAACGTTTTCCTTAAATTTGGCCATTAAAAATTTGCATAATTTTCGCCAATGAATTTTCTTGTTTTTGAGAAATGCATACATAAATGCAATTTTATAACTTTTACAAATTAATTAATATGAGATATTTTATCTCGGGCATCAGAAGCGGTACCGAAGATAACTTTCTGAATTTCGATTCTTCAAGTATTTCTGAAAGTAAATTTTTAAAACACCAGGTTAATACCACAATTCCTTTTCGTGTTTCGATTTTTTAAAAAAATTTTTCCTAGCATGAAATTTACATATTATTTCGTCAAAACAACTTACCTAAGCATATACAAAAATGCTTAACTAAAATTTTGAGTTTTTGAGCTTCCCGTTCGATGGGGCTTAATTGATTTAAAAATTGTTGTTTAGATGTGTTTTAAAGAAATAATAACCTTAAAGGAGATATGAACAAAATTGTAAAATTACATGATAGCAAGTATTTCTTTTAAATATTATAATCAGCTCATCTTTCAAAGGCTATAACCATTGGCGTCGGAAGCGGGGGGACAAGGTGGGCAGTTGCACCCCCACTTTTTTAGCTAGATAAACAATTTAAAAGGAAAAGTTATTCAAAATATCAGTTTTTTTACAACGAAAATATTTTTGTATTATATATCTTCCTCTTCTTTCTCTCTTCTTCATGTTTCATGTGAAGAAATTTTGGTGAACTTTTTTTGCACTACCATTTGTACTGCCCCCCCATTTGTACTGCCCCCCCAGATGAAATTCGCTTCCGACGCGAATGGCTATAACATTTAAAAGCGAGCTAACTTTGCAAAACCTTCTTAGGGTTGTGTTGGTCTAGATCAGTACTATCGACCTGTGTTGGTCTCTTTTTCGTTAGATATTCCATGACCCTTAAATTGTGGCAGTGTTATTTATCAAGTTCATATTAAAGATATCGTACTGAACCTCAACATTGATTTTTTTTCTTACATATTCTCTGCCAAATTTGTGAAATAGTGGAACAAACTCATTCTCTATTATAAAACTAGAAAAATAATTTCTACGATCGTAACACCATATTTTAATAAACACCGAACTGAAAGCTACATATATTAGACTAAAACATCAAGAACAGAATTTTAACAGAAACATTCTTACCACTAATAAGCAAAACTTAGTTTATGTTTTAGTGTTTAATGTTAAACGTTCACGATCACTTTTCCACGCAAGTGTCCCTCCTGCACTCTTTTAAAAGCCTCCGGCATCTTTTTTAATTCGAAAGTACTATCAATGGCTGGCAGTAACTTTAAATAGTGAGATAGATTAATATTAAACTTATTATTTTTTAGCAAAATATTTTTGAATATAAACACCTTGTTTTTTTCCACCAGTTTTTTCAATAACTCTATACCCTGTGGTGCCGGTACGAAGAATCCCCATTTCACACAGCCACGCTTATTGCCAAATGATCGCACGTTTGTTTCCAACAAATCAGCGATATTCTTAATAAATCCAAAAGCAATGCCAGAGCTATCGATATTACGCAGGAACGGCGATGAGAAGGTGATGTATTGACTAAAATTTATATTTAAGGTATCTCCATGCTGTGCACCCTGGCCAGCACAGTCCAGAACAATATCATATGGTGCATAGTTGCGTAATGTTTCCATCTCAACGGGATTTTTGTAATCAACAACAAGATCTGCACCAAGATTTCGCACCATGCTGACGGCATCTTCGCTACATGTTGCTAGCACTTGAGCTCCTTGTGACTTAAGAATTTGTACGGCAAGTGAACCTACAGCACCCGATCCTCCAAGCACAAGTACACGTTTACCTGAACCGCCACCAGAAGAGGTAGTAGCCCCACATATGCCCCCCAAGTGTCCAGTTATATAAAGTCCTGACCAGGCTGTTAAGCCAGCATACAATACCGCGGCAGCCTCTTCATTAGAGAGCGCAGATGGAGCGCGTGAAAGCTATTTGATTAAAGTTAAATATGCATCAGAAATTCATTAACTCTGACCAAAATCCTACGCAATAGTCAGGCACAGCCACATATTCAGCATGAGAGCCTACAGCGTGCACGGGCACAACACCCCAAACTCGATCTCCAAGCGAAACTTTCGAGCTGACACCCATGCCGCGTTGCACTAAAGTGCCACAAAATTCACGACCAAGAGTCAATGGAAACTCAATACCTGTATTGCACCGTAGCGCATTTAGTATTTGGGATCCGTAGCCTTCTGCAAGGAGAATCAAACCGTAGTAAAACCTTACGTGATCAAATAGTGTTATTTTTAATTACTCAACATCGCCACATCGATGGGATTCACAGTTGTTGATTTTACTTTAACTAGGCACTCATTGGCACAACGTATTTGTGGCATCTTAAGATTTTCCGAGTATTGGAGCTCTTCCAATTCACCATACGAATGTATTTGCCAGCCACCCATCTTCAGTTTGGATTTTGTGGCACCGCCTGCACCAACTTCATGTGTGGTTGTTGGTGTTGTTGGTTTTACAGTTGATGTTCCTGTTGAGTGCTCCACCACCAGTGTTCGCAGGAACGGAGCAAAATTACACTTCGTTCCAAGTAGGATCTTAGTAGATTTTTTCATTTTGTTAGATTCGACTCAATTTCACAAGTATTTTGCGCTTTATTTACAATATAAACAGCTGATTTCGACGTAACAACAAAAACGTAACACCAAAACGGAGTTTTATTAAAAAGTTAACACTTCGCTTACACCACGCTAAACTACAAGTTGAGTTTGTCTTCATTCTATCCGAAAAATCGCTCAGGTAGCGAAGAAACATGTTGCGGAACTTTCGAGTTGAATGGTTTACGCTCACAGGTATACGCGCTTTTTCGGATAGAATGCTGCCTTTGATTAACAAGATGTCGTCGAATGCAAAGATTCTAGCTGCAGTTGCAGTTTTATTAAATAATAATAGTATTCCCTTTAAAATTTAAATTTCCCATTTAGGGCCATTTTGTTCACAGAGAGATAAATTTATCCCCGAGTTAATTCCATGATTTTTCCAGTTTTTCATTTGTTCACAGCGAGTTAAGCATTTAACTCTTCAAACTGGAGATAAAAATGGTGGCGAGATAGCTTAACCCCAGAAATATTTAACTCGTGAAAATTGGTGAGATAAGATTTTTAATTCGCTCTCATCACTCTCATTTTAATATTTTTTATTTACTTGGTGTCAAAATATTGAAAATACAGACTTTTAAGCATATGGAAACAGTATTGGGGGTTACTGATTTCGAATCTGATGTCAGAATTTTAAAATTTGGATAAGGTTGCCACCTTAATTTTTATTTTTACGAATTCGGGGCTGGCGCGAACTAAAGGGTAAAAATGGGTCGCTGAATCCGAATCCGTTGTCAGAATTTCAAAATTCGAAAATTTTTCTACACATAGGGTTGCCACCTAAAAATGTTTTATTTTTAGAATTTTAAACATGAGGGAACAATATTGGGAGGTTACTGATTTCGAATCTGAACTCAAAATTTTTTAATTCATGATGGTGGATAGGGTTGCCAGCTTAATATTTTAAATTTTTACGAATTCGGGGCTGCCAAAAAAAAATGGTATACCAAAAATGGGTCGCTGAATTCGAATCCGTGGCCAGAATTTCAAAATGATAAAGTTTTGAAAATATAGGATTGCCACCTAATAATATGTATTTTTTAGAATTTTAAACATCATTTAACAGTATTAGGAGTCACTGATTTCGAATCTGAAGTCAGAATTTTAAAATTCAAGATGGTGGATAGGGTTGCCACCTTAATTTTTTGTATTTTTATGAATTCGGGGCTGGCAAAAAAAATGGTACATCAAAAATGGGTCGCTGAATCCGAATCCGCGGTCAGAATATTAAAATTATAAAATTTTGAAATAATAGGGTTGCTTTTACTTTTGAAAATACATATTATTAGGTGGCAGCCCTGTTATTATAAAATTTTATCATTTTGAAATTCTGACCACGGATTCGGACTCAGCGACCCATTTTTGTGTACCATTTTTTTGCCAGCCCCGAATTCATGAAAATACAAAAAATTAAGGTGGCAACCCTATCCACCATCTTGAATTTTAAAATTCTGACTTCAGATTCAAAATCAGTGACTCCCTAACACTGTTAAATGATGTTTAAAATTCTTAAAAATACATATTATTAGGTGGCAACCCTATTATTTCAAAACTTTATCATATTGAAATTCTGGCCACGGATTCGGATTCAGCGACCCATTTTTTGTGTACCATTTTTTTTTGCCAGCCCCGAATTCATAAAAATACAAAAAATTAAGGTGGCAACCCTATCCACCATCTTGAATTTTAAATTTCTGACTTCAGATTCGAACTCAGCGGCCCCCAATACTCTTTCCTCATGTTGAAAATTCTTAAAATAAAACATTTTTAGGTGGCACCCCTACGTGTAGAAAAATTTTCGAGTTTTGAAATTCTGACAACGGATTCGGAATCAGCGACCCAATTTTACCTAGTGTTTCTCCCAGAGAAATTTATTTCGCATAAATAAACAAGAAATTAGGTGGCAACTTTATCCGCCATCTTGAATTTTAAAATTCTGACACCAGATTCGGAAGAAGTAACCCCCAATACTGTTTCTTCATGTTTAAAATTCTTAAAAAAATGTTTAGTTGGCAGCCCTGTGTAGAAAAATGTTAGAATTTTGAAATTCTGACATCAGATGCAAAATCAGCGATCCATTTTTACCTAGTGTTCACTCTAACCCTCAAATTCGCAAAAATAAACCAAAAATCCCACACATTTTTTAATTAATGAGCAACACTCTAACATTCCAATGGAAATCGAGATAAACTGAGAGCGAATTTATGCTCTAAGCATAAAGCTGGGATAAAATGTGAACAAACCCACTTTTTTATCTCCCGATTTATACGCTTGGTATAAAATTAACCTAGAGATAGTTATCCCCGAATTAAATCATATTTATACCCTTTGTGAACAAAATGGCCCTTAGGGAATGCACATTTTTCCCAAAGGGAATGCACTCTGTCGGAAGCGCGTCAGAAGCGAATTTCATCTGGGGGGGGGGGGGGGGGGCAGTACAAATGGTGGTGCAAAACAAGTTCAACAAAATTTCTTTTAGTTTAAAATAAAAAAAAATATAAAAATATATAAAAAATATTAAAATTTTATTATTTTTAAAAGTTCTTCCGATTTCAATATTAGAGATCATTCTTTAAAGGATCTTTCGTATGGTAATATGAAAATATAAGAAATAATGGTTGCTTTTATAAAGCAAGACTAGGTATATCTTTACATGGTTTAAATGCAATAAGGTACAAAAAGTTATATCAATTTAAATTATTCCAAGATGTTTCTTTCTGTCCTTGCGAGAAACAAACTCTTTCACCACCTCCATCGAATTCAATTCTTAGGTTTAATCTTTGTGAATGTTTATAAGTGCCGCATGAGTGAGTGGTTTCTGTGTCATAGTTGCTCGAAGATATGTTTTAAGTCGTCTTAGTGCACTAAAAAAACGCTCAGATGAAGCTGCTGATGCAGGCACAGTCAATTGAATTGTACTGTCTGTATTGTTCAATTGAAACAGAATTGAACAATATAAAATTTAAACATTTATGATGCCTAAGCAAAGTGAAAAGAAAAGATTAATTAAATATTTAAAACAATCTGCATTTCAGCAGTTATTGTTTATTCAGCATATAATAAAATCATTTCAAGTTTGACAGCTGATAGTTTAAGCAGACAACTATTTTGCATTACGTTTTAGTAGAATAGTAGTACTTTTCATCAAAAAAATACTTTTTAGTAGCTAAAACGTTACAAAACTTTAATTTTACCACCCAGAAACACTGTTTGTACGATGTTTGCCGATATGATCAGCGTACAAAATGAACATATTTTGTACGACCTACAAAGTGTTAATCTGCTCGTACTCTCAAAGATTTTTGACAGTTTCATATTGGAAGCAACAACAAAATTATTTGTAAGCCGAGCAAACGAACATCGTGTAATATGGGCATTGGAAATTTTTGGATCACAGAGTCGCTCTCTCAATTTGCAGTTTTTTCTTTACCCGTGAAAACAACAACAAATTTGTCCGTGTCCGCTAAGTGTGACATGCGCCTTTGCAATCATAAACCATTTACTAGCGTTGCTTATTGTTAGAATTGCAGATATCCCGAAAGCTCTGAAAATATCCCCAAAAGCACAACAAAAGCAACACGTTAATCCCTCTATTTACTGTCGGCAAGTGCCAATATCCCGAAAAATCTGAAAAATATCCCCAAAATCACAACAAAACCAGTTCACTGTTCACTATCAGCGCTACTGTCAACGAAATTTCAGAGACAGTGAATTTTGGCACTTGTAGACAGTAAAGGGATTAAAGTGTTGCTTTTGTTGTGCTTTCGGGGATATTTTTCGGAATATTTGCTTTTTTTAACAATAAGTAACACTAAAAATTAGTTTTGTGATTGCAAACAAAAATTGAACTGAAGTTAAATGTGTCGCAAATATAAAAGTAAATTAAATGTATATAGTTTGTTGTTATATAATTAATAAATTTATAATACTTTTAATTATATAAAAACCATTATTAAATAAAGCTACAATTGCAGCGAGAATGTTCGCATTCGACAACATCTTGTTAATCAACTTGCACTTGTAGTTGCTTGCTACTTACTGCTAATTTAAAGTTTTTTTAGAATTTTTTCGAAGACAATATGTATGCTTTATTTTCGAACTTGCACTGTCCCGCGTAGACGCAGGGTGAATCCCTTTACTGTCTCCAAGTGCCAAAATTCACTGCGTCTGAATTTTCGTTGACAATAGCGCTGAAAGTGAAGATTGAACCGTGGACAGTGAAATGTGATAAATTTCAATTCTAGATAAGATCTTCTATGTAAATCGCATCATGGAAATGAAAGATTAATGCAGTAATTCAATTACAAAAAGAATGATTACAATTACAGTAATCGTAATTATAATTCTGCTGCTTTACAATTACTATAATCGTTTTAATACTATGTTCACACTGAGTTAAAATTAAGTAATTTCGTGAGATAATTTCGAAATTGTACAAAAGCGTTCACACTGGGTGTTAATAATTTCGTTTGATGTTTAATTTTTTTTATTGGGAATTAATTTTTAGCATATAATTTTTTAACAATATACAGCAGCATGAATCCAGAAGAACTTTCAAGAGTTGTTTTATTTAATTTAAATGAGCTTGAAGATACAGTAAAATGAGTAGATTCTATGATAAATGATATAAAGCGTATGAAAAAAAACGCCAAGATTTGATATTGAAAATTAACAACCGACAAAGCAAACAGCAAATAAGTTCAAAGTGATAACAAGATTATTGATATGTCAAAAAAGATGTGTTCAATGCACAGAATTTTATGATTTCAGGGTTGCAAGTGAATAGTAGACTAATTTCGTGAGTAATTTAAACGAAATTAGCTTAATAAAGGTAATTAACGAAATTAAGCAATTGTATGGGAAATTACGATTTTTATTATATAATTTCATATGAAATTACACAAAAGCTCAAAATTACGTAATTTGGGCTCAGTGTAAACATAGTATAAAGAAATTTTTGATTACTACTACAGTAATTGTAATTTTTAATAATAACGATTACTGTAAATGTAACTAAAAATATTTTGATTATGATAACAGTAACCGTAATCTTAAAAAATAAAGATTACGATTACTGTAATCATAATCAAAAAGATTAGATTAAAAAATAAAGATTACAATTCTAATTTGTAATTGAAATTGTAATTTATATGTTTATTGTTAGTAATTTATAAATAACGAAAGTAATCGATTACATCCCAGCTCTGGGTAGAACCAAACGCGGTGGGTAGCACCAAGAGAGAAATTTTCAAGAAAACGAGTGGAAATAAAATTGCACTAGTGCGAAAAATTTGCAACTTCGGCATAACAAATAAAAACGTATTTAAAATGGTATGAAAACACGTAGTCCTATAACAATGGTTGAGACCAGGGAATATAATTCCTATTTTTGGTTTGGTAATTAGCGGATTTTAAAAAGTACTAAAAGTGCTGAATAAGGAAATAAAATAAAAATTTGCAGCTTTGTATATTTTTATTAATTTAGAAAATTTTTCAAACATGAAGTTGGTTGTCGCTGGCACAATTAAAATTATTGATGAGAAATGTGAACAATGTTCACACAGGCAGCCTTGTTAAGACAGTGGCAATGCATTCCAATTTTTTTTTCATTTATACCATGGTGTAAGAAAACCAGGTGTTAGTGAGTTTTGGACAACACCATGAATTTCTTTGCTTTTGTTAAAAAATTGTGAGTGGAACTGTTGATAGTTGTCAAATTGTTTTATTTGTTTCAGTTGCAAGATGACTCATATTATAAACTAAATAATAATTATGAACTACTGAGAAACGATAGATTGAATTATAAGGGTGGGGGAGTTGCAATATACTATAAGTCGTCTTTAAATTGTAAAGTCATTAGTAATGATGTTGGTGTCCGTTGATGTTGGTGTTGAGTTCCTAAATGTACAAATTTGTGATCGTAATAGTACCAAAGTCTTTCTGTCTTGTGTCTATAACTCCAATCGCGGTAATAATATGCAGCCTTATTTTGATTCGTTATCTAATTGCTTAATAGATAATGATTTCTTTGTTGTATGTGAAGACTTCAATGTTAATTTGCTTGTTAATGACAACGTAATTACAAAATTATATGAAGGATTGACTCATGCTGGGTTATCGATTGTTAATAGTAGTATGCCTACTAGGTTTGCTAATAACGCTAATCCTAGTTTACTGGATCTTTTCATAACTTCCGACGTTTCTTCAGTTTTATTTTTTGAACAAATATCATTTGTTAGTGACCATGATCTTATTTTTTGTACTTTCAATATTAATCTCTGTTGTAATGTTTTCCCAATTTTCTATAACCTATCGTGACTTTAAGTCAATTGACAGCGAATCTTTGTTTTGTGACATAATGTCAATTCCTTGGAATGATTGTTGGTATCTTAATACAGTTGATGATAAACTCATGTTTTTTGTAAGTAAAATTAATGCCTTATTTGATCAACATGTTCTCCTTCGTACTGCTCGTTGTGTTAACAATTTATGTCCGTGGTTCACTCAACATGTTAAGTTGACCATAAAAAAACGAAACCAGGCTTACACTAAATGGAAAAGATTGGCGACAGACTTGTACTTGGAAGCATATAAGACAGCTCGAAATGAGGCCAATTCGGTTGTAAAGGATGCCAAGAAAAATTTCTACAAGTCAAAACTTGACGTAACGCTTTCTTCCAAGCAACTTTGGAAAAAATTAAAACAAATTGGAGTGTGCAACAAACAGTTGCCTAAGTGTCAGATTGACCCAGATGCTCTTAATATTATAATCAATATTATAAGCAATTTTGAGTTTTCCAGCGTATCGGAATACGAAGTAGCCAGGTCTATAATGAGAATTAAATCCAGTGCTCTTGGAGAATATGGTATAAATATTAGGTTTATTAAAATGATTTTGCCTTACATTTTGAGTTCGTTAACGCACATCATTAACCACTGCTTTACTAGCTCGTCCTATCCTAAAATGTGGAAAGAAGCAACAATTATTCCCATTGAAAAAAAAAGCTAGAGCATCTGAACCATCTGATTTTCGACCTATAAGCTTGTTATCATATCTTTCTAAAGTCTGTGAGTCACTTATGGCAGATCAGATCTCGCATTACCTTTGCGTTCATAAGCTTCTGTCTCCCTTTCAGACCGGTTTTCGTTCTGGTCATAGTTGCTCTACTGCAGTAGCTAAAATCTTAGACGACATTCGAATATCCTTTGATAAAGGACATCTTACATTACTCTGTCTCTTGGATTTTTCTAAAGCATTTGACACTGTAGATCATTATAATTTATGTTCAAAGCTTGAATCATTATTTTGCTTTTCTTTAACTGCAGTCAATCTTATTAAAAATTATCTAAAAGATAGATCCCAAAGAGTAAAAATTGACAGTAATTACTCGAATTATAAATACCTTAACAGCGGAGTGCCACAAGGCTCAGTTCTTGGGCCTCTTCTCTTTGCAATTTTTCATAAAGCATAACGCAAAGCGTCTCAAATTTTTTATTGTTTTCCATATCACTTTATTCTCACTTTAATCTCAGTAAAAATTTTATAAAATTGCAGAAAGACACGAATTTAACAAAATTTGTTTTCATTTGACAAGAGCGGGGAAATATAATTTTATCATTTTGAGAGAGAAGTGTCAAACTCACTAAAACCTCTTTTTCTTACACCATGATTTATACTCGCTTTTGCAACTGTCTGGTCAACTGCCTTTTATATTTTGAAGACACCATACTTTTCGATGCCTTGATGTAAATGATGGCAATTGCTATGCCTCGTGGAGACGGTATGTGACGACCTTGGTGTTGAACGACGCGAATCAAGTGCACCGATGCTTTTAAATAGCGAAAAGTACTGATTTCAGTACCGTAGTACTGTATTTATCATCCCTGGTTGAGACATGTTTAATATATTCTGGTTTCTTCTGCACTGTTTCGTCAAATTTCGTTTAATCGAATAGAACTGCGTGTGTGATCGTTGATTTCTACTAAAGTTTTGTGAAATTATATCTTTAATATAACTTGTGAAAAAAGTGAAAAATAAACAGTATTTCAACTTTAAACTAAAACATTTCATATATTTGAAAAAAATAATTGGAAATACGATTCCAAAAATAAAAACTTGCTCTTCACCACAAATCAGGTAAGTGAAAATTAGGCTGGGAAAAACAAAATGGCGAATATATGATGAAATTTTTCTTCTCGTATTTCAACGAAATTTTGAAATTTATTTTTTTTCTCAGCGCAACTTTATTTTGTGTTGAAAAGTGTCAAAAGGTAAGTTTTTCAAGTGTTAAAAAATAAATCAAGGGACTTGTAGCATCTTCAAAGAAAAAGTCTCCTCAATCTTATGACTATGTCTGAGGCCTTGACCGCGCCCCTAATACCGCAATTGCAAGAAATGCAACAACAGCAGCCTATGGGTTCTAATGGTGCCGGTGGTACACCTCAGCAGTGGGGCTATCCGGGTGCCTGGAATTCCAACATGTATAACAATACGGCGTATCAGCAGCAATATTCGCAGTACTATCAGTACTACATGCGTTTTGGTATGCAGCATCAGCAACAGCACCAACCGTCAGCATCTGGCGTAACTTCTTCCGTTTGCAACTCTAATGCACCACCGGGATTCAGCAATTCTGTGATTCCACAGCAGGATAAAAATCAACCGCCCTTGCCAAAGGGACCGCCACCACCACCACCAACTATTTCAGGTCAACAGCAGCAACAAAAAAACTTTGGCGGTATACGTTTCAATCTTAACCAGAAGCGTTTGGCTAGCGCACCGAATCCGCTGCAGCAGTCTTCGCAGATGAATAGCAACCCTTTTACAGGCTCACCATCAGTCCCAATAGCCAACAGCAGTGTCATTATGAACAGTAGCAACAAGAAGAAACGCAAGCGCAACAAAAACAAACAGAACCAGCAGGCACAACAACAATTCGCCCAGCAACAAGCGGCCTTTGATGCTCATTTCGAGTCAGCAACGGGCACTGAGCACTCAAGTTTTGTTGATACGTCGGTGCCACCACCATTGGGAAATATACCCATCACTCCAGATCTGTCTAAACCACCTCCACCCATACCCATGAATATCGCTGCTCAAACAGCTGCGCCACAAACGCCGCAGCCAGAGCAGCAGCCAAATGGTTTCAAGAAACCAAATCCCTTCCACAACCCAAATGATGCCTGGCCCGAGGCTTTAAACAACTATGTGGCACGTTGTTACTCCAAGTGCACAACAGACCTGGACAAGGACCAGATCGACATCTGTCTCAAGGGTAAAATTATTGCTGCAGCTAATCGTAACGAACTTTGGACTCGTGACTGGGACAAAGAACCTATACCTAGTGTGCACAGTGAGCGCAACAACATAAAAATGCAACTGCATCAGCAGAATCCGCAGCAGCAACAGCAGCAGCAACCACAGTTACACTCGCCTGGTGGTCAGGGTCAAAATATTAAGCCCAAAGGCGGCATATCGCGCAGTTTGAATGCGCGCTTAGGACATCGTGGCTCCTTCGGTGGAATACATTCCAGATCTAGATCACGGTAAGAGTTACAATTTATTGCTCCCCTTTAAGAAATATATGAGCTTTTTTTTAAACTTAGTTCACCTCCATCTCTGTCATCCAAGTCGCACAACAAGCGTGGCTCTCGTTCGCGCAGCTCTTCCCTTAGCCCAAGAAGAAAAGTTCGTCGAAGCACTAGTTCGGAATCACCCGATCGTCGGTCTTCCGAAAATTTCATCTCTTTCAATAATTCCTCTAGCAAAAAATCAAATAAATTCAACAAGAAGAGCAAAAATGCCAAACATTCCTCCAACAGCAATGCTTCTGCTGCAGCCTCTACGAATGGTAAAGGCTCCAAAGCACCTTTCTACTCTTCCTCGATCGGTGGTGCAGTCGATGATGATACAATGCGCTTGCAGCAGCGTGCAGCACGCTTCAGTCAGGGTGGTAGTAAAAAAACAGTTACCGTATCTAGCTCAGCTTACGCAGGCGCAAGTCATAAGAAACAACACAAAAAAATCAACGGTTCGCGTATGTTTATCGATGAAGCAATGGGCGCAGCTGGTGACGCAGGATTAGATTTATTAGATTTACATATTGTAGGCACATGTAGGGATTTAGAAAAGTCTTTTTTGCGTTTGACCAAAGCACCCATGCCATCAGAAGTGCGACCAATGGAGGTGTTGTCACATTCCTTGTCGAATGTAAAGCAAAAGTGGCGCGCCAACCAGGACTATTACTATGCTTGTGATCAGCTCAAGTCAATTAGACAAGATTTAACAGTAAGTTTGCTTGATTGAAATCGCCATGGATTAATAAATAAGCTGTTTTTTTATTGTTTTGCAGGTTCAAGGTATTCGTGACAATTTTACTGTCGAAGTGTACGAGACTCATGCCCGCATTGCTATGGAAAAGGGTGACCACGAGGAGTTCAATCAGTGTCAAACACAACTTAAAATGCTGTACACTGAGGTTGGCAGCAGCTGCAATACCTTGGAATTTACAGCCTATCGCATCTTGTACTATATATTCACAAAGAATACCTTGGGTAAGTTAACTACTTTTAATTATAATGGAATTAAAATAATTTTATTAAATTTTTTTTTTATTATGTTTCAGACACTACAACTGTTTTGCGTTCACTAACACAAGCTCAGCGTGAAAATTCCATCATTGCACATGCTCTAGAGTTCCGTTCGGCGTGGGCTCTAGGTAACTATTGCAAACTGTTTCAATTGTACAAAACAGCACCGCTCATGGCGGGACATTTGATTGATTGGTTTATCGAGAGAGAGCGAAAGAATGCTCTGAAAACAATAATTAAAGCGTACGTATTATAATAGTTAAGTTTATGTATTATATTTAGACTTTTTTTATCTGCATGAATATGCGGTATTTCATAATCAGCAAGATTAATTCAATTGGGTTTGATTTAAGAAAAAAAGTGGACAGATAATAGAGAATTACCTTCATTTCTCACATGTGACCTGATAGTAATAGTGGTAAATAGTAATAGTTTCAGTTAATTCAATAAGAGTTATGAGTTAGTTTTTACTTGAATTTCTATCTACTTTTTATTTCGATGTTGAGGTGTTTTAAAACCCGACAATCAAGTTAGTAAGCATTAGCAATCTCCTAAGTTCTCAGTACGTTTTCTCAGCAGTCTTAATATAAATACATTGTAAACATTAAACCGAGGAAGCGGCAAAATTGTGTATATTTATTAAGTAGGTACCTGAATTTAATGATAATCAGTATACATCTAAAAAATAAATGTATCTAAGCCGTGGCTATTTGCTTAGATATTGAATTAAATCAGCTGCCCACCCCGGTCTTCTAGTGTAAAAATTAGTATTTTGTACATCTTTAGATTTTTTTGTACCTACAATGCTTCAAATACATAACAGCTTCTCTCACCCTTACTTCAAATGCTATATAAGATAACAATAGAAGAGCATTATTTATCAATACAATGACTTAAAATTTCGTTGTATACATCTTTTGTTTAGGTATCACAGTCTATTTTACCACCACAATAAATGGTGGCGTATTATTTAAGAACAATTTTATAAGACCAGAATTTTCTTTATGTGTGTGTATACGTTAAATACGTTAAAGTTTTATTGCCTTACAGTTTATAAGTAGTTTATTTAGAAAAATTATACTTAACAGTGGAAAATATTATAGGGGAATATCTCCTGAAATGTCTCGGGTTATGAGCCATGCTTCTATAAATCGACATAAAATTGTCTGCGCTCAATATTTTTCATGGTTATCAAACAACATGTAATTATATTAGCTTATTTTTTTCCGAAAAGACTTGATTTAGTTTAAAACAAAAAGCTATGAATTATTACGTAAAATGTTATTTGTTTGGTTAAAAAAATTGTCTCTAGGCTTAAGCCACCACTGAAAATCAGTTGGAAATCAAAAAACTTTAAGTGGAATCGACACAAACGCAAAGATTATGACTTAATTTTTTTCTATGAATCTAGAACAGAGATGCACAGCTTTGGCAGAGCTTCCAAAACAAGTACAACATTCTTGTCTAAGTATGTGTGTAAGATTGTAAGGAGTTATTAAATTAAGAATCTAAAAACACATTTAACCTTCAGGCTTTGCGATAGGGGTTTAAATAAATATTTCAATTCTCCTTTAGGTTGAAACATGTTAAATTCATTCCCTGCAAACTGATTCTCTGCTATCGTCGTAAAAGTTCGATACCTTAGCACACACGACTTGTACAAGAAAGCTGAGTGGCTCCGTGAGACTATCTTTTAAAAAATTATTCAATCACGGTGCTTGAAGGTGTGCAGGCTAGCACGCGCATCCACACATTTTAAGTGCACTGCCCTTTCGCATAAATTGCACTTATTTGTATTCGAACTGTTACAACGTAGCGGCATTTCCTTTAAACATAGGATTTAAAAATCATGGTCCTCAGATTCTGATGTTGAAGATCGCTGTTTCTGATCCGGTGGAACAAATTTCGATGGATTTTGTTCCAACTTTTTAGACGGTATGGTTCCTCTCCTCAGTGCTTGTAAACTCCTTTTTCTCGTTATTTCCACGAAAACGATACGGGACGTTGAAGCCGGCGGTTCTGAAGTTGAAACGTCTTGATGCTCGGCAAATGGTTAAAAAATCGCGTCATCAAAAATTATACGTCTTTGCTCGTCTTCTTTTTCTATTAGGGAATCTGCCGCATTTTCGCCATTTTTTTCAAACTGGACGAAATCGCTGTCCTTCAACACATCAGAATTGAAAGGGTGCAAAACCAGGAGTGGAATAGGCTCTGTTGATAGTTGACTGTCGGTTTTTGGTTGTCGCTTTTGATAGTATTTTTGTTTTATTTTTTGCACTTACTTTATTTGAGTAAAAAAGGGAAAAGGTAATATATGAGAACATCTTTAAAGCTGTCACATAAAATCGATAGCTAAAAGCGATTGTCAATTTAATCATCACCTAACATAGAGAAAAAGGTGATGATTTTAATTATCAATTATCATCTTAGCAGATTCCACCCCAGATTTTATTGTTGCTGGTTTCAGCCTCAAATCCAAAACCCTACTCAATACCAGCTATATGCCGAATGAACACAACTTTACCGGGACTATTACGTTGTCATGTAATCTGACCAACGCGCTTTAGGCCACGAAGATATATTACCTTTCACAGTTGAAAAACCTGTCTCATACATGTTCCATATGTACGCAGCTTCAAAAGGAGTTTCATCTAGCAAGTGATTATAATTGGCAAAAAAATTATCAAAGTTTAGTTAAATGCCTTGACACGATTTAAACTAGTATTCTCAGGTGTGCGTTATTTTTGTTACGTTCCATAAAATTATAGTACCAGTCATTTCTTACCATAATCATTTCCAAGTTTCTTTAACAAACTCTACCAGTTTTAGTTTTAAAGACAACTGCTTTAAGGCCAGCATTACATCAGCATTTTTTTAAAAGTCGAAATTTTTAAACATCGATAAATTACTTCAGAAACATCTTGAAAATATGCTTTGAAAATTTGAAAACTGCAGCCGGCTTCCATCAAGCCAAAAACTTTTAACGTGTTTTTCTCAAAACTGCATTTTTATAAATGGCATGCATCATAACTCAAACAAATTTCAACCTATCAATTTGGAATTTTACACACATATATTTTACAATACATATTTGCGAAAATATGTCAGAGCTTGACTTTTAAATTTTTATTAAAACAATTTTTAGATGCCTATTCCAAAAATTTACGATTTTCTTTGTTTTTAACTCCATTTTCGAAAAATTTCTTTCTTGGATTGGTTTATTGCTAAGAAAATCAAATTTAAATTTATGCATTTTTAGAATAATTTGTAGCAGCCAAAATAGGGTATATTTTGAGAGAACGTAGCTCAGTCAATTTAAATCCGATTTTCGTAAATAGGGTTACATTGGAAATGTTACTTCGTACTGTTTAGCGGCTGTGCGCAAAATGGCCCCAAATTTTATATGGAACACAACACGAAAAATTGAGCCTTAACCCATTAATGCTCACTACCAGAACCCGTTGAGTTTAGCTTTTAAAATTTTCAGCAAAAGTTTTTATCAATATTAGACTGAAAACTCTGAAATTTAAAAAAAATCTAAAGGATTTGGGTGTGGCGAAGCGCATGATTATAAACACATAAGGGGTCTGTAAGTAGAGAAATAAAAAACAAATCTAAAAAAAATTAGAACAAATTTTTTTGGAAAAAGCATACTTTTGGCCTTCTCTTACTATTGGAAGCAAAAGCTTTACAGTGGCTGAGGATTTTTGAGAAATTTTTAAAAAATGCTTCTATCGCGTATGATATATCATATGTTGTCATTAATGGGTTAAAAGGGCAAATCATTTTGCGATAAAAAGCACGACTTTTTAAAAAATATTTTCCCTGCGGGCCTTTTATATCCTTTGAAGGAAACATTTGGGGTAATTTTTAATTTTTGTTTCGGGCAACATTTTAATTTAAATATTAGGGTATATTTCATTTGAAAAAAGGCCCCAATTTCGGGGCCATTTCGTGCAGAGCCCAGTGTAGCTGTCGATTTTGTATTGAAAATTCACTAACACTTCACGTTTTACGCCACAACTTCTGCACCCTTCAAGAGCATACTTTAATTTTATATCCTTGGAAAGGTAATGGAACGTTAAAAAAATTAAAATTATGAAAATGAATAAAACATAGCGTCTGTTTCTGTCGTGGTATTAAACTTTGAAATTAAGAATGGGTTAGCTCACTGGAATTTTTTCAAACTTTTCTATTTTCCCCTTAAAATATACGAAATAACTTTTTTAATGATAGCCTATTTACGAAAATTGGATTTAAATTGACTGAGCTAACTTGTCTCAAAAAGACCCTATTTTGGCATTCGCATGGCTGTGGGTCCACAAAAAAATTCTTAAAATCTGAAACTTGGGATTTTGTTTTTCTAAACCATAAACTACTGATAAACAGCTGATATTACACTTCAATGTGAAATGGGCGGTATATACTATTTTGAGTCATCAATTTTGTTTTGTATTCTTAAAACATGCCTCAATATACCCTTAAGCTTTTAAATAAATCTCTTCGATAATTTACCCTTGAGGAATGGTTATTTTTAACCTTGATTACATGCTTTACTGGCTTTAATTCCTTTAAACTTATGTCATAATAATGGCTGGAACATCTCACAATTAACTGACTAGTTAATTTTCTTGATCTGTTTTGAACACCTGAAACTTCAATCAATTAACAATAAAGCAGATCAAAAATTTTAAATTTAAAATTTTTAAAGATGTATCAAATCATCTTTTATGCTTTTAGCATGTATGTAAATTCCAGCGAATTCGGTGATTTTGCTGTCTTTGATTCATTATACTACGTTTACATTGGGCTAAATGTGACTTATTTGTAATGACTCATTTGTAATGAGTCATTCAAAAGTGTTAACATTGGTTTTTTTTACGAAAGTGTCTTATTTCGTTTGACAACTGGTTGTTTGTCGTTCTGCTTTTGTATTTTTTGTTTGACGTTTTCCTTTGTTTTTAGTGTGTTCGGTGTTTTTATCCATTCTTCATTGAGTGCTTTCGAAATAATTTGTAATAAGTTTAAAGAACATATCCAATCTCATTCATTTCATTTCGTTTCAAATGAGTTGAATTGCAACTGAGAATTTGTATGGGTAATGATATGATTTCGTTTCTCATTTGGCTGAATGAGCTGAAATAAGTCATTTGTTTCTCATTTGGCTGAATGAGCTGAAATAAGTCATTTGTGTCTCACGATGAATAAATTAATAAATAAAGAGATATTTAAATGTTAAAGTTAAAGTTTTATTTCAATTTTAAGTTTTAGTTAATCGCACATCTGGTCTCTATTCAAGTTTTAGTTTTTAAACAGTGAAAATAGATTAAGAAAAGAGCAAAAAGAAAAGCAATAATTCATAGGGCTGCCAGATGGACAAGAAATACAAAAAAATTTATAGATTACAAAGTTAATGACGTTTACAATGTAAACGTAGTATTAGACTTCTTTGGTGTCGCCACATTGAAAGTTGGCAGCTAAAAGCAACTTAAATGTATAACCTACACAAATAATAATGTGAAAACACTGTAATTTAATTTAAATGACAATTTTTTCATAAAAAAATGCTTAATATGAAATTTTGTAAGCTGGCTCCAAACCGGGTACTCGAGTGGCTCATAACCGGGTTTGAATAGCAATTTGTACATGACGTCGCATTTCTTTTATGATAATCTTATTTGCTCATATCATTTTATAATATTCAGCGATTTACAACCAAATCTACTGCTTTGCAAAAAATTCAAGATTACTTTCCTTACTGTTTTCTTACAAGACATTTTGTTTTATATCAAGCAAAACGTCTACCCAGCGTGATGACAAAGCAAAAGTGAAATTATGAGAAGTGCTGCCATTAGGGCTGTTCACATTTCGATCCGCTCATCAAATCGATCATCAAATGATTTGACAATTGATTTGACCAACAGAATTTGTATGGATTTGATGGCGATTTGACGAGTGTGAACACTCATCAAATCGTTTGATGAAAATCAAAATTTTTTGATTTTTCTGCTGATTTGACGAACGATTTGACCAGTGTGAACACTCGTCAAATCATGTAGTACGATTTTGTCAGTTCAAAAAAGTTTTCAACCTGTGCACATCGCGGCAAAAGAAGGAGCTGAAGAAAAAAATAACAAAATAATAATAAATAACTGTTGCAAACAATTTATAATAATTTATAAAATAATTTCTTCTTCTTCCAATACGATTTTAATAACAAAAGGTATTAAAAATTTTCCGTCATCGCGATGTGCTTACTTCGGTGTTCAAGATAAAATGAAATTTGACGAAAAATTTGAAGAGTCAGAACACTTCTGTGGTCAAACGATTTGACAAATGATTTGATGAGCGGTTTGAAATGTGAACAGCCCTATTGGTAGTACTAACATTAGGGTTGCCGTTTCAACTTAATAGAACAAAAAGAACTGTCTTACAACCCGAGACATTCCCCCACAGTTAAAGATTTCCCACTTTCGAAATAATGAAGTCACAGCTGTAAAAGAATGCATTCAAGTTGATTATATTCACAAAAAAGTCAATTAATGAATTACAAAATAAGAATGCATTCAATGAATGCAAACTTTTTAAAAAAATGAATAATTAATAATTTTTTAAAAATGAATGTGAACTAATGTGAATAATTAATAATTTTTTAAAAATGAATGAATTAAAAATTTTATTTATAAATCAGTTTAGCATTCATTGAATCCATTCTTATGTCGTTACTCAGTTGTACTTAAAATTCTGAATATGAATGCCGATTTTACAGCATTGAATGAAGTTTAATTGATTTTGGGTAAAGATTTAGTTTTGTCTTGAAATAAACCTATTCTAAAAAATCCCCTATTCCTTGTTGTACCGACTACTTCCGTGCATACTTGAATCGTTTTGATCTCCCTTTTCATTTAAAATATTCAAATTTTTACTTTAAGTTTTTGTTAAATTGATATTTATTCATAGACTAAATATTTCAAACTCCTCTGTATCATCAATAATTTAGTTATCGTCCGAATATTGGAATCGAGTACATCACAAATTTGTTGGCTTTTGAGAGTAATGAGAAATGCAAGGAATGGCTGGCTGTATTTAATCTGCCTATCGTTGGAGCAAACTTGGAACAAATTGATTGCAAAAATGCTGCAGGCATAACCATCTAATTCCAGAAATAGGCAAAACAATCCCGAATGGGATGTGTGTAAATTTCAAAAAACAAGCCGTGTGATGGCGATTATTACTGCATTAGCTGAAAAAAAATTAAAAAAAATTACGTTTTAAAAGTTCCTCAATAGTGAAATGCAGCAAACAGCTAAATGTGCAAAAGTCACATCGTCGCACTTAAGAAATAGCAGAGATATATTGCAACAAAGACAACATAAGCTCTCCTCGTATAAACCAATCGTACAATCGAAACATATTTTAAGTACTTCAAGGAAATATCCGCCAAAACACCTCAATTGGTCGCCATGATGAGAATTTTCTAAAATACCCAAATTATGTGTGAAAGTAATCCATGAACAATTTATTCTATTACTCTCAACTCAGTTTAATTTTAATCTAATTTTTTTTTAATATCTAATGAACTATAATAATGATTGATCTGGCCAAGTTTTTAAACATCATAAACAACATCAACTTTAACATAAACAATTAACAGTTAAAGAAATGTGCTGATTTTCGTGTATAAAAATATTTGAAGAAAACCGCGCAGTTAATGAACTCTTTTAAAATCACTAGAACATTTAAATGTAATAATAACGCTAATGTTATTTCGTGTTAGAGACAATAATTTTTATGCTCTCTAAAGTAATTCAATTTAAAAATACGAGTCTTTTAAAAATGAACATTTATCATATATCTTAGTTTAATTAATACGTTTTCTATTTTAACTTGTCGCGTTTAACACAGCGCGATTTAAACTATTTATAAACCAGTTTCTATAAATAACGCCTTATTTATATATTACAAACGTTCTTGCTACTCGCTTCTGTAAGGATATTCAACAGTTTATATTGGATCAACTCGGTTTCTTATGTCTGACCTATTTAGCTACTTCATATACAACTGAGCCAAAGATTCGGGAGACAACAAACTCCATCCATAGTGCGTACGGAAATGAGACTATGCATCGAATGGAGAATATCTAAGATGCGGAGAGCACAAAGTTAGGCTCGGGAAAATTGCCGGAACAAGAGCTGTATTGCTCAAGGGCAATCATTGCTTCCGCTCCGAAACTAGTAGATGTCTTCAAGTGAATGTCATGTACATAAGTGTATATGAAATGCTGTTGCTGTGATGACTGAAAAGTGAAAAATAAACAGTAAAGAATGGCTTCAATCATAATTCAGTGAATGCAAATCTAAATAGTGAAAAAATAAATAAAAATGTGCAAAATCGACATAAAAAACATTTCCCCTTTATAACCAGATCTACTGATCGACCTCTCTCTACAAAACATTAAAAGACTATCCGAACTCTGCTCTAAAACATTATCCTTTGCAATAAACCCCTCAACTCAAAAACCAACCTCTCTTATCAGCTGTAATGAAAAAATTAAAGAAGTTCCAAATATTTTATTCGATGCAAATCTCTCAATTCTTGTTATCGATATTGATTTTGTTGATTTTTTTTTTGTTAAATATTTTATATATAAATGTTAGTCGTCGTTTTTTTCCCTATTAATGTTTTTGTCTTCTTTTATATACACACACTTCCGTAATCTGTCGATGTGAGATTTACTCAAAGCTGCGCCAACATTGTTGCTGAACGTTCTGTCAAAAGTACCACGATGCTACGCCAAAGAAAGCAACGTGTCCTCAACATCTGGTTCAAAGTCTACATGAGTCCTCGCAGCTAAACTTCTATAAAGCGAAATTCAAATGATCTGAATTATCACCAGTGAAGAAGCTTTGAGAAACGTGCCTGAGTTGAGTCAAAAAGATGCAAGTCACTATCACACCAATACTAAAATCGAGAGTTGGAAGAATTATCGTAAACTAAGCTGAGAACCTGTTGTCTTTAACAGCTCGTGATACTGAAACTTCACAGCTATCCACCAAAAAATGTTGACATTTCAAAAGAGAATTATTAATGTTATAATTATTGTAAAATATTTTATAATTTAGTTCTTTATTTAGTCATAGACTTATGCTGAATTTTATTATTTTAGTGATCACTTTAATATATATATATATATATAAAAAAAACATGAATTCGATGCAACCAGTTGGCGGCATTCATGAAAAACTGTAAATATTGAAAATCAAATTAACGTTCAAATAAACTTGAAAGCAACAAGCAAAGCTGAATAACTACCATAAATGTGTGCGTTCTTCATATTATATGAATGGAAGGGAAGACACGATATTTGGCTTATTCGAGATTTAATAATTGATTTTAATAGTTGAGTAGTCAGCCCTACCATATGAGTCGTCGTTGACTCGTTTTCGTTGTCATTTGTTATCAATTTCGTCATCACATCAATGCTTAATCGGTACTCGCTACGTCGCACAATGGGGTAGTAAACGATGCCAAAAGTAACAATTGAAAAAATAAATTTCAATTGTAGAAGCAGTTTGTCAATAAATCAAAGTGCATTTTTTTTAAAACAAAGTAAATTGCTAAAATTTAGAAATAGAACCATCAACTTCAGGTATTTTAGAGTCCCATTTTGTGTTTTTTTTTGTTATGTGGTGTTTTAAATATTTTTAGAATATTTTTGACCAAAAGCTTTAAAAAAGGTGTATTTTTGTCAAAAACAGGCATTTAGTTGTGAATGATTTGTAAGTTTTTTATACTATAAACATTCTTGTATTAATATCTAATGAAAAAAGTTGCGGGTTTTTTGCACTGACAGAAATAATTAAATATTTTCATTTATTTCACTATAACTTCGTGTCACAAATCTATGATTTCCTTGAGAAAAATAAAAACAAATAAGTACAAAATAGATTGTGTTGTTTACTCACAATGCATATTAAAAATTAAAACTTATGTGCAGAATTTGAAGTACATTTATTAATTTTTGTGGAATTTAAAGAGATTTTAAGTTTTTATAGTGTCACTTTGTATGGCAGGTATTCGTGGTTTTTTTCCGATTTGGTTGAATTTCAAACTTAAAGCGGATATTAAATATCAAAGTTCATACAAAATTTCACGTTAATATGTTAAGTTCTGTGGAGAGATTTTACTGTGTTGAAAAAGTCATTTTGTGCGGAAGGTAGGCGTGGTTTTCATCCGATTTGGTTGAATTTCATACTTAAAGCGGATATTAAATATCAAAGTTCATACAAAATTTCACGTTATTATATTAAGGTTTGTGGAGAGATTTTACTGTTTTTTCGGTCTTGATTTTTATATTTTATACTAAGTTTACATATAGAGATTAAAATGAGGTTAAGGCCCTCGACGAGATTTACTACTAAAACTTATTGAATTTTATTAGATTAGCCATACAAAAGTCTACCTCACTCTGAAGTAGATAAATAATTAATCTCCTTGCTTATCTTCTAAAAATATGTTTACAACTCTGTACAAAAAAAAAAAAAAAAACGAAGCAACGAAATGTAAAAATTAATCTCTTTCACACTAGTGTGCACAGTGTAGATTACAAAAGGAAATTTTCTTAATCTTGTTTGTTTTAATCTCGTATGTAAACGTAGTATTAGATACAAGCTTAAATACCAAATTTCATTACGATAGCTTCAAAATTACGACTGTAATCGTGTCGACAGAAAACAGACGGACATTCGGACGGACGGAAAACATTTTTTTCTTATGTGGACCCATTCTAACTAAAAATTAGTCAAAATTTCCCTCCCTCTTCTAGGTGAATTGATACCCATTTTAGATTATGAAATAGCTAACCATAAAGTCGGTTTTTTAAATTTTGCATTTTTAGTTTTTTGTCTATTTTTTCGGAAAAACTGCATACATTTTAATTTTATATCAAATCGAATGGCGTAAAAAAGACTTTTATAAATTAGGGCCACCTTAATGTACATTTACACAAAACAACAGTTTATACATATGGGTATTTCCAGAAAAAAGTCTACCGTGACCAACAAATTAAAACTTATTAAAAACTTATCATTTAAGAGAAACATTTTAATTTTATTAGTTCCAGCAATTTCTAAATAAATTCATTAACCATCATGATCAAATCGGCTGCACTGTTTCACAAATGCAGTTTTTCTTGTTCGTAAATGTTTCGTAAGCTTTTTTGTTTTAGTAAAAATGGAAGGCATTGGCTAGAGATAATGAAAAAAAAATTGAGGCAAGGAAAAGACAATATATTAAATTTTTTTAATTACTTAATTACATAATTACTTAACTACCTAATTACTTAAATACCTAATTACTTAAATACCCAATTAAACTGCAATGGAAATTTTAGTAACGTAACGCCAGATCAAAAATCTTAATAAAAAAAAACACCAGAAACGATTTTTAAATTTGATCACTTGGAAAATAAACTTCTGTTATTTTAAAATCGTCTAGAAAAAGTTTTATACAAAAAGGCTTTCCCAATTCAGAGAGTTTTTCAAACTTTGTAATCCAAGTCAGAAATCACTTCCGTTTTTTGTAACGTAACGCCAATAAATATTTTTGCTTATATCTTTAGATCCTTAAGGTTAATTGTTGTCATTGGCCGCATTCATTCAGCGCAGACAACTGTTGTGAACTGTAATGGTAGCGCTACCTTAGTTCACGGTGTTTTTCTCTGAATGTGCTGCTACTCTACACGTCAGAAGTTAGATTCAATTTAATTTTTATGTAAATTTAATTCAATTGCAAAGGTTTCTCACTTAAATTTGCTGTGTTCTTTCTGCGTTTATTAATTTAACAGCGTCAGTAACAGCATCTGACATTTAAGCAAACAGTTGTGTTCATGTAGCATAGAATTTGTTCGCTCGATTAAAAGGCGTTCGCTACTTTATCAGTTTTAGTTAACGCCACCAAATTTGTACCATTCAGCGAATTTTTACACAACAGTTGCCAACTGTTGTCTGCGCTGAATGCGGCCATTGTTTTTTCTTAATATAGTGCTACTTAATTACTACGCAAATAAAAAAAAATTGTTAAAAATAAGACTAACATTCTATTTTCCGTAACGCCAGTTTGGAAATGACCATAGATTGTATTTATCTTATATATATATTATGCAGTGGCGGCGGTAGCCTAGTGGGTAGAGTGCGTGGCCCCAAAGCTAGAGATCTGCGGAAGCCCGGGTTCAATTCCAGCTCAGACAGAAAGTTTTTTCAGTTGAATTAATTTTTCTGTTGGGTCGTCACCTCTCTGCAGACAATGGCAAACCTCAGAGATTAAAAATTGCCATGTAAAGCTTCTTTTCCAATCTTAATAAATTTAGTATGGTTTACTAAACTGGCTCGTTGGCTTGGCTTGTTTAGACTTACTTTGTCGGGCCGAAAGTTGAAAAGCTTGAAACGATCGGCAAAAGCTTTTAAGCTCGCAAGTATCCAATTAATTTAATTTTTAAAGCAAGTATCAAACAACTCAATGAGCTCGTGTAGAGAAAACTTAAGCGTAGTAGGACTTTTAAGGGTTCTTTGGAATCCGTGGTTGGCAGTTTTAGGGGTAGCTGATTTCGGAATTTATGTCAAAATTTAAAATTCAAGATGCCGGATAGAGTTGCCACCTAGATTTTTTGTTTTTTTGTGAATTCTTGTAATTTTGAAATTCTGCCAACGGATTTGAATTTGAATCTTATGTCACAGTTTTAAAATTTAATATGGAAGTTAGGGTTGTCACCTAAACTTTTACCACAGTATTGCCACCTAGTAATATGTATTTTTAAGAGTTTTAAACATCATTTAACAGTGTTCGGGGGGTCGCTGATTTCGAATCTGAAGACAGAATTTTAAAAATCGATATGGTTAATAGGTGTGAATCCTATTATGGAAAATAACAAAATTTTGAAATTCTGACAACGGATTCGGATTCAGCGGCCCATTTTTACTTAGTGTTCGCGACAGCACCGAATTCGTAAAAATAAAAAAATTAGTTGGCAACCCTATCGACCATATTGAATTTTAAAATTCTGAATTTAGAATTCGAAATCAGCGACCCCCTAACACTGTTAAATGATATTTAAAACTCTTAAAATACATTTTACTAGGTGGCAATACTGTGGTAAAAGTTTAAGTGGTAACCCTAACCTCCATCTTAAATTTTAAAACTGTGACATAAGATTCGAAATCAAATCCGTTATGAGAATTTTAAAATTACAATAATTTACAAAAATAAAAAAAACTAGGTGGCAACTCTATTCGCCATCTATACCCCCTAAAACTGCCAACCACGGATTCCAGATAACCCTTAAAAGTCCTAATACGCTTAAGCTTTTCCTACACAAGCTCATTAAAGTTTTTGGATACATGCTTTAATTGGATGCTTGCCTTCAATTTCAAGATTTTCAAGCTTTTTGTCCAAGATATCAAGTTTTCCTTTACTTGGGACTTCGTGCCGTTCGTATTAAAGCTAGCATACTTGCAAGGTGCAAGCTGTCGTGGGCTTATTTATATTCAAGTTCATGTCATACTCGATTGAAAATTATCAAGCTCAAACTTGTATTTTAAGCAAGTATTTGAAATAGACATCAAGTAAGCTTGTGCAGCTCTCTGATAAAAATCAAAACGAACTCAATAATAAGGAATGCATAAATGGCCGCATTCAGTGCAGACAACTGTTGTGAACTGTAATGGTAGCGCTACCTAGTTCACGATGTTTTTCTCTGAATGTGTTGCTTCTCTACACGTCAGAAGTTAGATTCAATTTAATTTTTATGTAAATTTAATTCAATTGCAAAGGTTTCTCACTTAAATTTGCTGCGTTCTTTCTGCGTTTATTAATTTATCAGCGTCAGTAACAGCATCTGACAGTTAAGCAAACAGTTCTGTTCATGTAGCATAGAATTTGTTCGCTCGATTAAAAGGCGTTCGCTACTTTATCAGTTTTAGTTAGCGCTACCAAATTTGTACCATTCAGCGAATTTTTACACATCAGTTGCCAACTGTTGTCTGCGCTGAATGCGGCCAATGATACGAGAGAAAAACCACTTAATTCGGAAATATTAAAAATCAATATTTGCCCTAAATAAGACTAATTTTTCGAACGAAAAATCAGAAAGAGAACGAAAAAACGTGGACGGCATCAAAAAGAAAGAATTACAAAGAGAATTATTCCAGCAGGGCCCCACCACAAATAAAGATTCTAGAAAAGATCTTCTTTGTCAGTTTTATGCAGTAATTCAATTACAAAAAGAATGATTACGATTACAGTAATTGTAATACTGTAGAATTATAATGACGATTAACATTTTTTTGTTATTGTCATTGTCATTGTCATTGTAATTGTCATTTTTTGATAATTAAAATTGCTGTAAATGTAATTGAAAATATTTCGATTATGATTACAGTAATCGTAATCTTTATTTTTTTAAGATTACGATTATATGTAATTGAAATTGTAACTTATTTCTTTTGTAATTTATTACATCCCAGCTCTGGTTAGTATAAAATGAAATATTAAAATTGCCTTTGATATTTTACAGAATAAACATTTCGACAACGATCCGAAATTATTTAAATACCTCAAACCTTCAAAACATGACAATATGGTTATTAAATGAAAGAAGGCAATCTGTTTAAAGTAATGGAAGTTTTTTTAATTCGAACAAATTGAAAATTATTTCCATAAACTTTCAAATAAAACATAAGGCAATTAAACTAATCTACATATTTTGCATGCATGTATTGTCATTTCGTATTTCTGATTAAAGAGTTTTTCCTCTTTCATTTCATTCCCATATTGTCATGTTCTGAAGGTTTTAAGTATTAAAATACATTTTTTTAAACAATTCCTTTTTGCAACTAAAAAGTCCTTTAAAAAAAATTCTCTCGTTCTAGAGAAAAAGTGAGTACACTGTTTTACTATCCTTTGCTTCTAGTTTCACGTGTATATTGTTTACTTTGTGTGTGAAATTTTTTCCGATAATTGTGGTATGGTGTAACATTTAAATGCCTAATTTATTATTATTATTATCTTGATAAGGCCTAAAAATGCAATTTCACTGGAATGTTTATACCGGTGTATTGACCTGTTGCGCCATTGAGAATGTTTACACGCAGAATCTATCGACCAACCGGCTACAAAATGTAAACAAAAACATGAAAAATGCCAAATGTAAACAAACAGATTTCTTAGCAAGGACTCGCACGTGCGTCCCTCAAAATCTAAACAAACTTCCAACGCCTACAAAAGCTTTGCAGTTTTAAAGCTTTTTGCTGAATGGAAAACTTATATGGAACTTTAAAGGATTTGCAAGCGACAACATTTCAATTGCATTGCGGCCAATTGCTGACTAAAAGACTCTAGTATCCTTTTACACCTGTGCTGAATGGTATTTAAGGATGCTGTGATTTGAGCATCCGTTCAGTTAACGCGCGTCTTTTAAACTCGACGGTTTGAAAAGGAAACAATTAAAATATAATGAAATAAATTTTTGCCTTCTCTGAAATCTATTTGAAAAAGGGCTCTCTATTTCTCTCTATTCTATGCAGTGTTTGCTAGATCAACACATAAAGCAAGACTATTGCTTTAAGGATGTGCAAGGAAAATAAATTGAATTTGAGTGAATGTTCAAAATAATTAGCATATATTGCGGTTGTTTTTTTTTTAAATTATAAAAAAGAAATACATTAAAAATAATATGTGCCATCCTTAATACGTTTAAAATTAAATTTAAAAATTTATGGCTATGATGTAAAAAGATTATAAAATAAGTGTGCGGATCCGTATATATTTAAAAAAAATAATTAATTGCAAAGTGAGTTATAAAAAAATCTGTTCACTTTTACATATATAAATTATTAGAGTTTAAACTTAAGTATAGATTTAATTGTTTTTTTTTTTAAAGTAAACAATTAAAAATCTTTTTATAACAAAATAGTTTGTGAAGGCTTTATTTCATTGTTTAAACTCTTCGTAAGTTTTTTAGTATTTAAAAGTACTTTAAGATTATTCGAGAAGTAGCTAAGAGAATGTAAAGAAAGTATTTCGTGCGACTTTAAAAGCGATCAAAATTCAAGTGATAGAACTTTTTGTTAACAAATGACCAAATGAAAATCATCTTTAAAAAATTTCTTAAGTCTTTTGGAAATTCTTGTCTGTAAGACGATATTTAATATTTTTAATTGGGAGAACAGGTTTTTTTTTTCGTTTTATAGAACTAATATATTCTTTTACGCTTCATTTAATTTTTTTTAACAGGTAAAATGCAAAATAAGCAAAAATGAGTTTTATTCTAAGACCGTACCGAGTTTTCATTTTATAATAAAAAAAAAACAATTTTTTTGCATATTATATTTTAATACAAAAATAAAAAGTAATATTTACCCGATATTTTTTAAGTACAAAATAATCAGTATTTTTTAATATCTATTTCTTAAGATAAATATAAAAAGCAAAGTTTAGATTTAGTGATATCGTTGAGCCAAAATTGAAAACTTCATAATGACTTCATTCATTGTACATACTCTATGAAGTGCATATTAAAATAAGCAACATCTTAGAACATCTTTATTATTATTCACATCAATGCAATAAAAATGTAGCGGAATCGGTTCAAAATTGTTATTGATTTTAATAAGCACTATGTATAATATGTATTTAAATTGTGAATTAAATTGTAAAATGTGTAAGCAATAAATTGTTATATTTAAATTTTTTTTATTAATCATAACTTAAAAGACCCCTTAAAAAAAGCAAAAATTATCGGCATTTTTCTTTTGCTCACAATTTTAAAATTCAACATTTTAAAGTCAATAGGCAACCCTGCTCTACAGTATGAGAGGATTCTTATGGTACCTTCGAAAAGCGGTACCATTGGCGGAAAAGCCAATTTTTTCGCTATGCTTTTTTGGTTTAGAAATTTAAAAATAATTTTTATTTACAGTCTCCGGTTTTTTAAACTTTTCTAGCAACCGTTGCCGCATTCCTGCTATATATATATGGGTAAGTCCTAGATTTCGGACTTTTTTTTCTTAAGGACTGTATCGAAAAGAAACATCACACCAGACCTGGGCCAAATGCATTAAATGAGGTAATGCATTGACTATTATTTTATCATTAAACCGAATCAATGGTAATGGAAATTTATTGCATTACCATTAATTTTAGCAATTTCAATGCATTTTTTTTACATACCATTAATTTGTTATCAAAATAATGCATTAAATTTTCATTACCATTAAAGTGTATGGCAACCCAGCTAGCACAGATTTTGATTTGTAACAAAAATATGTTAATTCGGTGGTATTCCAGTTTTTTTATACAAACTTAGTCACAAATGGGTTGTATTAAAGTTTCAGATAAGTAATTTGCAACAAATCATTCGTTTTGTTGCAAATAAGTTAAACTACAGTGTAAATTATGTTACGAATAAATGCACTTGTTGTAAAAATGTTTCATAAAATTTTGAAAAAATAAGTAATTTTTACGTTAAATTAACATTATTACATTTCTTTTTGTAGCACCCATAAAAAATGTTTGTGTATTGTAATTGACCAGATACAGTAACGAGTTAGCAACCTAGATGCGACTAAGTTGCTCTATGTTTATATTAAGTCATATCAATGTCACAACAACTAAATGTTCAAAACTTCGGTTTGAAGATGTTTTTATTAAGTTATAGGGAAGTCACAACTATGTGTTTCCAGTTTTGCTGTGACGCACTAAAATTCCATAAGCGAAATATAAATTTCATTGTTCACAAAAAAAGTCTGTGTTGCTTGTTAATTTCTTTGTGTAGGCTTCTACTACCATGTAATCCATTTTTGTATTATTTCAGCGTTCAACGAGACTGCCAAATTAAACATATTTTTCGTTGAATGGCAATGAATCATTGTGAAATACAAAAAGGTTGCAATGAGGTTTTTATTCAGTACCAAGAACATTGGAAATAGTCATTGCAACGTTATGCTGTATCGAGGTTATTATTCAGTTGCTAAAGCTTTAGGAAATATTATAACTCAAAAAATGTAGTTGAGAAAAATAAAGTTGAATTGAGATTTTTATTAAGTTGCAAGAACATTGAAAATAATCATTGCAAGCTTGTGCTGTATTAAGGTTATTATTCAGTTGTTGCAAATTTAAAAAACATAATTGTAACATTTTGCTTGATTATTGAGGTTATTATTCTGTTGCAAGAACTTTAGAAAAAAGCATTGCAACTTTTTTAATGTAATTAGTTACATGAACGTTGTATTGGAGTTATAATTCAGTTGCAAGAAGTTTTGAATAAAATTGTTGTAAGTAAATGCAGCATTAAGGTTGTTATTCAGTCGCAACAACTTTAAAAAAATATTTGTAACTTTTGATTTGCTAGATTTGATTTGTTAGTAATTTGCTAGAACTATGTATTGAGGTTATTATTCAGTTGCAGGAACATTGGAAAGAAGTGTCTAAAAACTTCATACTAGCTTTATTTGATTTTTTTTCTACACTGTAAATTTTGATTGGAATAAATTTAAATACGATTTTTTTTAGTATTTATTATTTTCTTTTAGAATTTTCATTGCAATATGACACTAGGAACTTAAAAAATATATTTAGCTGTATATTAAACATTATTAAGGCAAAATTAAAAACTCGAAATATTTCTTATTTCCAAATTATTTAAAAAATTTTTATTTTTGGCGTGGCGCGTGAGTTTTCTAGAGGCAAAACACAAACATTCATCGACAAAATGACCTTGTTGTAAAATTTCAGTATATAACCCCTCATATTTTCAATTTAATTTCACATCTTTTTATTTCATTCCAATTTGTTTTTGACTTTTAAAATACACTCCAAAAAATTATCACTGGTTTATTGAAAATTATATTAAGGAATTGTAGGCAAAACATTTTAAAACTTTTTAAGAACTTTTTTTTTCAATCAAGAATATTTATGTCAGCAGTACTCCTTCCTTGTTAAAAAAATCTGTCATTATAACAAAAAATAACTTCAATAAAACAAAATTTTTGTCACATTCACGTTATTTTACCTGAATTGTAACGTAAGAATAACACAATAAAAACTTTTTTTGATTTTTTAAGTATATTTCATCTTGTGGCGTGCAACTTAAGTTTGTACCAACAACACATTTATAACATTATTATAACACATTTTTCGCCTAATTGAAAGCTAAGATGTTACAAAACAAGCGTAAAATATCTGCTTTTTTAGTTACAGTTACAATTACGTTACAATTACGATTTATGTCTGTATTGGCGACTCTTTTGCGACACTTTTACAACTTTTTTGTGCTAGCTGGGAAATAATGCATTGATTTTGCATTACCATTAAAATGCAATATGAATAATGGACCATTATTACATCATCATTAAAAAAGTACTTTGAAGTAATATCAACATTTTTTTATTAAATCATATAAACACAACTAAACAAAAAAAATTCAAAAATAAACTCAAGATCAACTCAAACAATAAAGTCATTAACCCTTTCACCCCGGAGTTTCATTTTAAAAACTGTCAAAGATATGAAATTTTTTCATTCAGTTATCGAAATATAACATAAATATACGATGTTTGGTATACTTGAGAATTCTCTAAACCTTTATTTATCCTGAGATATATTGTCCCAATAAGATTTTTTATGTCCCAATTTTTCTCCGATGTAGCCTGCCAAATGTGCTGGGACATATATATTATAATCAACATATGACATTGAAGAAAATAAATTGTTGTTTTATTCCATTGTTGTTGGTTTCAATAATTGGTAAAGAATTATTTGACATATAATTTTATTACTCCATTACAGCGTTTAATTTTTTCTAATAAGGCTAATCTCGTGAAATTCATTTTCGATAGCAAACGTACTATTTCGTTGAAACCTCTTCTAAGCGGACACTCATGGAATGGGATTTATTCGTCCTATAAATAGAGAATCGCGTCCACTTAATACAGATTATTCATTTATTTTATAGGAGATATGCATTAGTACGCCTCTGAGAAAATACCGTTCATCAAAATTTGTTCTATAGTTCGTTAATGGTAATATAATAATGGTCCATTATTCATATTGCATTTTAATGGTAATGCAAAATCAATGCACTGTTTGCCATACATTTTAATGGTAATGAAAATGTAATGTATAATTTTGACAAAAAATTAATGTAATGTAAAAAAAATGCATTGAAATTGCTAAAATTAATGGTAATGGAAGAATTTTTACATTAAAATAAATTTTGATTATTTTAATGGTAATGTAAAGTTATTTCATCCCTTGATAGGTATTTTTTTCTTTTGGTGTTCTAGACTAAATGCTGGTAGCTTTTTGTTTGAAATTTTGTGAAGTGAGAGAGAATGAATGGGGCTTTAATTCGTGAAATTTTGGTATCGAACGGAGTTTTCACCTATGTATTATGAGTGATTTACCTGAAGGGGGTAGAATTTTCCCCATCAGTATCTCAGGTGTTCGAACAGGTAGATACCTAAATTTTATTTTATTTTTATTCTAGGTATCCCTTGCTAACATATGTGACAAAATCGGCCAGCGGGAAGCAGACTGGAATGGGTTAATATCCTTTATTAAATTTTGCACAACTTCTTTTGCAAAGGAACTGCTTGCCTTAGGCTAATTTTTTTAAATACTGCGATGTTATCGGTAACTTGATCATCCTTCTTTTAGTTCCGTTTGAAAAAAGCCTAATAACTCTCTATCGAACGAAGTTCTGGGTCGTTAGGTGGGTTCTTCTCTTTTGCAACTTAATTGACGTTGTTTTCTTTTAGCAAATTCAATATAGAACGGGCGTACTGGGCAGTGGCTAAATCAGGCCAAAACATTGTTGAAACATTGTTGTCTTTATAGAATGGTAAATATTAGAAAAAGTACAAACAAAATAAATTTAAGCAATATTTCAAATTTTGTAAGAAGTTTTGTATTACATTTGCTTTTAATTAGAGATAAAACCATTATTTTCTCAAAAATTTGCAGCATTAAGGTGTATAAAATATATTTTATGTTGAGAGCCTACAGTTTTATCTTTCATTTAATATATAGAAATCCATATTCGTTTTTTGAATTGACTCTAAGTTAAATATATTTGTTTCGATGATCAACTATTTACTTTGATAAAATGGAAGCTGTTGACCAAAACTGATCAGCTTAAAGTTTTAATTTTTTTCCCTTGTGTAAATTGAAGCGTCAAGTTTAAAAGTGAATATGAAAAAATGAATATTAGTGGCGGCCGTAGCCTAGTGGGTATAGTGCGTGGCCCCTAAGCTAAAGAACCACGGTAGCCCGGGTTCAATTCCAGCTCAGACAGAAAGTTTTTTCAATTGACTTAATTTTTTGTTCGGTCGTCACCTCTCTGTAGACAATGGCAAACCTCAGAGAGTTAAAATTGCCATGTAAAGCTTCTTGAGAACATAAGCCGTTCGGAGTCGGCATAAAACACGTAGGTCCCATTCTCGCTCATTTGTGATCAAACATTTAATGACACGCACAACACAATTGATCAATAGAAGCTAGGTCAAAGTCCTTCCAAGTGCTAAAATGGTCAGTTTATTTTATTTATTTTATATGCAAAACTTGACTGTCAAGTCTTGACGAGTGTAAAACAAGATAAAGTTGTCATTTCTGTAACCAACTGTGTATTTCGTTTGTGATAAACTAAAACTAAATCTAGTTTAACACATTAAAGTAGTTTTCAAATATATGATAAATACGTGAGGAAAAGTGATTTAGTTATCTCTAATACCTGCAATCTTCAAATAAAGACGATTTTGTCATTCCTGACATTTTATTTCATTCTTGTAACCACTCAAAAAAACTCAAAACGCCTACAAATCAATTTCATGACGTAAACCGTGTGACCTGAAGAGATTTTAATCTTACTTTAGGGAAGCGATGCTAAAAACTTGCTCTCGAGCTAAGAGTTTTTTCAGTCATGTATATTTATATAAATTATAGCGTCGCTAAAAAGCTTTCCGTTTTGCTTTTACATTTATCCATTTTAAGTTTTTTTTTTACATTTATCCATTTTTCAAAAGAAAAAAGGGCATTTTTCTATATATAAAAACATTTGTTCACTGAAATTTATCTCTAATCTTCTTTTACTAATTGTATCTTCAAAGCTAAAAAATCATACAAATATTCATGAAATTGAAAATTTTTCTGTGTTATGTGTGTGTGCTGCTGCTGTATACATTTCTTTTATTATTTCAATATTTATTTACACAGCAAAACATTGGCATTACCTTTTTAAAAACTCAATAAAATTGTAATCAAAAGAAACAAGTAGTGGAAACCGTAGTAGAAAAAGCAGTACTTCGAAAAAGTATGATATTTAGGCAACTGAGCTATATTTTGTCATTAAAAAATTACAGCTAAACATTTTTTAATAAAGATTTTGGGCTAACTTCACACCGGCATCAGGTCGTGATGCTGGTCTTATATAAATATATGATTTTGTATACATGCCACAAAGGGTGAGATAAATTTAACATTACCCTTAAATATAAAAATATATGTATTTATAAAAAAAAAAAAACAAAAATAGACAAAAACACAGAATCTGCTTTCGTATCGTAAAGTCTTCACTGTATTCATAAAATCAAAGCTGCATTATTTTTCCATGCCGGAAATGCAGTATCGCCTTCTGCATTCAAGAGCGAAAAAATAATAAGAATAAAATTAATATTAAAACTATTGTTTTCACATTCTTTGTTATGCTTCTTCTAAGGTAACACAATGAAAACATGTAACCTAAAAAAAAAAAATAGCAGCACTACTATATATATAACTCATAACAGTCCTTAAATGATTCTATGTTGATCAAGCCTCACTTGACATTTTAACCCAAAAGAAAACATTTCACAGAAAACTGAAAAAAGGCTACACTTAAATATTCCTCCATATAACATAAATAGTTCATTTTAATAAACAAAATTTAATTTTTGCCCTTGTCAGCATTTTATATGTGTAATTTAATACCTTTCGCAATAAGTGCCAGCATCAGCACCTGCCGTTGATAGAATAAAGTGTTAATTACCATAACAGACACTGTTTCACTTGAGAGCAATAAAGTTGATAATTAAATCAAAAGAATTCCTCCATGGAAGTGACTTAATTGACTTTCTAACTGACTGACAAACAGTGCGTTTTCATGGAATTTCATACGGCATTGTTGTAGAGGAGTGCAAAGCAATTCATTAAAATTCAAAGTAACTTAATTCTAGAGTGTTAACTGTGCTATTTTATATTTGGAGCAATATGATTTCATTATATTTAACCATGACTCCCAGTTGAAGAAATCGATACAGTAAGTCATATGAAGAATGGGTGGAGGCAGTTCCATAGCCATGGGTAAAGGGATTTGGGGTTTAAACCCCTTCTCATAGAGTTCAAAGATATACTTATGTAGTAAGTCTTAATAAATAAGGCAAATAAATTATAGTTTTTAAGAAATTTTAAATATATTTGAAAAAGGGATCTTTAGATTAAATACATTTTTAAATCTTCTTTTAGAACCGAATGTTAAGCATTTTAGGCACAGAATTTTTAAAAAATCTTTTGAACTAACACTTAAAAGCTCAACTTATTTTATTAGTTGTAGTAAATTCTGTTGAAATTTTTTAACTTTAAAGTTTTTTCTAAATGTCCTTGTTATTTATTATGTTGATTTTATATGATTTAAATACAAATTCTAAATGTTTGATAGTTTAAATCATACTTGATTTTAAATACAAATTCTAGTTGTTTGATAGTTTAAAATCGCTTATTGAGCTTAAGGTCAAAGTTAGAACAATTAATAACAAAAGCATAAAAACTAAAGTAAAACAAAAATACAACAACAAATGTGAGCATGTGAATTGGGAGAAAAACTGAGAAATTGACTCTTCAAATCTCATCGCCTTTGTGGTGCAGTGCGCTAGTGCGCGCTTGCACGGGTATCACAAAGATTTCTGATGAAGCCTTTAGCAAGGCCGAAATTGCAATAAAATCAGATAGTGATTTTTTCCTTTCATATCGAAAAAACTTTGTTGTTGTTGT
The DNA here is from genome assembly GCA_963920525.1 of Dichetophora obliterata. Taxonomy (NCBI): domain Eukaryota; kingdom Metazoa; phylum Arthropoda; class Insecta; order Diptera; family Sciomyzidae; genus Dichetophora; species Dichetophora obliterata. The sequence continues at coordinate 183,560,004 of OY986436.1, read as the reverse complement.
TGTTTCTTTGGAAAGATTCGTTAGTACAATTAATTGTTCTAACTTTGACCTTAAGCTCAATAAACGATTTTAAACTATCAAACAACTAGAATTTGTATTTAAAATCAAGTATGATTTAAACTATCAAACATTTAGAATTTGTATTTAAATCATATAAAATCAACATAATTTTTTAACTTTTTTAAAATATAATGGAGTCTATTTATTTAAAAAAATTTTTCGAATGAATTTAAAATGTTTTAGTTTTAAAATATTTGAAAATGCAATGAATAATTATAATATTAACCTCACTACATGGGCGGAAAAGTCTTCGGCCAGACATAGAGATGGGGCCACAAAAAACCATAACTTGATTGTTGCCAAAATTGCATGACATTTTATCAAAGCGTTCTTAAGTAATGGTCCTCAAAGTTACGTTGCCTTTCTGTTTTTTGTTAATCATAGATAAAAGTAAATATCGTGTTTTGATAAAACATTAAGGGCTCTCATCTGAACTTACATGCGCGTAAGCTATCTGTCAAAATTTGTATGGGCGTGCGCTAACATCATTTCCGAGCCTATTTTGTAGTGTAAACTAGCATGTAAGTCATACTCAAAGTAGTTGAAGTAAATACTAATTTTATTTATATTTTTATGTAAATAAAGGTTTTAAAAAGAGTTCAAATTGAATAAAGGTGATTCCGCAACCCTAACCGCAGCTGTCATTTATCGACATTTACGCTTTTTACTCTTTATCGCTTATCAAAAGTTTAAATGTTTTACATGTTTACATGCCTAGATGAGAACCCTGAATGTTTCTTGGTGGCATAAAATACTGATAAATCCGAGACATTGCTTAATTAAATTTCTCCATCGAATTTAACAATGAAATACTGGTTTGCTGAGTTTCGTTGTGACCGTAAAAACACAAATGATGCACCACGTTTAGAATGACCAAATGAGACAGTTACTCAAAAAAAATTAGTGATATTTAGCCCAATTCTGAATGATTTTTTCGGGGGAATCAGAAAAGGGAGTTTTCATTTTTAAGATAAAGTTAAAAAATATTGACATAAAAGAAAACGGTCTTAAATATACCAAAATCGTGTAAACAAATTGGAAAATTTGGACATTTTACAAAAAAACGCAGTATGTTTTGATTCTTCCACGTTTAACATAACATTTTGTCAAATGCTCGTACAATTTTTTTTAAACGTATTCAGTTTTTATTTTAAAAAAAGATGGGAAATATTTTGGGAATAAGCTTTGAGCTAAAAATATATTTTTGGGTGACAGATACAGGATACAGGATACACATTCATGTGGTTTTAAATGAAATGTTGGCGGTAAAAAAATAGGATCAGTGCTTACTAGGGATCAATCCTAGGATCTCGATCTTTTTTAATACCCGAATATACCGGGATTATTCGAGTCGAATCCCGGAATTGTTGAAAACAATTTTTTCAATAGCTAATACAATTTTTCAAACTACCATCACAAATATCCCCTTTTCTACGTTAAACGATCGAACTAACAAGCGTTGAGGCGGAGCGCTGCTTCTACTCTGCAGGTCTTATATGCAATAAATTAAGGTCTAAGTAAGGGGATAACACCATTAATGCTTTAATTTCTTAAAGATCGTATTTTGATCAAAAGAAGGAATAATTTTGCTGAGCTCTAAATAGAAAGGGTGTTGCATTTATTTTGTACTTAAATGTATTGACTTTTTTATTTTAATTTATTTAATAATGTACTATAGCATATAATTAAAGGGAGGTTTTAGGCCAAAGCGTTTAAAATTAGGGCATACTTTAGAAGATGTTTTCTAAAAATTTGTATTACATACACAAAAAATTTAATTGGCATGTTAATTTTACATCATCAGCGTCTCCAGTAGCTCGTTCCTGTAAATCGTAGCGATCGTAGTTACCGACTCATATTACCGATTTCACGTCACTCTGATGTCACTCTCACCTGCATTGTTTCTATACGTATCTGAATCGATTTCTGTTCGATTCGTTCGTTCCAAATCGATAAGCTATCACATGTTCCGATTTCATTTCAATGGAACCTTTTAAAAAAGTGTTTCTGTACGTAAAGTGAATCCATAACAATGAGTCTCTTTTCTCACTGGCTTTGCGGCAAGTGAGAATTCTACAGATTTATCAAATATCAGTAATGTTGTGTATTATTAAGTTATAAATACTCGAAATATACCTTTAAAAATGGTTTCTTTCATATAAGTCGAATTTTTTTCTGATTGAAATATTTTGTTATTCTTAAAAAAGTTTTAGTTTTAAAGGTAATACAATTTATAAATAATGAATACTTACCAGAGAACTGCACAAGCCTACTTGAAGCTCTATTTCAAGTTAGCTAGCTTCAATTGCTTAAAATACAAGTTCAAGCTAGCTTGAGCTTGATAATTTTGAATCAAGTATAGCTTTTACTTTAATATAAATAAGCCCACGACAGCTTGCGACTTGCAAGTATGCTAGCTTACAAGCGAACGACGAAGTTTCAAGTAAAGGAAGGCATCAAGCTTGATGCCTTCGGCAAAACGCTTAAAATTGAAGGCAAGTATCCAATTAAAGCAAGTATCCAAAAAATTCAATGAGCTTGTTTAGAGCGAGCTTAAGCGTAATAGGACTTTTAATGATTCTGTGGACTCAGTGGTTGGAAGTTTTAGGGGTAACTTATTTCGAAGATGATGTCAAATTTTAAAATTCAAGATGGCGGATAGAGTTGCCACCTAGATTTTTTTTTATTTTTGCAAATTCTTGTAATTTTGAAATTCTGACAACGGATTTGATTTCGAATATAATGTCACAGTCTTAAAATTTAAGATGGAGGTTAGGGTTGCCACATAAATTTTTACCACAGTATTGCCACCTAATAATATGTATATTTAAGAGTTTTAAACATCATTTATCAGTGTTAAGGAGTCGCTAATTTCGAATCTAAAGTCAGAATTTCAAAATTCAAGATGGTGGATAGGGTTGCCACCTTGATTTTTTGTAGTTTTATGAATTCGGGGCTGGAAAAAAATGGTACACCAAAAATGGGTCGCTGAATCCGAATCCGTTGTCGAAATTTCCAAATTATTAAATTTTGGAATAGGGTTGCCACCTAATATTATGGCAGTAACAACAGAAAAAAATTTACACGAACTCCGCATAATAAATGAAACGAACAACGAAACAAAAGATCGTCAGTCGCATAGAGTCGAAACCAGAGTTGAAAAGTAGAAAACTTGACTTTTTCCACCAACTCATGTGGGGTAGAAACAAAATAGAATCACGTCAGACATATGCGTTTTTCAGAAGCCAGTCGCGAATTGTAAGGAAAAAAATAAATCAAGTTCCTGCATATTAACTCAAAGCTTGATATTTTTTCAAGTAGCTTGATTTTCAATTTACTTGTTGCAGATCTCTGCTACTTACATAAAAGTTAAAAATTTTAGCAAAACAGTATTTGTTTGAGCTATGAAAAAGTAACCGGTTGCATATATTTGCTAAGTTTTTGCAGCACAGCACTAAGTGTAAAATTATTTACAACCGCAACCATTAATACTTATTATTATAACATAATTAATTTTCTTAAATTGCAAATATTCACTTTTTATTAACAAGACAAGCACCTATTTGTTATATAGTAAAAAAAAAATAATATAATGGGTGTTTTTTATAGAGTGATACAAGTTTGAATCATAATAAAACATAGTAATGTATTTTTAATGAAACGGGCTTTATTGGATAGAAAATTTTATGACATTAATGTTTAAATATGATTTCGGGCATGTGGCCACTACGGCTGGCGCGTACAAGGCGCAATCTCGAACACCAATTTTCACAAACTTTTCGCAGCATTTGCGGCCGTATCTCGCCGATAACTCTTCGAATGTTGATTTCCAGGTGTTCAATTGTTTGTCGTTTATCAACATAGACAAGTGACTTTACATAACCTCAAAGAAAATAATCCAATGGGGTTAAATCACACGATCTTGGGGGCCAATTAATTGGGCCATTTCGTGAAATTATTTTTTCGTCAAAAGTTTCCTTGAGTAAATCAATTGTAGCGCCCGCTGTGTGGCATGTGGCTCCGTCCTGTTGGAACCACATATCAGCAAGATTAATGCCAGCTAGGTATTTTATACCTCGAAGTTTGAGCTATGAAAAAACTTCGAATCATGTTCCTATACCGTTCACCATTGACAGTAACATTCTGACCATCATCGTTTTCGAAGACTCCGCCAGCCCACAAAGCGCACCAAACAGTAATTTTCTGTGGACGTAATGGTGTTTCGACAAAAGCTTGTGGATTCTCCTCACTCCAAATACGACAATTCTGTTTATTTACGTACCCATTCAATCAAAAATGGGCTTCAGCGGAAAATAAAATTTTCCATGGAAATTCAAAATCAATATCAATTTGTGCTTCAGCCCATTCGCCGAATTAGCGGTGCATATGATGGTCGTTTGGCTTTAATTCCTGCACAAGTTGGATCTTGAAAGGTTTTAAGCCAAGATCTTTTCGTAATATCTTCCATTAAGTGGAAGGACACAACCCCAGTTGCTGAGAACGGCGATAAACTGATTGATTAGGATCATCTTCAATGCTTTCCTGTACTGCGGCTACGGATTCTTCAGTGCGCACTGTTCGGCGTCTCACGTGATGCACATTATCAGTAACAGTAAATGTGGTCCGAAAACGATCTATTGTTCTTCGAATTAGCAGCTCTGAAGGATGATTATGTACGCCATAAAATGGACGAAGTGCACAATAAGTTTGACGAATAGAACCATTATTTTGATTAAAAATTTCCACAATTTGCACGCGTTGCTCTGGTGTAAGTCGATCCATAATGAAATGTCAAAGCAAACTAAACAAAAAGCAGCTATCAGCTGTTAAATGGGTGGTCAAATAAAGCAGTGATGCCAACTCAAAGTTGTATCACTTTATAAAAAACACCCTAATAATTTTAACTAATAAAAACCCTATATAATTTTATCATAATACATTCGAGTAAACAGCTGCTTGTCATTTGACTCCATTTCGCAACTTTTCTTCTCGATTTGTGTTCTTTTTCATCACGGTCCGAGTTTTTACCAATTTAAACGTACAGAAACATTAGTTGTCATGAAATCGGTAACTAGGGATCGATAACGGCTGACGTCACACAAATCGGTAACTTGCCGATTTTGTTACAGGAACGATCTACAGATCACCTGAAAATAAAATGCTTTCAAAAAAGACTTTGAATACACATCTTTTACCAAAATAGAATATTAAGAAAATTACGAAGCGTGGAATAAAAAACAAATACTTCGCTGGACACACAAGAGAAGCGTAGCTTTTTCGCAGTTTCATAAGCATTAATGGGTTTTTTAATAAAAAGTTTTTTAAATTAATAAATTTTAAATACCAAATGGTATTACCTTACATTATTATTTTACATTAATTTTGAACTATTTTATAAATATTAATGATATTATTGGTTTTTAATATCTAAAGTATAAAACGTATATTACATAGATGTAATGTCATCGATATTTCTAGCAAATATTACATCAATAGTTGTCCTAATCGTGTTGTGCAAATATTTCGATCGCTTATCATTCCCCAATTATATTTCTCAAGACAACATTTTTAGTAAACAACTAAAAATTATTGTCTGACGAAGCAACTGTGAAATCAAAAACAAATTACTTGCTAATGGTAATGCAATTTTTTTTCCATTAGCATTACATACTAATGGTAATACAAATTTATTTTGCGTTACCACTAAGTGGTCAGTGGCAATGGAAATTTATTTTCCATTACCACTAGGTGATTAATGGCAATGGAAAATGCCCATTTATGGATTCAGTTAATACCTCATAATAAATGAATTACATCATAACACAAAGGATTTTGGAGTAGTAGTAGTTACTGTGTACAACTCTCGATCGAAACGGTGCGAGTTCGTTTCTCACGCTTACAAAGAAATATTTTTAGTTTTATATACTCTTGTTGTAATAGGCGCTCTTGTTGTAAATAGTAAAAAAACAACAACAATTCTAAAACAAAAGATGTATGGAAAAAAATATCGTTTTTGAGATTTCACACAAGCAAATCACATAACGAGGCGTAAAAAGCTTCGCTTCAAAAAGTAGAATAAATCGACATTATTTTTGACCATATTGTTGAGTGTAAAACCTAGACAAACTTTAAAAAGACGCAAATTGGTAAAAAATGTGTAGAATTACAATAAAAACAGATTAACAAATTTTTAATTGGTCGATTAGTTTGCGTGCAGTAATGTAGCCAGTTTTGAAAAGGTATGTTTCGAGATAAACGTGTTTAAAGTTACTCTACTTAGTAAAATTTACTTTGGCGCACCAGGTTTTAAGCCCTGTAGAATCTGTATTATAAGTGGAATTGATTTATTGAAGGATAATTGAACATTCAAATTCTATGTTATGCTTTTTTGCTGTTGAATTGGTACAAATTGTACTTCTTTTGTTATGTCAATTTGATACAGAATATGTACTAAAATAGAATAGAAGTGAATGTGTTGCACTTTTTGGCTAAACAAATCTAACGAAATAAAAACTACTTGAATTTTGGGACGATCCCGGGATTGTATTTTCAGATCCCGAAAATCCCGGGATCGAAAAAACCCCAAAAACTGACAGTTTTAGTGCTTACATTTGATCTATTGAGGTGTTATTTGAAAACGATGAACTATTTATATTATTTAAGTTTTTTTTTTATTAATTGGGACTCCCACCAGGGGAACACATTATTCTTTTTTGTATTTTTGTTGGGGGCAAGCGCGTCGGAAGCGAATTTCATCTGGGGGGGCAGTACAAATGGGGGGGCAGTACAAATATTGGTGCAAAAAAAGTTCACCAAAATTTCTTCACATGAAACATGAAGAAGAGAGAAAGAAGAGGAAAATATATAATACAAAAATATTATCGTTGCAAAAAAACTGATATTTTGAATAACTTTTCCTTTTAAATTGTTTATCTAGCTAAAAAAGTGGGGGGGCAACTGCCCACCTTGCCCCCCGCTTCCGACGCCAATGGTTGGGGGACATTTAGAATGGTAGCAAATATGAAAGGGTATCTTTAAAAGAATTGTTAGGGATGAAAAATTAATAGAACCTGTTTTTATATTTGGCACTTCTAGAGGTCACACCGGCGTGCCATGTGAAATTTTTTTGAAAATACAGCTATTTGCGGCCTTTATAAGCGAGTGCAAACATTGTTTTAGAATGAGGGAATGAGTTTATACCATTGCAAAAACTTCGTAAAGAGAAAAATTATATGAGTGAAAAACATATACATATTGTATTTATTGTTCAACTGAGTTTATTTGAGAATCTCAATCTTAAAGCGAAAACAATTCAAGAGGAATGAAAAACATTTGACCGCTTTGAACATTTAACAAAAGCGCGCTCATGTTTTTTATATTCACGAGTGGGATTCGGATTCAGCGACCCATTTTTGGTGTACCATTTTTTGTTTTGCCAGCCCCGAATTTATAAAACTAAAAAAAATTAAGGTGGCAACCCTATCCACCATCTTGAATTTTAAAATTCTGGCTTTAGATTCGAAATCAGCGACCCTTTAAAACTGATAAATGATGTTTAAAACTTTTAAAAATACATATTATTTGGTGGCAATACTGTGGTAAAAATTTAGGTGGGCCTAACCTTTATCTTAAATTTTAAGACTGTGACAATATATTCGAAATCAAATCCGTTGTCAGAATTTCAAAATTACAAGAATTCGCAAAAATAAAAAAAATCTAGGTGGCAACTCTATCCGCCATCTTAAATTTTAAAGTTTGACAGCATCTTCGAAATCATTTACAATAAAACTTCACACCACGGAGTCCACAGAATCCTTAAAAGTCCTATTACGCTTAAGCTTTCTCTAAAGAAGCTCATTGAATTTTTTGGATACTTGCTTTAATTCAATAATTTGGATAGTTGATAGCTAGCTCAAGCTAGCTTGAACTTGTATTTTAAGCAAGCGCTTGAAATAGACTTCAAGTAGGCTTGTGCAGTTCTCTGATTTGCAGCACAAAATCAAAAAATATGTAAACACGAGACAGCTGATATGATGTTTTTACGTATTCACAATTCAAAAATTCACAATTAGTCATCTAACCGACAGTTGCTTAACCAGCACCTGGTGAAATCAAAATTATTTTTTTAGCTATCGTATGGTTAGCTAAGTCCTGGTTAAGAGCTAGACTAACCGGACATTGAGAAAGTGGCCCTTAGTATTTTGTGTTTCCACCTTCTGCATTTATAACTGTTTGTAAACGCCTTGGCATCGAGTAAACCAGGCTTTGGGTCACAGAAAATGGAATATTGCGCTAGATTTCCTCAATTTTTTTTAAGATCAGGTTTGCTAGTTGGATTGGAATTCTTCAACCTGGTTTTTACTTCATCCCAAAGATACTTAATGGGATTGAGATTCGGTGACTGCGGTGGCGTCTTTAACTGCTTGGGCGTCTTTAACAACCATTCACGAACAATGTGGGACGTCTGTTTCGGATCATTGTCTTGCTGGAAATAAAATGATGGAAGTAGATGCATTTCTCGCAAAGCTGTCGTAAATTTCGTAGCAAAATATCCAAGCATTTAAATTTGTCCATTATATTTTTTTAATGAATTCGAAAGATCCTGCTCCACTTGCAGCCATAGAACCCCACAACAACACGGAGGAGGTAGTGTTCGATCGTAGCACATAAGTTTTGTTTTTTCATCTCTGTATTTGGTTTCCTTCAAACAAATTACCTTCCATCTGACCCAAATATAGTTTCTTCTGTGAACATTACGCACTCCCAAAAAGTCAACGACTTATTAACATGCGCCAGAGCGACTCTAATTTTTTTTTTTTGTTTACAGGCCAAATAAGGTAATTTTCTAGCAACTCGGCCATTTAAATTGTTCTTACGCAAAATTCGTCGAACTGTTTCTGTGGATATCGGATAGTTTATTATTGTAGCTACTTCTGCCGACAATGTCGAAACACTTGTTTTTGGATTATAAGTAACTTTTCGAAAAATAAAGCAATGATCTAGTTTACCTAGTATTTTTTTCTGCCTCTACCAAGATTATTTTTGAATGTTTTTTCATATCGCCACTTGTTTACTAATTTTTGTACCGTAGGATGTGACCTTCCAACAATATCTCCAATTTCCCGATATGATTTTCCATCGCAACACAATTTAACCCTCGAGAAGGCGCGCTATGAGCATTTGAGCGCAAACCCAAACACTTAAAATGTGTTTATTCTATTTCAAACTATTTTATATTTGCGTTAACAGGTCATTCCGAAAATTTAAAAAAAAATTTACTCTGGGTGATTCGGGTTAATAATAAGCTTTAAGTGGAAATATCCGTTTGTTTTCGTCTGCGGTCTATTTTTGAAATTCCTCGAAAAACAAAGTTTCATCTGCCTGATAAAATTAAAAACTGTGCCTGCTATTGCAATTTCACAAAGTCTCGATAGCGATAGCGATCAACAAAAGACATGGAAGTATGCAGGGATGTAATAGTCATTTGCGATGACTCCCAGTCTGCAGGAATGTCAGCGTGAGAATGGCTCTCGATGGCTTGAGGCTTAAAGTCGGCCGTTAAGCCTTGTAACTCTTCAGGTAAAGAGTTTAACCCATCTTAAGTCATCATAGTAAGATATGGTGTAATCTTTGAGCAACACCATTATGCATTAAGAAAAAGAATTTAGCCATTTTCACCATTGAAATCACTTTGACCGAGCTTCAATTGATCAATTGTATTGTGCATGTTATAAAATTAAAAAAAATGATTGTTGACTCCGAACGGCTTATGTTCTCAAGAATCTTTACATGGCTTTACGGCCGAACAGAAGTTTTAATTGTATTGAAAAAACATTTTGTCTTGAGTTGGGTCTTTGGCCCCAAAAAAAAAAAATGGCCCCAAAACGAAAAATGAAAAAGACCCCAAATTTGGGGCATTTTTTGCAAATGAAATATTAAAATATAAAATGAAATTTAGCCCCAAGCTAAAATGAAAAATGACCCCAAATGTTTTCTTGCGGCTCTTCTTTAAGAAGATTTTTGTTAAATCAACGGATATAATTATGATATGCCCTGTTTATGACAAAATGTTTTGACCTTGCACGAAATGTTATTTTGAACATCTCGTACAAGGGCAAACATCTGGGGCCTTTTTTCATTTTTCATTTTGGGGCCATTTTTCCCGGGGCCATTTTACGCATAGCCGCGCGGCCGCCATTCTCTTTCGCGAAAAAGCAAACATGAGTTTTTATTTCTTCGTAATTTATTACGACATTAGATGCGACAAGAAGCTTTATTAGATGTTGAAATATAGAAAAGTATTTACTAAAGCCAACCAATTTGCTATCAAAATACTTTACGTAACACTCCATTTAGTTTTTTCTATATAGACATCAGTTTGAAAAACAACTTAACTATTTTCTAACTTTGTATCATCAAAGCCTCATTTAAATGCTATAAATAAATATACAAATAAATTCATCCTTAAATGCAAATAAAAACTCACAAAAATCGTCTAAATCAACAATTCGAATCCAATTTATTTAAATTGCTATAAAAAAACAGCAAATCCCTGAACACCATTTTAGACTAGATTCAAGAATAGCAACAACAAGAACACCACTGTATGGTTTGTAAGATACAACAGAGGCTACAAAATACTACAAATCAGGACAAATCGTGGAAAATTCTGTTTGTAACAGCAGTTTTTAAGAAAGACTACAACTTGGAAGGAATCGTTAGATACAAATATTTTAAAATCGCCTTTATTTGGTGCTAAAGTGGGAAGGAAGGCCAAACAATCCCAAATGCACAAAAAAGAGCAAATATTTTTATTTACCACAAAATATACACAGGCAGACACACCCACCCAAACGCAAACATACACACGCATCGAAAACGGATAACTTCGAATTGTAATCCAAAGAAATTTATAGAAGATGAAGAGAAAAACAAGTAACAAATTTAACTACTGACTAAAAATACATAAACCCCTTTTTTATATGCAAATCTTAGTCGTCTTCGCCATAAAACAGTGATGTTTACCTTTTTCGCAACTTGTGAATCAGTGAGGAGGATAAGCTAAACGTACTTCGTACTTATGTATTTATGTATGTTTGTCTGAAATACAAGTGAGTCCTTTATGCATCCTTTTCAATTTTGTTTCGATGTAGAGCTTGACATTTGTACAAGTTGATTTTATAGCATGTCTTTTGGCCACCTACTCGTCTTTCCGATAAAAGGTTAAATTGGAAGATATTTGAAAACAAACTGAAAGTTTTTCGATTTCTTAGTGGTTGCTCTTGTCGGGATGTGCCGTTCTTCTCTTTAGCAATTTAAAAAAAAAACGAACAAAAATATCCTTAAAGCTTGGAAAATGCGAAACGTTTGTTGGTTTTTTGTTCAGTGATTGAAGTGCTGTGGTTCGCTGTTCCGATTCCGGACTTACGAATTTTTTCGTTCTTTACGCTTTATCTTTATCCACCAACTAGAGATATACCTACATCTAGTTGATGAGATGTTTTTACAAAATTTTCTTAAGCAGGAAATTTTTATTATTCAATACAAGCAATAAAAATGCAGTTGATTTAATTTGTACTTTGCACTTTCAGACTCTCGTTGAAAATATGCATACAAGATATCCGTCCACCCACGCTATTCTTTTTGGTCATCTATGCACCGATGTCAGAGTACATGCGTAACATATTTTATATGTTTAGTATTTTATATAAAAAAATGGAAAAAAGCTCAAAGGTGGCCTCCTATTTTAAAGGCTTAGACAGGTGTGTCAAAATTTTGTAAATGAAAACACAGTCAAACAACCAAGATAGTTACAGACTTCGATCAACGGATTCTGGAGAAGACGATAAAAAAGTTACACATGTATCAACGTTTTATTTTGTAAAATGTTTTAACCCCTTAGAGCCCTTTTTGAGAGATATTCTTAACTTTTTTAAGAAAAGGTCTTAAAAAGTACATTAAAAACAGTCGCACAGGGTTAAGATATTCTTTAAAAATATTCCTTGAAAAATTTTATTATAATTACTTTGGCCAACATTTGTCTATAGCTTATATCTATGGAGAAATAAAGTAAACTTAACGCAAAATTCCCTAAAAATATGCAATAATAATTTTTTCGATGATGTATAGTGAACATTTCTATAGATTAAGGACTTTAAAGCAGAGGTGCCCAAAACATTTCTACAGATTAAGGATTTTAAAGCAGAGGTGCCCAAAAGGCCAACCATGGGCGGAGAGCTTTCACATGCATTTGTTGACACGAAAATGAAAAAGCTTACAGTAGCTATCCAGACTTCAAGCGAGCAGGTTGCGGTTGCTCGCTTCTTAATATGTTCTTGTTTTATCGTAAACTGTGCACTTATTTGTTTATTTGTTTGTTTATCCATAGTACAATAAGAACTCAGTTCTTCTAATGTACAGTTTCACAATTTATGCTTAGCGATAATTGAAAGATAAAAACATTTTAATTAAAAAGTATATATATTATTCTTAATTTGAACTTAATAGATAGCTATAATTAGTTTAAAGTTTTCTTAATTAATAAGTAGAGATAGAGTGAATTAAAACAGAGTGCAGCAGAAAAAAAGAAAGAAATATAAAGAAGTTGGAGAAGAAGAAATAGTAGAAAACTGGCTACAAATATTTAATGACTCGAAAAATATTATAATACTTAACAAAAAAAGATACACAAACTGAACACAAAAAGTTGTTGTTAACTCATTTTTTTATCGAAAAATACATGTCAGAAGTGCTTTTTTACTAAAAAATATAATAAAAATAATTTTTTATTTTGATTTTTTTGAGCATATATAAAGTAATTGACATAAGGGAAATGTAATAAAGCAAATTTTTTTTTTTTTATTTGGATGAAACACTTAAAAAAAAACCCAAAAAGAACTCTTCGAAATTTCAATGAAACAACTGTCCTCTAATACGTTTTTCTTTGTTTTGACATACAAGGCATTCAGCTTCACCAAAGAAATTTTCAGCAAATAAAATTTCCGTTTCCCAATTTTCGTCAAACATATTCATTAAGCAATTATCACCAAAAAATGCAATCTAACCGTTTGAAGCTCCAATAAGGCATACTAAGTGGGCATTATTCGCAACGGGCCATAAAAAAGGTTCCATAGATGGTGTTGGCGCAACAGCGAGGCACAGATTATGGTGTGCCACAAAAGCTTTAAAAATGACTATAAATAATGTATTCAATTAAAAGCCTATAAATTCGCCAAAAGGCATTAACTAATACATTTACGTAGACAGAGCAGAGGTCAGTCAATATAATACAGAAAGTTCTAATAAAAAGATAGGAAATTTTAAAACCTATTTCGAAAATACAAAAAAAAATTATTTTGCAATATTTCAAGTAATATTTGAAGATACAATTAATAAAAGTAATGTGTTCACTGATATTTAGGACTATAATAATAACGCAGTATAATACATAAAATCACACATCACACATATCACACATAAAAAAATATTTAATAAACAACTTTATGAAACATATTTTTAATTTTTTCTAATGAAGGGTTAATCGTCAAACATTAAAGCACTTATACACACATCTTACTCTCATGGTTTCTGCTAATGGATTTGCACTTTTTGGAGAGCAAAATTTAATGTTTTTTTAACGCTCTCATTTCGGATCATAGGTCACCAGTCCAAACTAGTTTCTGCTTATTTGTGCTACGGTATCTTTTGAACGTTTTATTATTTGTTTCTCTCCATTTATAACAAACTAGTATCGCTTACGGTTGAAATTCGACCAACTACAAATACAGTCATAAAGCACCCAGTGGGCAAAAGCAGGTCTTTGGAGCGCTTCTAGCAGGCCATCATATGTATTTCTTAGCCCTTCCGTGCTCGTTTCCAAGCCCATAAGCTTTTTATATGAAACGAGAAAATTTTCTAGGCCTTCCGCTCTCGCGACTCTAAAGAAGCCTGCTATAAGCCCTTCTTTAGAATGTACATTAGAAAGAAAAGCAATATAAATAGCAACTTGAAATAAAAAAACTTTTGACAAACTCCAGATTTGAACCAGAGTCCTCTCAGCTGGCGGTCTGGCATCTTACCCACTCGTCCTCCTCAGTTGTTAACAATATTCAGCTTATTTTGCATCATTACAAATGAAAGTAAGTTTTCGGGAGCGCGGGTTCGCACCCCAGCTCGGCCCAAAAAAAAATTTTTTTTTGTATTTTTTTTAAAATCTACATTTTTTTTACAAATTTTTCTGTCCATTTAAAAATTTTTTTGGAATTTTTTTGTAAATTTCTTCATACAAAAATAATAGAAAAGACTTAGAATTTTTACATATAAAAGTTTTCATATATTGTGATATGCAATGTGCTAGATTTCGGAGACCTGGGTTCGCGTCCCACCTCGGACAAAAAAAAATAATTTTTTTTTGTTTTTTCTTTAAGATTTGATTTTTTTTTAATTGATCTGATCATTTATAATTTTTAAAAAATTTTTTAACAGGAAAAGACTCCAAACCTTCAAAAGGTAGGTCTTACAGAAGCACTCATCAATGCAGCGATCACGGAAGGTATATTGACGCCAATAAGAGCACTACTAGCATGCATTCTTTTGCGTATCGCTAGCTAAAATGCCCACTGGGCAGTGAACGAAAATGAACACTAACGTAGCAAATACGTTTCTAACAAATACGTAGAAAACATAGCATTAAGGATGTAAAGCTTAGATGACAGTACTCGTTTGCCATTTTTGTAGCGTTAAAGTTTGTGTACTTGAAAGCAAACACAAACATAAACCCTTAGCTATTATCGTATACAAATTAACACAAACCTTTCATTCCGTAGCTTTACTGGAAGAACTGCTTGACAAAAATTTGTCTAACAGAGCTTATTTGCAACAAAAACAACTTTTGGTTTTTTTTTTTTATTTAAAATTTATTGTTGTTTTTTGAAAGCAATATATAACATTAAATAGATGCAGTAACGGTCAATCTTTTCTTATTTCTCTAAAGTCATTTAATAGATCTTGCAGACCAAGAAAATTTGAAAATGGATTGAAAAATGTCGGAAATATTTGCTGGCAAACTCAAAACTTAAAATTTAAATATTTTTTTTCTCAATCTGAAGCCTTGACCTTGCCTCAAAGAATTGCGTTGTACTGAGAAAATTAACATTTTTCGAGATATCGCAATAACTTTGATGTAAAAATAACGGGAATATTTTTTGGCATACTATATGTTAAAAATATTACCCAAAAAACTTTAGTGTACCGTTATTTTCTTTATCAACGACAAAAATAAGTTGTAGTGAGAACATTTATAGTTTTCAAAATAACTTAATAATTTTGATAATTTTTTAAAAATTTAATTACTATTTGGAATAAATCATCTCATCATCACAATAGCTTTTTCACACATGTTACATAATAAAATGTTTTTTACAGGTATAGGTTTTTTATAGGGTATTTTATTATAGGTATAGGGAGATGGCGAAAAATACTTATCATTGGCTAAAATTCCCTCTTATATCATGTTCTTTCATCTCTTATAAGGGGTATTCGCTATTCAGTGCAATTTCCTGTGAAGTTGAGGACTTGTGCAGGTAGGTTTTCGTGAACACACTACCATCGCTATTTAAAAGCTGTCAAATTTTTTAATGCAAACAAGTGCACAACTGTTCAAGTCTTCAAGTTTAAGGCTGCAGTAGAAAAGAACTTGTACTGATTTTTAACATACGTGTATTTTGTTTTTGTAAAGTGCACAAGTCCTCAACTGTACTGGCAAGTGCACTTAATCGTGAATACTCATATAGTTCAGCTTTTATTTAAGAAATGATCTTCTTATGCAAATCCGGTCAAAGGTCACAAATCTAAAGTCCAATCATATTTTAAAAGCCTCCCCACCCCTCTCCACTCCCCTTACTCAAAATTTAACGTCTGTCTTCTAAAATAATTATTAAAAAAGCCTACGACAACATTTGATGTTTACGAATTAATTTATAAAAATTACACAAACATTGGCCATGATTTTGAAAGTTTTTCCACGTATACTTGGGGCCAATTTTTCAGTGCTGGTTAACAAGAGTTTAGTTAATCGTAGATTAAAGTTAACCAGAATTTAACCACACAATCACTTTTTCAGTGCTTGTTTAAGTAACCAGCACTTTTTTGTTTATTGATATGGCAGCACCATTAAACGTCATTAAAATTCAAATAAATACATGTAAAATCTGAAGTCTCAATAAAAAAAAAACAAAATGAATAAAAGAAGAACTTTCAATTTTTCCATAAAGGAAATTGAATTTTTGTTAGCAACAATCAATAAATCGTCGCTGCGCCTACCAAAATGGTAATGATTTACAAAAGCAACAAATTTATAAAACAAAAAGAAGACCGAAACCGTCCTCAGCAATTACAGTTTTACTCAGTGTGAATTTATTTTTTTGTATAAATGAAATAAACAAATCATTTGTCAAAATCGAACGGTAAGTTAACCAATGAATATTGAGCGGTTAACCTTAGTTTAAACTTTTGTCAATATTCACTGAAAAACTTATTTCTTGGTTTAAACTTAGTTTAACCGAGAAACAGAATTAAACTTGCACTGAAAAAGTGGCCCTTAGACAAGCATAAAAGCCATTTGTTATGACTGCAAAACATTTAATACTTTTATGCATGCTAAAATATTAAAAGCGTGTAAATGTAAGAAACGTCAACGTGGAATGCTCCATGCACATTTGATTATCTGTGATTCATAACAAAAAGATATATGTATAATGAAAAAAGATTTTATTCAATTCAAAAATTTCAATAGATTTAAAAAAAACATAAAGTAGCGAGATGAATTTCATTCAATTAATGTTAAGTTCAATTAAGTTATTTAGTAAAAGTATTGCATCTATTAAAAATGTAAAATTAAAATGAAATTTCCAGTTGACCCCCAGAATAGAAAACGTCAATTGTGACCTGTGTGCTCTAAGCGACTTTTTTCTTCATATTGTTTCTTTTTATGTAAATTTGCAAAAAAGAAAATGTCTATCTTTTTTTAATAAACATTTTAAATAAAAATGAAGTTCACTTTACAATTTCTTACGTAACAATTACAGAAAATGACATCAGCGACTACAAAAACACGAGTTGCTTCTGTTATCTTAAAGTAATAACATAACTGTTAAAATTCGCGATGTAACTAAAACACAATTTGTTAACTTCCACAAATAAAATGCTTTAAGAATTAGGCTGCATTCACACCGATAAAGTTAAAGTCAAGGGTACGCTAGTTGACCCTTATACCATCAGTTTCAATACTACTTTTAAGCTCATGGAGGAGTAAATTGACACATTACTTTGTGACAATTTTCTTTAAAAAAGAAATACATGCTTACTTGGCACGGACAAATCCGATGCTGGGTTATTTTCATTTCTTTCCTTTACGCCTTAGTTAGTTAGTTAGTTTTAACTTAAATTTAAAAAGCTATCATAGCCATAAATCAGCTTTATCCTGCTATAAAATTATAATACTGTTATTGCATTTAGCAAAACCATTTTCCATTTATGAGAGTGATAAAAACATGAATCATGAATTGATTTGTCCCTCATGACCTTTATATATTCTCTAGTGAGCCGGAAGCATTTAAAGGGATTTTAAAACAGACCATTTATTATTACGAACTGACTGCCTTAAGGTTGTTTTAATTAGGACCAGCAATTTGTTGGTTATTTCGGTTTTTGCTTGTTTCCTTCGAAGAATCTTCCTTAAAACAAAAAAGGTCATTCAACAAAATTTAAGGCTGCCACAAAGCTGCAGATTACAGTGGAAGCAGTTTGGTGTCTACGTGTTTCTTGTTTAACTGTCTTCACATCTGTTGCCTGAAGTAAAACCTAATCGAATTGAAAAACAGATTTATACGAATTGTCTTTATCGTGCCTTTAAAGATTCCTGATTTGAGAAACTTGAATTTAATTTGTTTTTTAGCAACATTAACAGAATAATTATGTTCATATTTTTTTACAGGGTTTAGATTTTTTAATGAAAAACCAAAAAAAGAAAGTAGCATGTGTGCCACACATAATGTGAAGCACTTTACATTCTGTCAAAAAAGTACCAGGAATTGATAATTTGCATAGCCCGCGTAAAGAGATTGTCAAAATTCTCTTTGTCGCTAAGTACGACACAATTATCTTCTATGCAGAAGCTGAGTTTGAGCGCAATTTGTCGTTTAGTTTGTTATTTAAATGCATTTGGAATTATTTTTAGTTCTCGTAGCAAATTCTCTTTATGTCTTCTAAGGACTGAAAATGGGTGCTTCGAAGTGATAATTTGAGTTTCTGGAAGAGAAAATAGTAGTTGTGCTATGGTATTTGCTGAGTTTTTTGCCAAAAATTCGTTAACAACGATAGCCTTGTGAGATGATGCGATATCGTGTTCCAAAATCCATGAGTTTTCTTTCCATAAGTCTGACCTTTTTCGATGAATTTGCTCTCTCAAACGTCGCATAACGCTCAGATAATATTTTTAATTTAGATTTTAATGAAGGCAATAATTTTGAAAATCCCTTCAAGTGGGCTTTTTAAGTTATCAATTGATTCATTGGGTGCAAAAAGGGCGTGAAAAAAAGAATCGTGTTTTGAGAAAATCGAGTTTAAAGTTTTTGAGAGCTTGTAGCTCGTAAGCTAACGGTTCAATTTTGCTGATTTATTTTTTAAAATAAATACTGAAGTTTATTCCAGTGAGTGATCAAATTTAATTATTAAATTAAATTTTTAAATATATATATATTAAATTTAGCTATTGACGCCCTTTTTGCTTTAAACATTTTTTATCGCTCTGATATTGATAAAATTTGGTATGAATGCAAATATTTGGTAAAGCAACAACTTTGTTCAAGTCATTTGTGTTATTCGAGTTATTACTGATATGGGTGCTGTTTGAAAAATGTTCTGCAGCTCTCTTTGAGTCCATATTAGTCATAAGCGGGGCTCGGATTTTGATGACCTAAAAACTGCAAAAAATGACCTAAACAAATGACCTAAAAACTGCAGAAAATAACCAAAAAACTGACTAAAATGACCTAAAAACGCAAAAAATTTCACACAAAATAAACAAAAAATAAAGCTTTAAAAATAAAACATTACTAAACTTAACATGTATGTTATATAATTTTTATACATAGCGTTACAGTATATTAAAAGGTAAATAATTCAGTTATTAAAATTGAAAGAACGTCGATTGTCTGGAAAAATGTTTTTGTAAACAGGAAAATTTCTTTCTACTTCTGCACTGACGAGAGGAACATATTTAAAAGACGATATGTCATCGGATCTAAGTTCCTTTTCTAATTTCATAGTATTAAAATTTTTACCCCCTAATATTTCAGCAATAGAGCATGAAAATAGAGTTACTAAAAATTAGCATTTCCTAAGTTTTTATCTAACACTTGTTTCATCTTTCTACATACCCTTTCGTCAGTTTCGCCACGCGCAGAGAATTTTTCATCGAGATCTATAAGCAAAGCTACTCCTTTTTCAAAGGTAATATTTGTGATTGAAGGGACTCTATTGTTAAAGGAATATGTTTAAAAAGTTGCATTTTTAAAATTTTCAGTACGAAAAAAAAAACAAATAAATTCTTTAAAATTTACTCTAAAATGACCTTAAAATTGAAAAAATGCTCTTAAAATTAAATATGTCCAAAAATGACCATAAAGTAACATAAAAATAGCTAAAAATTACCAAAAAATGCCCTAAATCTAGTAAAAATGACCTGAAAACTAAAACCGATAAAAAACGAAGAAATGACCTAAAAACTTTTCATATTTGGAATTAAGGAAACAAAAGGACGTTCTAAATAACAAGGAAATGTCCTAGATGCAGCAGAAAATAGCTCACATGTCATCGAAATCCTAGCCCTGGTCATAAGTAATGGTACAGAGTAATATACAAACACTTTATTATTCAAGTGATTAATAAGATTGTTAATTTTATTGGTTTATTGACCTGCATTTGTTTTTATTTATTTACCAATTATAATTGATGGAATAAATTATTTATTTAATACATATTTTTAATGACAGAAGTGTTATAAATGCAATATAGTTTCTGAGTTTAGAAAAAATTAATGATGTTTTGTCCAGTACCATTTTTGTGTCAGGAAAATACGGATTGGCTTGAAAAATTTGTTGCAAAACCGCGTTTTTATGATCCCTATTCGTCAGATTCACATGAATCGTTTGTTTCTTTTTCAAAAGTCTTTTTGAGCATATATGCATTTTCCGGTCGTTTGAAAGGCGTAGGGACAAAACATTATACATTTTTCTATTCCATTATATTGACCAAAAATCTGTCTATATCTCGACTACTTTCATTCAACTTTACGTCACCGTTTTCTTCCTCTAGCATACATCACACGATTCAAATGAAGTAGATGAATTAATACAAATAATGTCGACTTTTTGATGTAAGACGTTTCTGTAGCCCGTCCCATTCTACTCTGGTAGGGGTTACTTTGTTAAAGCCATTATCCAACGATGGAGTGGCATCGACATATAGATGTAGTCGATATTACTAGGAACTGCTCCTGCAAGATCGATAATAGAGGAGCGACGATGAAGTGGACCAAAGTGTTCCTCTGATACATACGGACACAGTTTTTTGTACTTTCCCTAACAATTTGCAATTAGACTTTGTTTTTAGTGCTATCCAATACACACAGGCACCGTATAGCAAGAACGGCCTCACTATAGCTATATAACTACTATATCACTTTCTACCGTGCAATATTCGGAGTTAGTCCCTATGCTTTACCTATAGCATTCTTACAGGCATATAAACAACATTGGCTTTTCTAATTCGCTCAAGAATATCCGGTTTGCAGCTTAACTCTCTATCCAAAATAACTCCCAAGTATTTAGTCTCTTCCACGTAGTATAGCTGAGTGCTATCAACACTTGGAGGAATTATAACCGGAATTTTGTATTTCCTCGTAAAAAGAACCAGTTCAGTTTGAACTTTGGAATTATCTCCAGCCCCCAGCTTTTTTGACCCAGCAGCTCCGAGAGAGTGTTAGGAAACTTTTCCTGTGACTCATAGCGACTCATCCACTGGAAGCTTCATGAGTGCTCTAATGATTGCCCCCGGAAGAACATTGCTAAAGCCGTCTTTGATATCTCGAAAAGCTACCATTGTGTTTTTCTTGTAAAGAAAGGAATTCTCTATAAAGCCTTCTTGGGAGTGCAGGGCCGTTTATACAGACCTTGAAAAAACTGTCTTAAAGTAAGCTGCAACATTTTTAAGACAGCTTTCGCTGAAATTACACAAGCCCTTATGTGCTGCAATCCAGCATCCATTACTGTCTTACTTTAAGGCAGTTAAATCGTAAAACCAGCAGTAGCTTCGCTGAATTTCAGTTCTTTTATAAGTGAAAAGCCGCTCAACCAATATGAAGTTACTTACTTTAAGTCAGTTAAATTTGAAAAGCAACATTAGCTTCGCTGAGTTTCAGCACTTATTATTAGAAAAAGTAGCATAACCTCTCTTTAAAAACTACATATATTTCAATACTAAAAAGTATACTAAGTGTATTTTTTAAGATATTTTCAGATTTTTTAAAATTTTCAAAAATAGAAACGTGGGCGCTTTTAATCAATAAAAGAAAATTAAGTTCGAGAATGAGACAAATCGGATGAAAACTACGCCTACATCCCTACAGCCCATACTTTATTTGAGTATATGTATTTATGTATAGATAAAGTACCTATATCTATACTATGTTCATCTATGTATATATACATATAAAAACCAATTGCTGTGCGTTGTGTAGAAATAACAGAATTTGGTTAAAGGTGAAATGTATCAAAAAAATCATAGAAAAAAAAGGGGAGGGGTAGACTTTTCCACGCCGACAAAGACCAATTGAATACAAATGTAAACGGCTGGCTCCACGGATTTCGCTCAAATTTAGTATATGAATTGTGTGCTTTCTAAACTATATTTGTACATACTTACTTTTTAACTAACGTTTGTTTTGTTACTGCAATATTTTTTACTATCAAAGTTTTTCTAAATTTAATGTTAACAAATTTCTGTCATTTTGGCACCAAAAACATTTACATATCTTCAAATTTTTAGAGACTTTTAGTGCAATGACTTTTTCATAAAACATAGGCTTTTTTATTTGCTCGACTTTTGAAATCATATTTTCTTCAGGAGCAGCAAAAATTGTTTCGTTGAATTTAAAATCAACAATTTAACCCTATACGTCAAATTAATGTAAGGTCCTGCTGAAAAAAAGAGCAAGACTGCCTGATTTTGAACAGGCAAGCTTTAAAATTTTGAATTTCAACTTCCTACTGGCTGAAATTAAGGCTGCCTAATCTTTATATAAAGAAGACGCTTGAATTAAGGCTAATGATGATTTTAAAGCAGTGCTTAAAAGAAGACTTCGTTTTTTCAGTGAACGAATATGTGCCTAAATCAAATTTTCAAGTGTTTTTAGCAGAAAATATGATATTCTACCCGCCTTAGAGATAACTACTAATTTAACCTCCCTCCATTTGGATGGTATGTATGTCATAACAAGCCAACATTTGAAAACTATACATCATGCAATCAAAACGATATCGCTTCGACGAAACTTTAATCGAATGTTACATGATGTTAAAGTATCGTCAAACGAAATCCGTCATACGTGATGAGTGCCTAGAAGATTTTTTAAGTAAACAAAAAAAAAGAGCAATAAATATTCAGTGAATAAATATTGCAAATTTGTGTTGGCATACAATTTTTACAACAGACAATAAAAATAATATTAATTAAAAAAAAAATTCAAAGAAAAAACAACAATAAAATAAAAATTAATTTAAATTATTTTTAAACAATGCAATGATTGTTTAAATGTTGAACAGACTCGTTTACTGTAGATTCTGTTTGTTAAACAGTTAAAATTGTGTGTGTGTGCAAGGAACCTTGTTAGTTGTTGTTATTGCTACAGATGAGCTGAATAGTTGTATCCAGTCAAAGTCAACTTTGGAGCTTTTTAAAGGAATATCCACGCTGATGTAATGATTTTTTTGTTGTTCGTGTTGTTGCTGCTATTTTTCGCTTCAGTCTTTGTAGCATTTTCAGCACGCTGTGAACCGAATTAAATACCAAAATTGAATGCGCAATGAAATCAAATCATTTTCTGTATACAATATTATTGGGAATGTTTCTGTTGTTGTGGTGTTTTTTTTTGTTGAGAAAACAAACTAAGTTAAAAAAATTGGCAAATGACAGGCCAAAAATCTTTTATTCGGAAAAAGGCAAGTAGAATTCCATCTCAATTTATTACGCTCGATTAATTAATCTTTTTGATTAGTTTTCATCATAATTTTTTAATTATAATTTCTGTGGTGTTGACATTTTT
This sequence comes from Dichetophora obliterata, assembly GCA_963920525.1. Lineage (NCBI taxonomy): Eukaryota > Metazoa > Arthropoda > Insecta > Diptera > Sciomyzidae > Dichetophora > Dichetophora obliterata. The sequence goes on along the minus strand of OY986436.1, from coordinate 183,536,564 downwards.
GAATTTAAGAGATATGAAAATGTTTATTGTTTCGGAAGTTGAACCATTAGGTAGAGTGTCCAATCTCGATATTTTCGGTATTATATGCTCGAATCCTGGAACTGATTCGGGATTTTGTAAACTAAACTAAGAAAAAATGTAATGAGTATTCTTATATACATAATTAATAGCATGCGCGTCCCTGGCATTGGTTAGGATCAGCATAATTCATACTCAAATAAAAGTAAAATTATAGAAAAAATATTTACAGAAATACATGATGATTAGGGTCAACCACATGAAGAATGTAAAAGAAAAATCCGAAATGTACAGAAACAGCAATCGATCAATATCAATAACTCGTTTGCTTAAACTGTTTCGACAGACGATAATTATGAATAAATATCGCCGTTTTCATTTGATGATGACATTTTTTTAATTGCTACATATGTTGTATTATATAATTCCAAAAAAAATAATTTTGTATTAGAATCACAGACAGAATCACTTAATCAAAAGAACTTGAAAAAACATAAATTTATGACGAAAAGTTGTAGTCGGTGGTGGTAGGAAAGTTTGTGGAGAAGAACGCTTATGGCCAATTTCTTTACCGAGTACTAACTTTCGCTTATCCGTGGTCTAGCTGGTTCGCGGACTAACTTTTGAACAGAGGATTCAGAAAAGTTAGTACTCGGTCATTTCTTCACTTTCTTAGTCTTCGAATTAGTCTGCAAACGAAGTATTAAAAGCATTTATGGAGTTGTATGGGCGCGTGTAAACTCTACTCGCTAGTTCTTTCCACAGATGCTGAATGACGTTTAAGTCCGGTGACTGAGGTGGAGTCTGCGAAAGTTTGGGAAAGTTGTGGATCAACCAAAGCTTTTCAACTCCCGAAGTGTGTTTGGAATCGTTGTTCTGGTAGAATGCAAAGTTGTCTAGAATGTCCAATTTCTCTGCGCTCTGTTAGAAGTTTTCCTTCAGAATTTTGAGATAGACAAATCTCTACATTTTGCCTTCTATAAAATGCAGATTGCCTACCCCCAGCACTAGACATCTGCACAAACCTAAAACAGCCAAATAGACTGTCGAACAGTCTGCGCAAACACGTGTTTGCACAAACAGTCTGTGTGGTCTGTTTGGCACTTTAACGAAGAGTGGAAAATGAAAAGGTTGAAATAAAAATATTATGTTTTCAAATTGTAAATAGTGCCGACACGTGTGTTAAGTTTGTGTTAATATGAATGAAAATATTATAAAAACAGTGTAAATAAAACTGTAAAATACCGAGGAAGTGTTCAATTTGCAAAAAAGCAAAAAAAAAAAAACAAGTTTAACCAAAAATCAACTGCAAAACATGAACATAAAGAAACTCCAGATGAACAGCTGATTTTGACAACTAGCTCGCTTTTCTCTGCTTTCTACTTCATTCCTCTCCGAGTCGGCCCTACTTGGTTATTCTGCCATGCTCGCTGTCTGTATTGATGACGAGAGTTACTCGGAAAATCACGATGACGCAAACCAAAGATTTACCCTCTACCAAAATCGTTCAAAGCGCCTAAAGAAGTTTTCACTTCAAAAATAACTACTAGCAATTGTAACGGTGTTTTTTGCTTGCTTGTTATTTTGTCCGATTATTTGTTGAACACAAGAAACTAAGCTCTTAGTCTTAATCGAAACCGTTTTAGTCTGAACAAGGTTTTTTTTGTTGTATTTTTGACATGATCATAATAGCGAGAAACAAAGTAAATAAAAGACATACCAATTTTTTTATTCCAGCTACTTCGTAATAAATTATATATTTAATAAAACTAAAATTTAATGTATTAAAATTACTTTTGCTGGTTCTTCTTGATGCTTATTCCCATGCTTTAATATAATAATAAAATTTTCCAACATACTTCGAGCAACTTTCGAGCTCGAGAGAGCGATTTTATGCTTGTCCTTCTTCTCTTTCTTAAGCTAGAAAAAGTACGCAAAAATGTTTAGCACATTGCAAGTTTCTAGAATAGAGTACGTTTTATAAGTTTTTATGTTGTTATTTTTCAATTGGAGATATAGCATTTTAATTTATATCCTACACCATCTTCTACTTGAATTAAATTTACTGCCCAAATTTCAGCTGAATCAGCCCTGTAGTTTTGGAGATATAGCATTTTTATTGATTTCTGGGCGGTAAAAGGTGGGTGACAAAAAATGTTCTCATACTATTGCATTGTCCCTGACTTACATATGTATGTATTCCAATCCCGGAAGCTTTTCTCGATTTCGGGATTAGTCCGAGACTGAAAGCTTTAAGAAGTAAATACATAATTCAAAACGTTTTTAATACAATTTTTATTACTTATTACTTGCAACTAAAAAATGTAAATTAATGCATTTATAAAGCAACACAAACAAAACATAACACATTAAGGATATTCACAATTGTGTTGTGTTCAGTGTAGTTAAAAGAACCCGTGGTATCGATGCCACACTTTACCGAGCGGCTTTTATATTTTTGTTGTTTTGCATGAAATCTCTAAAAACCAAAAGTGTGCTAATTTAAGGTAGCTTAATGATATGTTTAAAGAACGTGGTTTTTAAAGTTCCATTTACAACTGATCGGTTGCCAGTTATTTTCTAATCGCAAAAATGGAATTTGCTCAATAGGCAAGTTAAACTCTTTTAAGCCATATATTAATAAAATACCCAGTGAACCAAAACTACCGTTTTCAAATTCATTTATGAACATTTTCGGGTAAAAACGTTCATTTTCGGCACTCATAAATTAACCCTTTTTGTATCATTTGTCGGACTAAAATGCCGCTCAAAAATGAGCCTTATTTTGTACGGAAATGAGTTAAAAAATAACCATAAATTGTGCTTTTTTTGTTCAGAAATGAGTTAAAACAAGAACCATAGAAAATTTATTTTTTGGCACTCGGAAATGAACCCTTTTTGAATCAATCGCCGTACGAAAATGCTTTTCAGAAACGAACCTTTTTTCTTCAGAAATGAGTTAAAAAATTAACCATAGAAATGAACACAACTGGTTCATTTACGAGGAATTTTTAGCTTCTAAAATGATTCTTTTTCGACTTAAAATAAGTTTTTTATGAATTTTGCAAAAGAAGTAGAGTTTTTAAGTATGGAAAAGTTTTCACGAATTTAATCTTCTATAGCAAGCACTTTTAAGTGACAAAATAAAAAAAAAAATAAAAAAAAATTCTATCCAAACGTTCGCAAAACTCTCACCTTACGCAAAACCTTCGCTTATGGTTCAGTGGGTATTTAAAATTGGATAGTTAATTTATTTGCATAGCAATAAAAAACTATAGTGGGAGGTTTAGTTTAGTTTAGTTAATTGTTACTACCGAATAGAAGTACAATAAGAACTGATGTCTTTTAAAGTACAACATAAATACATTCAATATATTTTTATATAATGACAACTAAGCTTTTAAATTAACATGAATTAACTTGACAAGAGTAACATTATTTGTATAATTTGAATTTATATAAAAGCAAATAAGAGCAAAATAAAATATTAAATCAAAAATTATGAATTTAGAGGTTTCAAGAGAAGAAGAAAGAAAATAAAGATAAAATTCTATTTAAAGGGTGCTCATAAATGTGGTTTCCAACTTTGGCCAAAAAACCACAATATCACGTTACCACACTATTGTGAATACCCTTATTGTTAATAAACACAAAAAAACTTATATAATATTTTTGACCAGCAAATTGTTTTACTTTAAAGAACAAAAAAAAAAAAATATAGAAATAAAATACAGAACAGTTTAGGGTATTATATAAATGTTAAAATTTTTTTCATGTTTTTTGTGTTTAAGGCAAATTAAGTTTGCAAAAGCTGTTTAAAATAAAATTTTTTGTTTTAATTATTTTCCAAAGTAATTCATTAAGCTGATCAACTCGTCTTATTTTTCATTAGAGAGTTTTGTTCAGATGTTATTACACCGTGCAACAGTTGTTTTCACACTTGATGAAGACCATATATACGTAAAACAAGAGACGTTATGTAGTAAAACTGCGTTCTCAGTTTATCGCCATCACGTCAGGATTTTTTTTAAAAGGACTTTAAAGTTTCAAAGGATACACCACTTTCAAAAAATTAAATCAAATATTTCCACGAACCATATGATAATGATATGGGTATCAAATGAAAGGTAAGAATCTCAGCAATGCACACAAATAACAGATTTTAATGGATCTGGACCAAAAATTTCAAAAATGTCCTTTTGAAAATTTTAAAGCTTAATATCCTTAATATCCTTTAAATAATTTTCCCTGAAAAAAATGTATGTTGAAGAAGAACATATTCTGTAAATTAAATGTAAATTTTATTATTCTAGCTTTACTAGTTTAGTAGAAAAGAAAAAATTATTAATCCTGTTTCAAAAAATTGTGTGTATATAAAAAAACTAAATAAAAATTAATTAAAATGTAAACGTTGACTTTGCCGCTAATGCTGATCATCTGTGTCACGACATATTGTCCAACAATATTCTGCCATCATGTGGCATGCACTTTTTCCTCTAAATCGATTTTCAATCGTCGCGATTTCTTGATGAAAGCGCTCACCATGCTCATCACTGAAATTTCCCAAATTGTCGGAAAAAAAGTCAAGATGGTTGTCTAGAAAATAAATCTTAAGCGACATATTCACACCCATTTCACCAAAGTTTTGTACTAAATTCCTGACTATATCTGCATAATTATCCGATTTATTGTTACCTAAGAAATTTGTTGTTATTTCTTCCAAGCTAGACCATGCATTTTTTCAACAGAAGATAGTAATTCTGGAAACTCATTGTCCTTCAACAATTTATTTAATTGTGGTCCATTGAATACACCTGAAAGTATATTAGCTTAATTTTATGTTTTACATTTTAACTTTATAATATACCAGCATCAATTTTCGCATTGCTAAATTTTGGGAAAATAGTCCCAAGATACTTCATAGCTGTACTTTCAGAGTCCAGAGCGCGAACGAAGTTACGAATTAGTCCCAACTTTATATGGAGGGGCGGAATAATGATTTTTGATGACGGTACAAGTGGCATGTGATCAATGCTGTCGTGACCAAGTTTATATATTACACGAGCAGGCCATTTGTGGTCAGTGTAATGCAAATCACGGCTTCGACCTTCCCAAAGACATAAAAAGCACTGGTGCTTGGAAAATCCTTTTTTTAAACCAGTGATAATTGCGACTATTTTTAGATCGCAACAAATTACCCAGCTATGTAGATCGTAGTTTATCAATTTTAAAATAACTTTCATATTTTCATAGTTTTCTATTATATCCGTTCCATAAATGATAGGTACTGATGGAAACAAGTTACCATTATGAAGCAGAACACCTTTGAGGCTTTTTACTGAACCATCTATAAATAGACGCCATTCATCTGGAACGTATGGGTGACCGATGGCTTCAAAGAGATGTTCAATATTTACAGCATATGTAATTCCAGTTGTGGCGTCCAATGCAAAGCAGTTATCAAAAGACTGCATGTTTGAGCGCTTTCGAGCCGATGTTACGCGAAAATCTTCCGAAACTAATCTCCACTGCTGCAGGCGAGACGCCCATATTTCGGAACTTCTCTTTGAAAGATTTGTGTCTCGAATTAAATCATTAAAGTCTGCCTGTGTTATAAGATGACGTTCTGAAGTGCCAAGCTCACTTTGAGTGGGTACAAATTCCGAAATATTTTCATCATTTGTAAAGTTGCAGTGCGAATCGACTTCAAAGGCATCGGCAACTGGTTGGATCTCTTCAGATGGAGCGGTTGGATTTAATACTGAACGTTTTATTGCTGGTTTAATAGATTCGCAAGAATAGTATTGAATTTGATGACGAATTTGATAGGTAAAACCAGCTGTTTTCGTTTTGCAAAAATAGCACGACTTCACAGAATGCTCGCTACGAAACAACCAAAATCGTTGGGTAAACGTATTTCATGGGATGCTGTTTCGGCTCAACACAGTTGGATCCTATAATGCAACGGTAACAATAGTTGCATGCAACTTCCGGTACATACCATACATTTTGTATATAGTTTATTAAAAAATATTTTTCATAATTTTCCACGAAATTTTTTGAGACTTTACGCGATTTCTTTAAAGGAACGAATAAACCACAAACAACACAAAATTTGTTACGATTGGGACATTCCATGTTTAATCACTATTAATTAGCTTTTAATTCACTGTTTAATAACTTTCTGAATGTTCTTTACACTTTAAAAAAGAGTAATAGATGTAGCGCACACTTTAATTACCACAAGACATTAATCATTTTCATGTAATGGCGGCCATTTTGCAATATGTCAATACGCTTGGCCAGTGATGCAAGTCGTTTCTCAGGTCCAGTGGTGCCAATTGTCTTAAAAGGTAACAGCTGTGCAGACCGCGGCTATTGTTATCGATAAAATTTACATATAATTTACAGAATATGTTCTTCTTCAACATACATTTTTTTCAGGGAAAATTATTTAAAGGATATTAAGCTTTAAAATTTTCAAAAGGACATTTTTGAAATTTTTGGTCCAGATCCATTAAAATCTGTTATTTGTGTGCATTGCTGAGATTCTTAACTTTCATTTGATACCCATATCGTTATCATATGGTTCGTGGAAATATTTGATTTAATTTTTTGAAAGTGGTGTATCCTTTGAAACTTTAAAGTCCTTTTAAAAAAAATCCTGATGTGATGGCGATAAACTGAGAACGCAGTTTTACTACATAAGGTCTCTAGTTTCACGTATATATGGTCTTCATCAAGTGTGAAAAAAAAAAATTGAAAATTGTAGCAGGGTGTTACAAATATAACGCGCTGATGTGAAGCACTGTTCTGATTTTATGCTAGTTGGAGAAATAGTTGTACGATAATCTTAAGCAATTTGTAAGTTTCGATCACAATTGTCTTCACCAAAAAACAAAATTATTTTCTGAGTCAGAATATCTGACAATTCTGTGATTCACACTCATCGTCCTAACAATCTTCTTCAGCCTCAATAAAAAGTTTTTCTAATTCTATATTTATATCAACTTAAATTGAGGGGAACAATAAGGGGATCCCGGGATTGACTTCCCTTATACATACATGCGAACGAAGCAAGTTAATATCCAGTGGGCAAAAGCAGGTCTTTGAAGTGCTTCTAGCAGGCCATCAACTGAATTGGAAATATGGAATTCTTAGCCCTTCCGTGCTCGTTTCCAAGCCCCTTAAACTTTTTATATGAGACGAGAAAATTTTCTAGGCCTTCCTCCCTCGCGACTCTAAAGAAGCCTGCTAGAAGCCCTTCTTGAGAATGTACATTAGAAAGAAAAGCAATATAAATATCAACTTGATATAAAAAAACTTTTGACAATTTCCAGATTTGAACCAACGTCCTCTAATCTGGCGGTCCGGCATCTTATCCACTCGTCCACCGCAGTTGTAAACAAACTTCAGCTTATTTTGCATCATTACAAATGAAAGTAAGCTTTCGGGAGCTCGGGTTCGAGACCCAACTCGGACCAAAAAATTTTTTTTATTTTTTTTAAAATCTACAGTTTTTTACAAATTTTTCTGTTCATTTAAAAATTTTTTTGGAATTTTTTTGTAAATTTTTTCATACAAAAGTAATAGAAAAGACTAAGAATTTTTCCATATAAAAGTTTTCATATAATGTGATATGCAGTGTGTTAGATTTCGGAGACATGGGTTCGCGACCCAACTCGGACAAAAAATTTTTTTTTGTTTTTTCTTTAAGGTTTGATTTTTTTAATTGATCTGATCATTTATAATTTTTTCAAAATTTTTTTTTAAATTTTTTCATATAAAATAACATGAAAAGACTCCAAACCTTCAAAAAGATAGGCCTTACAGAAGCACTCATCAATGCAGCGATCATGGAAGGTATATTGACGCCAATAAAAGCACTGCTAGCATGCTTTCTTTTGCGTATCGCTAGATAATTTGCCCACTGGGTAAAAGCTTATACAAATAAAGACGTAAACAACGATTTGATACTTGCTTTTATGTGGTGAAGAAATGAAATTGTGCATAAACCGAGTATAAAGAGCGTAAGAACTTCGACTTCGGAAGTCCAGCTAATCCACGGCTTAGCTAGTCCTCAGTTCTAAAATCTGAGTATTAGCATCTTAATACGCGGTGAAGAAATGCATTTTCACTGATCCGTCGTTTATGAATTGGCCTAATCCACGAATTAGCGCTAATACTCGGTAAAGAAATCGGCCATTAATAACTTCATTTGACAGAGGGCATGACGTATCACTTGCTTCAGATTCAATATCACATGTTTCTACAGCTTTCTGCCACAAAAACATCCTACACAAAAGTTTCCCTTGATTACTCAATTTCTTCATTCCGAGATATCACAACGGTCCGATTTGGTCTAAGTGGGCCGGTGTGAGGACCTGCTGCCACCTCAACCTAACCTAACCTTACCTCAACAGAAGAAACTATTTTATTTATATTGCAATTTGTACGAAAAGTTTACTTTTTGACATGAAAAATCTCTGAAACTATAAACATATTGATAATCAAAAAAATTACAGACAGTGTTATAATGTGCATTGCAAAAGCTTAATATTCTTGCAGTGTTTTCAGGGAACGTTTCTGGGGTCATACAATGGGGTCATACAACACCACATTAAATTTTTTCACTGACATCGGCACCGAGGGTTAAGCTGGAAAAGGTTGAAGGAAGGTTTTTGCGGACATAAATTTTCACATATGATTTAGCCAGCTCCTTGATGTATCATTGGGGCTTTCCTTTTTGGTCTCGTGGTTTTTTAGAAGGGATGAGGGTTTCTGTGTAGAGATATTCCCATATGATAATACCATCTATCAACGCGTGATATTTTTTTCATATAAGAAGTACAAAGGCTTGATGCAACTGCCAGCATATCAAGTCAGATCAAGTCTAATTAGTATTTTTGTCCACTGATTAATTTATTTTTGCCATAAAGCCCCATGCAACACATAATATACCCAATAAGGCAACTGGAACATGGCTCAATTTGAAAGAAAGACCCCTGTAAACACTCTTGTTCTCTATTTAAAAATGTTTAAATTCGCCAGTCCCGAAATATGTTACGATTTATTTTTCAGACAATGGAAGCAAATTTAATTTCTCTCTGCATTTCTTACCTAAATTAATCGTATAAACTTAACATATTTCTCGTATGTATTGAAACTCGATATAAATTCGTATAAAAAAAGAAACTAAATTCTGTCAAGAAAGTACTTTGAATTGATAATTTAAAAAGCCAGCTTAAAGGGATTGTCAAAATTCTTACCAGAAGGTCAAACCATAAAAAAGAATATTATCTGAACGTTATGCAGCGTTAAGAGAGAAAATTTGTCGAAAAAGGCCAGATTTGTGGAAGGAAAACTAATGGTTGAACGCACCAAGACATCGCACCATCTCACTATGCTATAATTCTAAACGGATTTTTGGCCAAAACCACAACAAATTTCATCGAAAAACCACCGTTTTAAGAGAAAAATAATTTTTCTGAACTCAGTAATTTAATTCTAGACCATTTTACAATATGAAGGACGACAAATAGCAATTTAGGGATTATATATAAAAATCAAAATTTTTCCATCGACCATCACATATCCAAAATACAGGATGGAACCTTTTGTTTTGGGTTAAGTTGTAGGGCGTGGAGTTTTGTCTTTGATAAAAAGATTACTACTTTTTGTACGTTGGCTCATATTTCGCTTCCAAGGACTATAGACCGGGCACAGTGACAATCGATTTTCCACTTCAAAAATACATTGTTGAGCAAAAATTAACAAAAAAAAACATTGTTTTTAATATTAGGTATTAACATGAGAAAAATTCTAGCGAGTGTAGATATCTAAAAACATATTTGCAAAAAATTTGCAACAGCAGTAGCATCATAATATACATACACATATGTCGCTTAAATTAATTTATGTTTTCACTGTTTTTTGTGTTGCTCCTAAAAATATGCTACATAATCAACAGCTTGCTTAACCCAAGCAGCATGTCACCAATTTTCAACTTTAACTTTAACAACATGTGCAGCAGCTGTTGGATTAAACTAATCAGACACTAAATAAAAAAGGCAGTTAAACACAAAATCTCCACGGAGCCAAGAAATTAAGCGCACACAAAAATATTTGCATTATTTTCTCATATAAGAGCCAATTGTTGTTTTTAGCTTAGTTGCTGAAAGATATTGTTAGGGATATTAAATGTTGATTTTTGGCATGAAAAGTGTTGCTAAGCCGAACACCAACAACAACAACAACAACAACAAAACGCATTATGAACTCAGAAAGTAAACTCAAAAGTTATTCTTGGCAAAAAGTTAATATTTTTGGTCGAATATAAATATTGCATACATATACAGTGTTGGAAAAAGAAATAGCACAATTTTCATTTGGTTACTTCGCTTCAATATTCGAATCACTAGAATCAATGCAGCACAACTTTGTAGTTAAAAAAAATGAATCAGCATACAAAGGAATTTTAGAGAACCATATGCAACTGTTTGCCTATTTAAAATGAACTTTTATGAAGGACAACTATTCTTAACACACTTCACGGCTTGTGAAGCAGTTTCCTACTGATAATCAAATAAATGTTTTGCAATGGCCTGAATAAAGTCCTGATCTCAATCATATTGAGAACCTATAGAACGATGTGGAGAAAGCGGGGCAACCGAAAAAGCCGCGAAAATCGGGTGAAATTTGAAATGCCATCCATGACAGAATTCATTTCCTCAAGGCCATTGCCAGTCTTTGGTTGAAATTTGCCTCGAAGATTGAAAGAAGTCATCCGCGAAAAGTGATTCCCTACAAAATATTAACCCGTCGTCAATGAACATTGACCCGGGCTTCAATAAATTTTGCATTCATTTTTTATCTCTAATCTAAATAAAAAAAAAAATATTTCTAAAGAACAGAATATGTTTTCTTTTTCTTTTTCAAATGAATATATTCCCACCGGGAAAAAAGAATCAATTGTGTATGAAAAAAGAATCAATTCACTGTTCCAATTATTGATTCTAGAATTGATTACACAGTGATACAAAAGTGGAAAAAAAAATATGCATGGGTTCTCATGCAGCAATTCTGTTTTGCTGGAGTCCATAGAGTACGAAAAAACTTATACTTTTTCTCAGTCACTTCGTTAAGTAAGTTTTTTTTATAACAAATGTAGTGATATAACGATATTCCCAAAATTACAAGTTCAAACAATCATAAGATTACTCTGCATTAACCGATTTTCAAAATTTTGCTTTTTTTTACAGATCTGATTTGTACCTTTTAACAAAAATAAACATTTAGACAATCAGTTCAAAAATGGCTCAGTTACGGTCGATAAAGTAAAAAAAAAAAAAAAATTAAAAAATGTTCATTTTCATCTCGCTCTAAATTGACCGTTAGGCAGAAAATTCTGCTTTTTTAAATTTTATTGACAATCATATTAAAGTAGGTTTCTAAAACAGGTAAGATCATAAAAATCGGTTACAAAATGAATCAGTTACGCCAAGTTTTGTGATAACATGTTTTTTGGTTTTTTTTTGTGTTTTCTTAGAAATGCTTGCGTTTAATTGGTTTTTTATAAAGATCGCTGCTAGTTTCTCGCTTTATAGACCAGTTGTAGTTAGACAGCATACTGACTTTACTTTTTCCAACATACCGCTGTTCAATTCTTGAAATGTCCTGGTGAAATCGTTCACCTTGTTCATCACTCATCTGCCCTAAGTTTGATGGGAACATATTCAAATGAGCGTGGAGATGGTGCAATTTGATAGACATTTTTCAGCCCATTGCATGGTAGGCAGACAGCATTTCGTGTACTACAGGGTCCGACAAAATTTTTTTTTTTTTGAAATTTCTATAAAAAAAAACTAATAAATATTTTCTTAAATTTCTTTTTTTATTTTAAAGTACAATTCTTCCGGTTAATAACAGAAAATAATTTGATTCAAATGGCTGCCTCGGCTGGCCATGCAGTAGCCTATACGATCGGTCCAATTTTTAAGCACATTATCGATTGTGTGCAGCTGTATTTCACCAATGGCTTCACGAATATTGTCCTTTAAAGCGTCAATTATCTCTGGCTTGTCGGCGTAACACTTATCTTTGAGGAAACCCCACAAATAATAGTCCAACGGTGTCAAATCGCAGCTCAGAGGTGGTCAAACGACATCAGCTCTGCGGCTGATAATGCGATCTTCAAAAACAGGGCTCAAAACATCGAGTGTAGCTTCGGCTGTGCGGCACGTAGCGCCGTCCTGTTGAAACCAAATGTTGCCAATATCCTCCTCTTCAATTTTTGTGAACAAAAATTCGTCCAACATGGCCCGATAACGATCGCCATTGACTGTAACGGCCACTCCTTGCTCATTTTCGAAGAAAAATGGCCCAATTATGCCTCTGGATCAAAATCCGCACCAAAGAGTGACTCGTTTTGGGTGCAGCGGCTTTTCAATGTATGCGTGCGGGTTTTCTGTGCCCCAAATGCGGCAATTTTGCTTGTTTACATACCCGCCAAGATCAAAAAGAGCTTCATCTGAAAATATGATTTTTTGGCAAAATCGGCATCATGATTTTCAAAGTAATGTCGCAATATTTCCCAGCGTTGTTCAAGCGTATACACAATCATATTCGTTCAGCTTTTCAGTTTTTCATCAATTGTCGTATTTGGGGACCTACAAAGATACCTATCGAAGAATATGATTTATTTTTATTATACATAATGTGAAGTATATTTCTCTACTTACCCTCTTTTAATTTCCTATAACTTATTCGCGGAAAAATTTTTTCAAGATATTTAAATGTTGAACCATTTTTGTCAAGTGCTTTGACAAATTACTTTATAAGACCCAACTTAATGTGTAGCGGTGGCAGTATAATGTCCGATGGATTCACTAATGAGATATTTATGCTGTTCTTTTCCCCAACAACAAATGCTGCACGGGGATTCCAATCTTTTTTAATATAATGTTGATCAGTAGCTCGGCTGTTCCATTCACAAAAATAGCAAGGATACTTTGTATGACGTTACGTTCTATGAATAGAAATACTTTCAATAATTCGCACTAGTGCTGAGTTGTGAGTAGGAAAGGAAAAAACAAAAATCGTGTTTGTTGTGATGCAAATTGTCACCCACGCAAATGACGTGAAAGGGGAGAAAGGGGAGAAACGCATGTAAGCATGTGGATAATGACTCCAATTAGTGCGAAATGTAAACAAGAGTTGGCTGAGACAAACTGTGTAACAATCATCCAACTATGATTTTGTATATTAGGCGTGTTTTTGTTTTATTACCTGAAAAATATTTACATTTCTAAGAAAACACAAAAAAAGCAAAAAACATGTTATCACAAAACTTGGCGTAACTGATTCATTTTGTAACCGATTTTTATGATCTTACCTGTTTTAGAAACCTACTTTAATATGATTGTCAATAAAATTTAAAAAAGCAAAATTTTCTGCCTAACGGTCAATTTAGAGCGAGATGAAAATGAACATTTTTTAATTTTTACTTTTTTTTTTTTTTACTTTATCGACCGTAACTGAGCCATTTTTGAACTGATTGTCTAAATGTTTATTTTTGTTAAAAGGTACAAATCAGATCTGTAAAAAAAAGCAAAATTTTGAAAATCGGTTAATGCAGAGTAAACTTATGATTTTTTGAACTTGTAATTTTGGGAATATCGTTATATCACTACATTTGTTATAGAAAAACTTACTTAACGAAGTGACTGAGAAAAAGTATAAGTTTTTTCGTACTCTATGGACTCCAGCAAAACAGAATTGCTGCATGAGAACCCCTGCATATTTTGTGTGTAGCACTGTGTTATTTTTAACATTGTGATGTCCTACAAAAAGTAGTACATTCTTTTCTGCCTTCCACTTGAATCACTGCTGAAATCGATTCTTTTATTCGCTTACAGAATGGATTCTTTTAAATGAAAAAGTATGCATTTTTGAATATGAGAAAAGTATGAATCGCTAAGAAGCCCTTTTGGAATAGATATACATGAATGAATTCCATAATGCATAGGTTTGTGTGGCAGAATTGAAAATCTTTTATTCTTTTTTAAACAATTAATATAAAATGTTATTATAATAATTCAAATTAATAGAGATAATTATTAGGTAATTTGAAGGAATAAATAATATTTATACAGACAAGATTTAAATTATAATAATAAAACATTTATTGCAAAAATGTAGGTTGTTCCTTCCGTTTTGCTTTGAATGTATTCTTATAGTATTTACATTTTGACTTGCGTATAGCTTCCTTCATATCTTTTTGGGACTGTTCCTGGTCGTATCTTTCCTTGCAAATGCACTCTGCATTTAAAAAACATTAAGAAATGAATTTAACAAGTAAAGAGCAATGGTTTTTCATAACTTACCAAACAATACATTATTAAAATTTTCGAGCCTTCTGAAGCAGTTTGTTCCTTCAACTCTGACAAATCAAACAGAAAGTAAAATTTTTAAGAAACGCGTGAAAGGAAAACAACAGAACAATCGTTTTTCAAAAATATCTGACAAAAACATCAACAACAAACAGAAAATACAAATCATAACAGATTGATTCTTTTTTCGCTTATAGCAGAATTTGTTTCAGAATCAATTCGCTTTTCACTTACCATAAAAGCAAGCAAGGAATCTAACAACATTTACTTTATTATATATTGTTATATACTTCATAATCGATTCCTGCAGCAATAAAAACGAATCAATAAATTTTTTGTTTATTGATTCCAATTCATAGGTTTTGCTTTAAATTTATATATTCTTTGGAATACATTCTAAAATGCATCACAAGAATCCATTCAATTCCTGATATTTTTACGAATTAATTCTCATTTCCCGGTGGGTTATTGACTTAATAAAAAACATTAAAAAAAATTATTTTGTGTATAGTTTTTATTTTTAAATTAATTTTTTTTTTGGGTGTGACACACCCAGTTCATTGGCGGTGTGACAAAAAATATGTTCATTGACGACGGGTTAATATAAAGATAAAGAAAAATGCAGCTAGAGGCTTTCGCTTTAAAATGTGCTAATGGGGAGACCACAAAAAAATTTAGTTTTATATACATACATTAGGGCGGGTCGATTTATTTTTCACCAATTTCTCTATGATTTCCGTATTCTATAGGTTATTCCATGAAAATTTGCCGAAGGAACCATACCTCTATCGTTAAAATCGAGTCCCCTACTTTTTGTTGGTAGATTTTTTCCCAAATTGACGTTCGTATGAAATATTACCTACACGTTCACATCCATAACTCAAAAACTATCAATCGGGTTTAATCGCCAGTAGGCGCGTTGGAAAGGTGAGCTCATTTTGATCTATTTACAAAAAAAAAATCTTCAACATTGGTCCAACGGTTCAAAAGTTACGGGCATTTTTGTCCAAATTTTGGAGCATTTTTCCATTTTTTTCATGATTTTGTCCAAGAATATTACTTTCATGGCCATTTTTTGGCCATGCCATACATATAAGGTACAATATTTGAAATAACTTTCGAACATAATTAAATTCTAAACTTTTTTAGGGTATTTAGAATCTTTTTAATTTTCTATAACAATTTACAATGAGAACAATTAATAGTTGAATAAATACAGGTCTCTTTAAATGTATGCTGTGTGAGCAAATTTTTGGACCAACACTGTATACGTACCAGAGGAAATCAAATGCGAAAACATTCCTGAAAATTAAATTTAAATAAGGATGCTTTCACTTCACTTTACTATAAACGTAATTTACTCCGTCTCAAATATTATGCATGTTATGTGAGCTTTTAATATATATTTTTCAACACTTAAACATATTCTAATTGAATTTTGCCAACAACATAGCAAAGCTTCTGTCTGAAGGTGTAAATTCGCACTTAAAGCCTTTTACGACGCAGCAATTATTTTGCCGACTTAATGCTCCAGACACGATAGCTATTCTCTGGCTTTACTAAACAAAATTAAGCGTATACATAGAAGCGTTGATGCTGAAAATCCTCAAAAGTTATGACAAGACGAGCTGCAGCTGTAACAAGTATCAGATGAAAAAAATTGTTCAAAGTTAAGTTTTTTCCTTTTTTACATTGCTACAAGAAAACTTGCAACTCAACGCGATAACTTTGTCGCTGAAGTTTTGCTTGGTGCAGAGAGGTATGGCGTAAGAGCGTATTCTTAAATGCTGGTAAGGGAGTAAAAAGTTTAACTAAGCGGTTAAATGCTAATTTCCGTTGAGGTTGTGTAAATGTGGGTGAATGAGAAAGTTTTGGAGCAGCTGTTGAGGAATGTTATAATTGAGTGGAAATCCAGTTCGAACGCGAAATAAGTAGAGAACAAATATGTGGTTTTTACCACTTGGAAAAAAACTACTTGCTACACCCAAAACAAATTTTTTGTTGAATTAAAAATTATTGCTTTCAATTCGATAAGAATCTTGTCCATTAAGATATCTTGTTAGTAAGAATATGAAATTATTGTCAACGTAGCATTTGAGAGCCCACGAACCCTTAAATCAATTTGATCTTTTCTGAATTTTAATTTAACTTTTTTGAATTTCAATTGATCTTTTCTGAATTTCAATTGATTTTTTCCAAATTTTCAAATTGGAATTTATGAATTTCAATTGTTTTCATCTGAACTTGCCTTAATCTTTTCTCAAATTCAATTGCTTTTTTCTGAATTATAATTGGAAATTGTGTAGTTCGTTGGAACTGCTGAAAAAATATCCAGTAATAGAAATAAACAATAAATAGTAGTAGAAATGGTAGTAGTAGAAGAGTAGTACTAATTGCAGTAGAAGAATTAGTATAAATTTTAGTAGAAAAATAGTTGTACAATATAGAAGTTGAAATATACATGAAGCGATCTGAGGCAATAAAGTGCTATCCCACATAAAACAAGTTTGGAGATAAACGCATTTCAAAGTTTGACGGCTTCAATAAATCGGAATTTTGAATTGTTCATATTTCTCCTTTACAGAGGGTTTTCATTTTTAGAAGTCTTGCATACAATATTATCTGCATACTCAAAACTTTAAAATCCTTCGTCTGTCGGTGGTAGAAAATTATATTAATGCATTGCATACTTTTTGCCCAAAAAAACTTGTTTTTACATTTTCTGAGTCTTTTAAGTAGAGCCAACACCAATCAGCTATTTTGACGGATTGCCAGTCCGCCATTTAATCTTTAGCTGCGATCAGTACCAACTCCATACTGGTAAGGCAGTGCAAGGATGAACTGACCCGGCTAAGTCACCAACTTGACATTACCATAATCTGGGCTCCCGGCTATAGGAAAATATATGGTAATGAAAAGGCGGATGAACTGGCTAGGTGGGGTTACTTCCTTAACTTTGCAAGAGCGGAACCAGTCGCAGTTCCACTAAACACCATTAAAGGAGGAATTCAATATTACTACTTGGCCTTAGCCTGTCGTAGTTGAAGAGGTTTGCCAACCTGCAACACATTAAGGAAATTATGACACCTTGACAACCTAGGCAAAACTCAGGAGCTGCTCCCAAGATTCCAGAACGATATAGCTAGAATCACGGCTATTATTATGGGTCCCTGCTGCATCGGAGTACACGCCGAAAAAGTAGAACTGCCCTTCAAAGCCCACTGTCTTCAAGGAAACACTGACTCACTTCCTGTGCACCTGCCCGGCCCTAGCCATGTCTAGATTAAGAGCGCTTGGCAAGTCCTTCATTAGCAATCTAGAGGAACTTTCAACAGCAAAAATCAACAACCTTTTAACTGTAATCAGATGGTTTAAGCAACCAGCAAGTGAGCTGGATCCAATTCTATGTTTTTAAGTGCTGAGGACACAAATGTAAAAGTAGACAACACTTAGACCTTATTGACGGCTAAATAAACTCACTCAGGTGGGACTGCGACCTGAAAAATTGACTTCATAAGTCTAGTAATTCATTGCGATAAAACTGTTTCAAAATAGTTTTGTTTTGGTGCTTATGTTGAGTACATTCACTGAGACATATTGTTTCACTGGCTTTTTATCCAGTTCTTCAAAAATTATTTTTTTATCATCTTCAGCACAAAAAGTCTTGTCTTCGTCTCAAAACACAGTGGGCGCACATACATTTGAACTAAGGTTTAGAAAACTGTTCTAAAACAGTTTTGTTGCAATAAGGCTGTTCACAGTTTGAATACGCTGGTCTGCTATTTGTGCTATTTGCTATTTGTACGCCAATTTACGAAAGCGTGTTTTGCTTTGTTGCTGTTTTGCATAAAAACGCAAATACGAAGGCACGCGTAAATAAAAGTAGCCCTTGGACGTGTTTTTTGTACCTCGTATTTTTATGCTCTGTCTACAGCCGCATAATCACATACATCACAGGGTTGCATAATTTTTTTATACGACAGTCACATGGTGAGGTGCTCACAGTTTGAGCAATAACAAATGCTATAAATACGATTTGTTGAATGTACGCTTAAACTGTGCATAGCCTTAATGAGTTACTGGCCTCAAGCGTACATCAGCTGCTTATCTGTATGCAGAAAATAGCTCCATCTGTCTGTGAGTAGAAAATATTGCAAAAGTTGATCTGAAGCGTTTTTTTTTTTAATTGATTTGATCTCCAACAACATGATTATCAAATCATTTCTTCATACCATAAAATATTAACTTACCATGTCATCATACCATACCATCACACTATAACATCATACCATATGTAGAACATATTCAATATTATTAATGATTTTCAGGAGAACAATACAATGATAAATTTACAAAGGACGAGGAACAAAAATAGTAAGCCTTTAAACAATAACTAATCTACCTGAATCGCCTGAAGATGTTAAACACAACTACTAAATATCTTCTTTCCGGCATGTTTGCATACCAAAAGAATATTGTTTTTAATATCCCACTCCCATTTTTGCTAAGGGGCTCGTGTCCCTTTAATTTTTGAATAGTCCTTAGGACAAACATTTTTGACTACAAACCAAATTCCATTGTACGCTTTTTGTCTTATTTGTAAATTCTAGGTGTATTTACATGTGTATATAACATCCTCACTGCCATAAGAGATTTCACTTAAAAAGAAATCTAGAAAGTCCAATGAAATTTGCCCAAAATTTGCCCACAGAACAAAGAGTTTTTTATACAGAAAATGAGTTTTATATATCTATATAGATAGTCAAATGGTATGAAAGTACATATAGCCATATATTTTGATTGGGAGGTGATATTGCTTTAATTTCATATGGATTTCGGAGAGGAACACAATGGGACTTTACAAAAGTTACAATACAATCAATAAGCAAGCCTAGATTAATTTTGGAAGCAAATGTCAGGAATGATGTCCATTTTTGGTGACAAGTTATAAACATTTATGTAATAAAGTATTTTTTTTTCTGTTAAAATTTCGATTCAATAGTTTTTAATTATTTGATTTAAAATATTAGAAAAAGCAATGTCTAAAAATATAATTAAATTCTTTTTTATTGCTTTGAAGATAGCTCTTAAAAGGTCTTACAATATTTACTTTTAGCTTTATTTAATTTTTAAGATATATGAAATAAAAACTACACCACCCTCAGCACCTGCAGAAAATTTTATATGTAAGACTTTTTGCCGAAAAATATTGGTAAAAATAATATGTTTATCAAAATTCCAGAGTATTCTTGAAAATTCAGTACAGATTAATAAAGTAATCTGTAAATAAAAATAAGTAAAGCAATCACGAGTTGTGCCATGGCTGGAGATTATGTTAAACGGATGTATCCGGCTAAACTATGTACCTGTGGCCTGGTCAGCGAGGGTTGTATTCCTATCGAAAGTAGGAAAGAGCAGCCAATTGTATCTGAAGGACTCTAGGCAGTAGCGTAACTATATTTTATGCACCCGCCCGCAGTTTTCTAAAAGCGCCCTGCTATTTACTTTTAGATTAAAACTATGTTAGGTTACTAGAAGCGTAGGAGAAAACAAGAGAACTCTTAACAAAAAAAAAAGAGAACAAGAAGAGACTTTTTAATTCAATAGTCAGCACTAGAGAGTATAAAAATATGCACGATAAAACTTGATTTATGCGCATTAAAAAGCAGGAAAAATCGAAAATATGCTCGTTGAATTAAAAAATATGCGTAAATAAACGTAAAAACTTAAAAATAATATTAACTTATACTGAGCAACTTCGTTTTCAGTCTTTTTGTTACTATTGAATTAACTTAAAAAAAAAACAATATAAAATGCAGTTAAAAATTTTTCAAATTTTAGAATGGTAATAAACTACCAAGTGTTGCTTTAAATTTTCCATTGAAAAATTTCTCCGTTTTTCAGTTAAAAACGATGAATATGCAGAGAATCTACGTTCAACATCGCAAGATGTTGCCGGCCAATATCTTAGGTTTGATAATTCTTCGGGCGAAAGTTTGCTCGCATACTCACTAAAAATTCGTTTGTTTTTAAACAAAATTTTTCGAAGACTTTATGTCCTTAAATCCTAAATTTCGATGCAATATGCAAATGCATATTTTTATCCTGTCTAGTCATCATTTATTACAACAGTTATATATTATAAATATCTTATTTTATAAATAAATTTATATATTATTTTAAAAATCTATTAAAAAATTCATTCTGTTAAAAAAAAGCAATAACGTAAAAACATTTTTTATAATATCAAATATAATACAATTTATAATAAATATTATAAGATTTGATCAGAAATTAGGTAAAAAGAAAACATATATCAATTATTTAAAAATGTTAAACTAACTTAAAGTTTGAAAAATGAGATAAATATTTTCTTATTGGTGAAATGATAATTTTAAGATGTTAAGTTTAAGGTACTATTACAGTAAGTAGCTATAAAAACACCTTTTTACCTAATATTATTAACTTTAATGATTCAAATTTTTTACATGATGAAGAATTATTCATCAAAAAATTTATTGTCTTTATAGTTGTTGTTAATTTCCTAAAGGGCGTTGAAGTTAGCGTGTTTAAAGAATTGTTGCACATAACAACATTGGTTTCTCATCTCCAGCATTTACAAGCGTTTGAAAGTAGAAAATCAAAGTGCATTCTTGAGTTAAGGGTTGTAGTTGAGCACTCAACCTCAATAAAAAAAAAATAAAAAATAAAAAAATGTCATGCGTTGAAAAAAAAAATGTACAAAAAACTCTCTTTTTTGCCGAAACTTTCAGCCATACAAAAACAATAAAAGTTTTTTGGCTTTTTATAGGTCTAGTGCTTAGCAGAGTCTATAAAAATCACAATGAATCAAGATTCATTGAAATCGATCTAGTAGAATTCCAGATATCTTAGAAGCCAATTCGAAAAACCTTGTTTCGAGAAAAACGTGATTAAAGATTTAAAGGTTCTTGAATATTACGCTACATGCGAATATAATATCTGTTATAATTTTTTTCTATTTGATATTTTTTTCTAAAGTTGTGTATACGTATTCTTAAGACGTGGATTTTACATTTGGAATCTGTTAACTAAAGAATTTAACTAACGTCACAAAATATAACTGAATGATTAAAATAACATCAGCAGCTGACTTGCTGAAAATATGAAAGCTAACGGTTAAATCGACTTCGACCATAATCAAGTTTTGCCAAGCAAAGGTGACTTTTGCTCAAAAAATCGACTTTTTTCAAGTCGATTATTGCACCCTGAGAAATCGTCTGTACATGACTTATATTTTATTTAAGCACATATTATTGAATTATTTTTCATTTATTGTTGTTAATTTTAAGCTCGTAGAGCTATGAGAATTGGCACGAATATCTTTCTTAGCAAAATTAAGTAATGTTGAAAAAGTTATACAAATCCGCCCTCTACCACACCCACCTCCCATATAAACGAAACCCATTTTTGTCTGAAACTTCATTAAGTCTTCGTTCCAAACAGCGAAATTTGCTACATCAATATCTTTTGTGATTATACAATAGATAAATGGAAAATTTTATAGGTGAATACCACTCCCATTTATCATATTTTAGTAACTCAGCCTTTAAAAATACTACCAACACAAGTTAACTACAGCAAGGAAATTTTAAAAATTCAGTTGTTTTGTGTTTGTATATCTTCCGTTTAAGTAAGTTTTGGTGTAAAACTTGGTGTAACGTAGTTTTAATAATTTTTTCGTGAAAAACTATAGTCAATCTTTCTCAAAATTATTTTTTAAACATTTTTAAAAATTTGTATCCCGCTTTTAGTGTTTACTTTTATGATAAGATTCAAACCATATGTTAAAAATGTAAACAAACACATTAATTTGCCAGATATAAAAAAATTAAACTTTATTTTGATATACAAAAAAAAAAAAAAATAGGTTAAATAATATGTGAATAACAAGAAAAATTTTATTTTTAAAAAATGTAACTTTGACGGCTTGTCATAACGAAACGGTTGCAACTATTAAAAAAATTCATTTTGATTTTTTTACCAAGGATATTTTCTATTGAAAGCTATAAAAAATTGGAAAAAATTAAAACATCGATATACCATATTTTCGGACGCATATTTTACACTGTGTGTCGTTCTCCACTTCATTTAAATTTTCATCAAGGGACTTGAGGGCGCCCCTGGCTTAGTTGCGCCCGCCCGCAATGCGGGCTCTGCGGGCTCTGCGGGCCCGCGTTTTACGCCACTGACTCTAGGCCAATAAGTCTAATCTCCTTTGTACTCAAAACGCTCGAGAAACTGATTGACTTGCACTTAAGAAATTATGCAATTCAGTTATCAACCAACCAACACGAATACACGAAAGGGAAATCTGTTGAAACGGCACTACACCAGTGTTGCCGTTTTACACTTTTTAAAAGTAGTGCAATTTCAGTTTTTGGGGAGTATTTTTGCTGTTTTAGGAGTACTTTAGTAGTTGAAAATAAAAACAAAGTAGTACTTTACCAAAACACATTAATAATTATATGAAATCTAATTATTTGTCCTTATTTTAATTTTCTTTCTTTTCTCATTTAATGTATTCATTTTCTAAACAATATTATTTTGAATATGTGAAACTATTCCAACATTACTATTCAATATTTAAATTATAACATACCAAAAAAAAAAATCATAAAAAACTTGCAGAAATATTTAATATATGGGGCATTTCATACAAAATTTGCCACCAACATTTTTTTCCGCCATATAAATGTATTTTATAGTCATTAGTCACATTAGATACTAATTTTTTTATTTCAATATAAAACAAGGAGTTTTCGAAATTTTTTTTAATACATTACGTTTTAAAAAATGGACCCTTTTCAATCGCTTATACTGCTGTATCATTTATCTTAATAACTGATCCAGATAAAAAAATTTGTTCCAAAGAAGACATGTGCGCTCTTATGTTAGCTTTCGAATGATGTTTACTAAAACTTATTCATATTATTTTTTGATTGCGAAAAATGGAGATTTGCAACAAATTGTTTTTTTTTAATTTGGACCTAATTTTTTTTTATTTATTAATATTCGTTATCCTTCGTCTAATACTACGTTCATACTACGGCATAAATAACTTAATTTGCCATAAATTACATCACTTAAATCAACTGCGTTCAAACTAGCTGTTCGTAATTGTTTTGACAGTTCGTTGGCAACTCATATATTTGCTTATTTTGTGGCAAAAGTATAAAGTTTAAAGTGAATTTAAACATTTTATGTTTTATTTAGCATGTCCGACCAGGAAAAAGTGATCTTTCCACTATTTTCAATTTTTGTTTATAGATATACTGTCCCACTATGTACTTAAAATTAAAAAAAAAAACAAATAAAACGTTCCATAGTTTCTTTTTAATTTTCAAAATTCTATGCTGTAACATGTTGGTTATCTTATTGTCTTTCTAACGAGCTGCTGTTACCTTCTTAGCAGTTCAAGGTTTCTAATACCAAATTCAGACATAACTTTGATCGTTTGTTTAAGCTCACATCCTGCACGTACTCTTTAAATTTTCCCGGTTGTGACAAGTCAATAACCGTTGATGTAGAACGACACACTTGTGTTAGTCCCAGCTGGCCAGCATCAAAGACACCCCATAGCTGAGGCCACAATGACGAAAATTCTTCAACATTCAGACTACTTGGTTCGCTGAACGATTTGCGCTAGTCAGAGCTAATGGATGCTCATAGCACAGCTGGTGAATGAATTGGAATTTGGGAATACGAGTTATGTGAACGTTCGATAACTATCGTTCTGGATCCCGGCAGCGAACGTTTCAAAAATGCATCGTTTATATGCTCAGCTCTACCATAGCAACGAAGAGCAGCCAAGTCTTTCACGCAAATTGCCACTGGTTTATGATTTCATACAACTTTTGTATGGCCTTCTCATTGTTGGCATTGCAGGCTAGACCATAAACAGTGTCGGTTGGTAGAGCTATAACTTCGGCCGACTGCAATCAACTTCGTGCTTGATTACAGCATTTGTAAAATGTGGTCATAGGTTCATCAGCAGAGCTAGCATCTGCATAAAATAAGCTTGTTTGTGAGCACAAGCTGGACAATCAGCATCAATTGAATCTGCGTTCTCCCAAGCAGCTGCACCGCCCATAACATGATCCACTTCCTATAACATTGCAGGAATAATAATAATATTTCGTATCAAATACTTGGAGCACTACTCACCTTTAGCCTTGGAAAGGTACGTGTTAAAATGTTTTAATTGATGTTGCAAATGTAAGGACATGTATTGCATGAAAAGCGATGACCTGTAGTATCTTCCTCTACCATTAAAATATTACCGCAAGTTGGACAGAACAACAAAATATTTTTGTGAACTTTGAGTTTTGGTTATTTACAAAAATGACAGCTTGTGATGCGATTTTTTCGATTATTTATCGAAAAAACTAGTGCTGACACCGATTGCATCTTAATTTAAGTGGTAATTTATGATAAATTACTTAATTTCGAAGTAATTTCATTGATAGTTTTTCCACGGCGAAATTACTTAATTTGGACATGATTTATGCATAAATTAAGAATGAGCCGTAAATTACGATAGTGGGAACATGGTATAAGGCCTTATTAATTTGGAAAAACTGTCATTAATTGCAAAAGACTTAGAGCTAAACTTTTTGGGTTAATTCCCTTCAACGAAATTAAAACTTCATCATTGAATTTTATTCAAGATACAATTTGTCTCTTGATAATACAATTGATGATACAATTTGGCTCTATATTATATTGTCGACATATTTGTTTCATTTTCGATATTTCTGTTTGAATATTTTGAGCTGATTTTTTATTAGAATTGCTGAATTTGATCCAATATATTTTTAATTTAAATCTAAATAAATTTATTCATCATAAAAATCCAGTTTTTTAAAAAGTCATCAGAGCAGTACTTAATTTGACAAAATTTGTAATACTATATTACTTTAAATAACCCCTTTCTAATTGGAACTAAAATATGTATCCTTGTTTTCTCTGATTGAAACACAAGATTTATCTTATTGGTAATATTTAAAATTTATGTGAGAAAACTGAAATATATTTTACTTAAATCATTAAGTTCATGACATTTACTTTAAGCTGGATCTGAATAAGCTTTAAGCTTATATTGCAAAACAAAATCTTGTTTGAGCCTATTTTTTGTTCAAGCCAGTTTAATTCAGTTACCCAAATTGGTCGAAAATATTACGTTTTTTTTTCTTATTTGTCGAAAGTTCTTCCTCACCAAATTCATCAAATATTTACTTTGAATATTCAAAATCAGGTGTAGATGAACAAGAAAATTTAACGAACAAAGTGAACGACACAAGGAGACGTTCATAGACAATTATTTTTAGCAGTAACGGTGAGTTCACATGAGGCCGTTTTCTGCTATTTAGAAATAGTAGTAGATTTTGTATTTGGAAAGTATTGTAGTATTCACGACTAAAAAGGAGTAACCACCAAATTCATCAAATATTTACTTTGAAGTTTCAAAATCAGGTGTAGATGAACAAGAAAATTTAACGAACGAAGTGAACGACGCAAGGAGACGTTCATAGACAATTATTTTTAGCAGTAACGGTGAGTTCACATGAGGCCGTTTTCTGCTATTTAGAAACAGTAGTACTTTTTGTATTTGGGGAGTATTGTAGTATTCACTCCTCAAAATTAGTAAAATACTACAATTGTAGTACTTTTGACAGCGCTGCACTACACTCCAGTGTAGTAACCATAAAAAAAGGCCACCACCACAAAGAATACGCACTCGGTGCTTTTCGAGACATCTCAGGTGCATTCAGCAATGTATCAACTACTGCAATTCTTTGTGGATTACGTGCTAAAGAGGAACCACCAGCTATAACCCTATTGTTAGACACGTTGCTAAACTGCAGAAGGATTCCACTTGAGTGGGGCACAAAATCCATGGAAAGGAAAGCCCGCAGTGGGACCTCTCGACACTACAATGAAATATTGTCGTCAATGAACTACTCATAAAGTTAGCAGGTAGAGCCCTGAAGATAACAGCCTATGCAGACGACATAAGCATAATTATAGTAGGGAAATGTCTATCAACAGTAAATTCCATAATGGAAAGCACACTCAAAGAGGTACTTAGATGGTTAAATTCAGTCAGTCTTAGTATTAGCGCAGAGAAAACGGATCTGGTTCAGTTCACGAAAAGGTACAAGATACCACAGCGGATACCAACAAAATTAAACGACATACGTCTCATACCGAAAACACACACAAAATATCTTGGAGTCGTCCTGGACAGCAAGCGGACAAGGAAAATCAATGCAGAAGAAAGGGTGAAGAAAGCCTCCATTGCGCTATACACATCCAAGAAGATGCTAGGCAGCACTTGGAGACTCTCGCCCTTTCTGATGCACTAGAGCTATTTAACGATAGTTTGTCCTATTCTAATCTATGAAATTATTGGGTGGTGGCTGTGAAGAAACCAAAATACGTCGGGTACTTGAAGAAAACTCAGCGGAAGGCGGCACTATGCATTACGGGGGCACTGAAGTAAACTCTAACTAAAGCGCTTGAAACCATTCTATGTATGGACCCCCTGGACATTCACGGAACACTAATAGCTGGAAAACGGCACACCGCCACACGGCAGTCAGCAACATGAGCTTTCAAAATTTCGGTCATTGAACAATCAGCAAGGATCTACTTACTACGGACTTCATATTGTCTCGAACGATAGTCAATTCCAAAACACGAACACTTCTAGGACCAAACGACTGGTGGAAAGGTCTAAAATAAGCACAGTAGGTATACAAGCTGCCGAACCACTGCAGCATCTTCCAGGCGGAAGTATTCGCCATAAAGAAGGCTGCGGAGATAGCCCTCGGCATTTACACACACCACTCTTATATAAACATTTTCGTTGACAGCCAAGCGGCAATCAAGTCCATGCGCTCCGTCTATTGGGTCCCTCGCCATCAGGGCATTGCGGGGAACGAGATGGCAGACGGTTTAGCAAAGGAGAGCTCCGGGCTGGGATCAGAGTTCGCAGAACATGTACCAACTCCGCTACAAGAATTGTACAGGAACCTCGAAAAAAGAGCCGCACAAGCAGTGAGTCCTTGAAGGAGAGATAAGACATCGTGCAAAATCTCGAAAATCATGTACAATGCTCAATGCAAAAACGAATTCTGTTCATCTTGGCACGCCCGCGCAGAGATTGCACGACACTAGTGGGTATCCTCACAGGTCACTGCATGGTGGCAGCCCACGCGAGAAGCTAGCCATCACCATGATGATGTAGACCCTGGAGCACCTATTATGCACATGCCCCGTCCTACTTAGATCGATACTCAAATACCTAGGTTCATCGACGTTCCTGTAACTAAAAGATGTATCCAAAGTATCTCTGAAATCCCTTCAACTAAACAGACCTTAACTAAACACAAACGTTCTCTTTGCTCGTAACCGACACCACTAAGGACCAAAATTAGGTCCTAAACCTAACCTAACCTAATAAAGTAATATGGTTTTAAAATGTTGATGCTACAAAACTTTAATTATGTATTTTGTACTTGTTAATAAGATATCTTTTAAACTACTCTAGATTATTTCTTATATGTTTAGTGAAGTGTCCAGTACAATAACGTACGCGGAGACGGTTATTTTCAGACTAATTTTATTTAAAACACAAAATTAGTAAAGGAGTAGTTAATTACAATGTAATGAAAATTAATGGTAAGAGAGATTGAGCGAATTCGTATTAAAGAGGAAAATTATGTTACTTCATGTATTTAATTGTATAAATATGTATTGTTTATATACAATATTTAAATTTCAATTTAAAATTTATATAAAAATTATTGAAGACAAGCGAAAACGCTTGATGCGCTAAAAAGATATTATGAAATTGTAAAAAATAACTATTTTTTACATTTTTGCTTACTATATAGCTCGTAAATTCGAGCTAATGACGAAAAACAGACAACATTTCTAAAAACTGCGCCAAAAATTCATTTGGAAATAATTACCAGTGTAATTGTGCGGCACGAAAATCTGTATTTAATAATTTCAACATTTTGACTTAATTTTAACATGGGGAATCTCGTGGTAACTTCCTTTTTTCCACTTTACCGAAGACTTTAGTGCAAAATTTTTTTTTAATTAGTCCAGATATGCACTCAATTGCATGTTGAGAACTCTTGAACCATTAAGATTTACATTTTGGTTTCTTGAGCAAAGTTCTTTATATTATTCTTGCCAACAACTTTGTTCTACAAATATATAACGAAAAATCATTTTAAATTGTCTTTAAACTTTTAATAAGCGTCATATGTCTTGCACGCTTTCAACGCTTCAAAGCAAAAAATGTTACTCATACGCAATGTTGTTCGAATTTTTTTCGTTTTTTGTAGGAATCACTCGATTAGACCCACTGGCAGCGATTTTTTCATATTCCTTTATTCAGAAAAGTTGTTGGCCAGAATTATAGAAAGAACTGTGCCTAATAAACCAAAGTGAAAATCCTAATGGTTCAAGAGTTCTCAACATGAAAATGAGTGCATATCTTGAGTAATTTTTGATATATCTTAAAAAAGAAAATTTTGTTCTAAAATGTTCGGTAAAGTGGTAAAACAAATGTCATTACGAGATTCCTTATACCAAATTAAGTGAAAAACGTTTAAATTATCAAATACAGAGATAAAAGATACAAAAAAGCGCACAGTGTCATCGTTTGTCTTTTATTTATGCATTTCAATGTTTTCCTGTTATTTTTGAAAAAATCATAGGCAACGGGTTTCGAGAGTGAGTGACAATATTGAACATGTACCTGTAAATTTCATGCATGCAGTGGAAGATAAAAGTGTTTTTATTATTGCAGGTCTATTCTATTTTCGTTACACTTTTTCTTAATAAACTTTTATTAAGATTATTCTTCTTTGCCTGAAAACTGAATAACTGAATCTTAAAAACAGGCCATGAAAGTTTTGCTATTTTCTTCAAAATAAGTAAATATTACATCTATCATTTTGTTATAAACTTTTTTTTAATAAACTGGCCAAAGTTTAAAGGATTAAGTTTTGTAGCACAAAATGACCAACAACAACAACAAGAAATATGCTTGCAAAGTTTGTGTGTTTTTTGGTAGCTGACCGCTACCACGCATGCAAACATAGTTAAGATACCCACCCCAAGCCAAAGGCTAAATGCGGATGATTTATCATGCATTTTGATAAATAATAACACGGAGAAAAACCTTTTTGCTATACATGATTTATTACAATTTTTAGTATCCAAATTTTTTCTTTTTCAATATTAATTAGAAAATAAATGTTCGTTTATTAAAATTTTGGTTCAATTAGCAAAATCTTTTAAATTCTCTTGTACACAGGCTCGTGCGAAATGCTTCGTAATCTTATGCACACAATGCGGTTTATATAAGAAGAATAATGGTGTGAAAAGGTATGCAAAAAAAAAAAAAAGAAAGAACCTAAAGTGCTTCAAGCTAATTTGTATTTCATGCAAATAATAGAAATGTTTTTTAAGTTTTAATAAATCAATACTGTAAGAAACTTTTTTAAATGTTAAAATTTAAAGAAAACTATGAATATTGTGGGATCTTTTCTACGGATGCTTTATTATCCAAATATTTTTCCAATAGAATTTTTTAAAAGTTTTATTTTGTAGGATTTTCAGAAGAACATGACACATGTGTAGAACTTACGATTAAAGAATATCTAAATTCGAACAAAGATACGAAAAATAGTCTTATTATTAAGAATACAATAACTGAATCCCAAATATTACAGAAATCATTGCAAGTTCCTTGAAATAGGTTTCAATGCGCTTTTAGGTTAACGGATCTTGAAGCCATTGATGTGGTGACAAGCAGTTGGTATTAACTCTGGTTTTTACTAGGTTATATCTCTATATACATAATAGGATAATTCACAATCTTGTGTATTTGAGATTGGAAATTTTGGCATTAGTAAAAATTTCCCATCAACTGTGAACGGTCTTTCTCAGTCTTTATTATGCAACATTTTTTACAAAACATGAAATTTATGAAATTTGGTGGAAAGTAAAATTACATTCTACTGGAAATTTTGCTTAAATAAATTTTATGTTGGAAAACAATCTTTAACCCATTAACAGCCAAATGAAAAGTAAAAGTGAAAAGCCCAAAAAATGTTTATTTTACAATAGAAAACAGACTAAAAAAGAAAAAATTTTTTTTTTATTTGTTTTATTTTTTAAATTTTTTTTAAGAAAACCTATTGTACAAACATAACATAAGATGAGAAACAAATGGAATTGACCCGCTTAACAATTGCCAATAACAAAAAAAAAAATCACTAATGCTTAACAACAAAGAAAACTTTAAAAGTTAAAAATATTTTGCTGTACTCATACGAGTACAGTGGCGCTTAATGGGTTAAGACATGATTAAAGCGTTTTTTGTTTGATCACCTTTCATATAATTCCATATTATTTACATAGCAAACGAAGAATTGCATTAGATTTTATTTGAAATATTTATTTTTAAAAAATTTTTATAAAAAGATAATCAAAAAGTGCTAAAAAAACTAATTTTTAAATTGCACAACTATATGTCTTCATTCAAGTACAATTTTCCTTTTATTCTTAATAAGTAAAAGATTTTATAAGATATAATTTTAATAAGTAAAAGATTTTTATACTTAAGATATAAGTAAAACAAGTGAAATCTTTTTAAAAATTCAGTAAATTCTCTTTAATTTTTCCAGTGGAAAAAAGTATCATCCAAAGATTAATCATGGAGCGCTCCTTTGCGAGTAATGGAGTACTCTCCATTGCTCCAAAACCTTTGTATTTTGTACTCCATTTTCGCATTGCGTTTCTTTGGAGGCGAGCACATCTTAAACGAGCAGTCATGGAGAACTCCAACGTTACTCTTTTGCGAGTAATGAAGGAGTACTCACCTTGGCCTCAAAAAAGAGCCATAAAGGAGTATTCTACTTTTTCTTCAAAGTTATCAATGAAGTGTTACTCACCTTTTCCTCCAAAGTGATCAATAATGGAGTACTGTTTTTTAATTATTTAGTGAGTAATGAAGGAGCAATAAAAATAAAATATTTTAATTTGTAATTTGTAATTTGGCTTTATTCATATATTAGTACATAAGAAAAAGTTATTCTTTAGCGCACAATAAAATAGTATAATATATATCTCGATAATATATATAAACATAAGATCAAAATGAAAAAGAAACAAACAGTTATTAAATTTATATATAAAAATTACTTAAGTTAAATTCTAAAAGTAGTTAATTAAAATAATAAAATCAACATAAAAATATATCTAATGAATAATTAAATAAAAAAAGGGTTAAATGAGAAGAAAAGAGAAAGTAAAAGAGAAACGAGAATTCAAGAAAAATGTGCAGATATTAATTGCTTGAAGTTTTGTGCGTTGGAAATAGATTTAAGGCACCTCGGCAAGGAGTTCCACAATCTAATGGTGCTTACGAAAAAAAGTCTTGAGGAATTTAAATATTTAAAGCGAGGAACTACCAAATTTAAGCTTCTGGCTGATAAACAAAACTTAAGTTTAGAATATAGATAGTTTGGAGTTTTTGAGTGTATCAGCGTATGCAGGAATATACAATTTCTTGCTTTTAAATAATGTTCCACATTGCATACCAGAATTTGGGTGCTTAGACCAGTAACATGTCTAAATCTTCTGAGACCATACACATAACGGGCCGCATAGTTTTACGTTACTTGCAGTTTATGTAACGAATGTGAATCTAGATTACTAAACACCACTTCAAAATAATTTATTGAAGGCATAATCGACTGTATTACTAGGTTACGACGAGTTTCTGTTGGTGTGATCTGAGCAGTCATTCGCAGATTTCTTAAGACAAAGTATATTTTGCTTACAACATAGTTAATATGGTCTACACATGAAAGTGATGTGTTAATCCGATACCCAAGGTTGGTTATCTTTTCAACAGACTTTAGTGGTGTAGTACTTATATATACGGCTTATATTTAGTTTAAGCTTGTTACTTATCGCCCACTTATTAATTGCATCTAGGTCTTCATTCACTCTGAAGCAAAGATCTTCGCTGAGACCAATAGGACGAGACATATAAATCTGGAGATCATCCGCATATGCATGCATTATTACATTTTTTGGAATGGTAAAAATATCATTAATAAAAATTGCAAAGAGAAGAGGCCCAAGAACTGAGCCTTGTGGCACTCCGCTGTTAAGGTATTTATAATTCGAGTAATTACTGTCACTTTTTACTCTTTGGGATCTACCTTTTAGATAATTTTTAATAAGATTGACTGCAATTAAAGAAAAGCAAAATAATGATTCAAGCTTTGAACATAAAATATAATGATCTACAGTGTCAAATGCTTTAGAAAAATCCAAGAGACAGAGTAATGTAAGATGTTCTTTATCAATGGATGTTCGAATGTCGTCTAAGATTTTAGCTACTGGAGTAGAGCAACTATGACCAGAATGAAAACCGGACTGAAAGGGAGACAGGAGCTTACTAACGCAAAGGTAATGCGAGATCTGATCTGCTATTAGTGACTCACAGACTTTAGAAAGAGATGATAACAAGCTTATAGGTCGAAAATCAGATGGTTCAGATGCTCTAGCTTTTTTTGCAATGGGAATAATTGTTGCTACTTTCCACATTTTAGGATAGGACGAGCTAGTAAAGCAGTGGTTAATGATGTGCGTTAACGGACTCAAAATGTAAGGCAAAATCATTTTAATAAACCTAATATTTATACCATCTTCTCCAAGAGCACCGGATTTAATTCTCATTATAGACCTGGCTACTTCGTATTCCGATACGCTGGAAAACTCAAAACTGCTTATAATATTGATTATAATATTAAGAGCATTTGGGTCAATCTGACACTTAGGCAACTATTTGTTGCACACTCCAATTTGTTTTAAATTTTTCCAAAGTTGCTTGGAAGAAAGCGTTACGTCAAGTTTTGACTTGTAGAAATTTTTCTTGGCATCCTTTACAACCGAATTGGCCTCATTTCGAGCTGTCTTATATGCTTCCCAGTACAAGTCTGTCGCCAATCTTTTCCATTTAGTGTAAGCCTGGTTTCGTTTTTTTATGGTCAACTTAACATGTTGAGTGAACCACGGACATAAATTGTTAACACAACGAGCAGTACGAAGGGGAACATGTTGATCAAATAAGGCATTAATTTTACTTACAAAAAACATGAGTTTATCATCAACTGTATTAAGATACCAACAGTCATTCCAAGGAATTGACATTATGTCACAAAACAAAGTTTCGCTGTCAATTGACTTAAAGTCGCGATAGGTTATTGAAATTGGTAAAACATTACAACAGAGATTTATATTAAAAGTACAAAAAATAAGATCATGGTCACTAACAAATGATATTTGTTCAAAAAATAAAACTGAAGAAACGTCGGAAGTTATGAAAAGATCCAGTAAACTAGGATTAGCGTTATTAGCAAACCTAGTAGGCATACTACTGTTAACAATCGATAACCCAGCATGAGTCAATCCTTCATATAATTTTGTAGTTACGTTGTCATTAACAAACAAATTAACATTGAAGTCTCCACATACAACAAAGAAATCATTATCTATTAAACAATTAGATAACGAATAAAAATAAGGCTGCATATTATTACCGCGATTGGAGTTATAAACACAAGACAGACAGACTTTGGTACTATTACGATCACAAATTTGTACATTTAGGAACTCAACACTAACATCAACGGATTAACTAATGACTTTACAATTCAAAGACGACTTATAGTATATTGCAACTTCCCCACCCTTATAATTCAATCTATCGTTTCTCAGCAGTTCATAATTATTATTTAGCTTATAATATGAATCATCAACATCACTTCTCACATGGAAATTGATATATGAAAATTTATTAAGAAAACAGTGTACCTTATAACCAAAGGACCGGCATGTCAGCCGCTGAACACAGGAGCAAAACATCAGCACTTATTTTTTTTTTGTGCAAGTGAACAGTTCAAAAAGCTTGGAAAGTGTATTCAAAACAAAAACGAACTGCTATTGAAGCAATTGAAGAAATGCTAAAACGAAGTAATTTTTTTTTCAAAAATTTCTCAAAAAGGCCGTATCGAGTGCTTTTTTCCCGATGGGTAGGTTCTGCGGTAAAAAGGAGCTTTTAATTTTCGGAAAACAACTTTTATTGACTTCTCTTAATTCGCATAACTTTCAGCATTCTTTTAAGGTGCTTCTGTAATGAGAAACAAAATTTGTTTATAGAAATGTGGATACTCAATAAAATTTGTATTAAATTTATCAAAAAGAATGTATTTAACTACTTATACTACATTATAGTGGTTTTATTTTGAAAGCCATTCCAAATAATTTCCAATATGACATTTTTGCTAAAAATATGATAAAACATTGTTCTAATGAGTTCTTTCAAATTTCTTCAAATTGATGCAAAATATGTATACCATATAATCAGAACATTAATTAAAACTAATTTTATAAAAATTCTTTTATTAAATTTTACCATTTCAATTGCACTTTGATTTCAAGTCTTATCGCAAGCCTTTTGCTTGAAAAAACACAAATAAAAATAACACATTAATAAAAAAGTTTAAGCATTTGACGCCGAACATTTGTGCAGCTACCAAGATGTATTTATGAAGGTGGAAGAAGTAGGTTGACGTCTTTGAAATCCGACACCGTAGCGCTGTCAAATTTTGCTGTAGTGATCTCATTTTATTTTCCTTTTTGTGGGACAAAAAATTGTGTGGGAGTTTTGTAGTCGGAAAAGGAGATAAAGCTAAGAAGCTTCACAAGCAGCAAAATTTTGGGCTCTTTTTTAGTTGTAAAGTTAAGTAGTGTATGTTGGGGGCGTTTTCCTTTATTTTATATAAATACAATCAGATTTGTTTTTTTACGTGAAAAACTTTAAGCTTTTTGTCTTACGGTGAAAAATATCCTGTCCTTCCATGTTTTTTCGCATCATCTTTCTGTCATTAATATTAAACTTTTACAAATCGGCAAAATCTCGAACCAATAAGAATAAGTAACAAAATATTGAATTTTTCACTGGACTATTACTCAAAATATGGAATCACTTAATTTTGTTTGATTTTGAAAGCACTACGGTGTTGATTTTATAAAGGTCACCTAGTTCTTCCACCTTCTTTAATACATCTTGGCTGCTACAAAAAAAAAAAAAAAAACCAAAAAAAAAAAAAAAATTATTTGAAAATAAAAACAGTATAAAAATCTTCTTTATAGCTCCAAGTGTATCAATAAAGGAGGAATCGTACATTACTCCTTTCAATGAATTAAAAACTGTTCTTTATTGCTCCGAATGGATTATTAAAGGAGAGTTCCATTATTGCTCTCTTATTGCTCTACTCTAAACTAGAACTATTGGGTTTGTGTGATTTTTTTCTCAGTGTAGGTACATAATAATGTTTTAATCAACAAATATTGAACTAAGCAACGTTTTGTTGTGCTGAGTCATTTCACCGAGAGAAAGCGTATTTTTCTGGGTTTATACCAGAGAATTTTTTACTTCCAATAGATATGTACTTCATAAATTTACTTTGATGCTACGCACAGTGTGGCATTTTATCAATCAAGGAGGACAAAAGAAAAAGCAATTTGTAAAAAATAAACTTTTTTCTGAAAAAAGATAGAACACACAGGAAGCCATGCCAATAGAATGAAAACGACTGATTATTCGATATACCTTAAACTGCTGTTGTAATGCGGGGCTTTTTGGGTTTTTTTTAAATTACTAGTAAACCCGTGTGGCGTAATTAAAAATTAAATGCATGTATTTAAAATATTTTAAAAATTTTTATATTTCTACAGCTTTTTTAAGCTTATTTTTTTCTTTGAAAACCAAAAAAACCTGCAGGTTCTTCTAAAAAGGTATTAATTGTAATAACATAGAAGAAAGATACAAAATTTAATGTTGTTCTAATACAATTTATCTATAGGTAACTAGCTGAAAACCGAAGCATTGCTGCCACGCCCCTTGTCTAACACCCATTTTTGTGACGGCTGACTCTTACTAAGTAGAGTGTGTGGCCCGTAAGCTATGGAACCGTGATAGTCCGGGTTCAATTCCCAACTCAGACAGAATGTTTTACACTTAAATAAATATTTCTGTTCGGCCGCCACGAAGCTACTCGATATCGAAAATTTGGATTGTATAGAAGTTGGCACGCCCCTTTTTCGAACGCTCATAAAATGATATCAGTCAAATGATACCACAAACGGCACGTGTAAATTGTGGTCGAATACCAAAGTTGAAGGCAGTGACCTATAACTCCAAAGCTATTTGATACCGAAAATGTTAGTTGTATGGCAGGTGCCACGCCCCATTTTCCCCTCCAAAGCGTCTTTCCTTTTTTTTTTTTTTTTTTAGACTAAACCAACTCTCAGGGGATGCCCCCTATAAATGCGTAAGCATTGTGTTGATTCGGAAGATGGGTGATAGTTAGTTGGAGGGTGGATAGATGGAGTAGTGTCGGTGAATATTTGTTTTAAATTTGCACAGCTCAAAACTGCCAGGAAACACGCTCGCAGGGAGACTATTCCACAACTTAACCGTGCGACTAAAGAACGAATTATCACGGTAATGCGAGGTTCTATTGGGCATCGACGCAATGGTAAAGGGGTGGGCTTGGACAGCTGCCCGAGTGGACCTGGCAAACACACGAGCTGGTGGCGTGAGGTCATGTATCTCCCTTGAACACTTCCTATGGGAATACCTATACAGAAGGCTTAGGCAACCAACATTGCGGCAATGCCCAAGAGAGTTGAGAGAGGATGAAATACTTTCATCCCCTATCAAATATATCGCACGACGTTGAATTCGATCCAGAAGCTACAAATAAGAATTTTACTCCATTTTCTGTCTAATATATGAGGTGTAAATCATGCGAAGATCAGCTGAGGTGAAATATTTTTTGCACCGTTTTAAAAAACCTAGGCACTTGCCCGCTTCTTTCGACACATCGAAAATATGATCATTCCAACGAAGATCACACTTGATCGATATGCCCAGAACGTCAAGAACGGCTGATTTCACAAGATTTACACCATTCATATTGAGGGGTGCTAAGGGGCAATCCATCCGCTTATGGGTTAACATACAGCACTGGGTCTTGCTTGCATTGAACTCTACTCTATTAGCAAGACCCCACTCGGAGATTTTTTGTAGATCATTTAGGAGTGTGTCATTCATATTTTGCCTTTTTCTCTCAATCTCCATAGAGCTTGGGCGTTTTTTGAATGAATATGAATGACAAATGCTGCTGTCGTCCACAAACGAATGTATTGGGTTATGCGTCAACGACAGAAGGTCGTTGATAAAAACCAGAAACAAAATTGGCGATAGAACTGAACGACGATCGTCGGACGAAATACCGTCAACTATGACTCGAATCGTTCTGTCCTTGAGGAAACACGTGATCCATCGAGCAAAGTAACCACCAAAACCATATGCAACAAGTTTTGACACGAGCGCTTTATGCCACACTCGATCGAACGCTTTAGAAATATCAAGAGCAACAACCCTGCTCTCGCCGAAAAAGTGAACGCATTTATTCCATTCTTCGGTTAAGAACGCCATAAGGTCACCAGTAGAGCGAGCCCTACGGAAACCATATTGACGGTCACTGAGCAGTTGGTTGCGCTCCAGATAGTTCACAGAATGGTGTTCCTTTGGCTCATACAAATATATCAAGCCAGAAATCGTGAAAATCGAACGATCCGTACTTGAGTTATGAATGCACACACAGACGGCAGACTCTTTGATATATATAGATTCAATGAAACACCCTGTAACCAAGAGGGTGTTTGAGATAGACTCCCAAACAATTTTTGTTTAGGAATTAACCAAGGAATCATATCACAAAAATTTAGAATTTCGTCCTATCCCACACTGTGCCACGGCATACTTATGTATGGAAGACTTCCAAAATAATTAATATTCTATTATAAGACGGTCAACACTAACTTACTCTGTTCGCAGCTCAGTTACATAAACTGCGGAAGAAATGAACAAATCTTTTAAGAAAACTGTATTTTTCAATGTTTCCACTTACAGCAATAGTCAATAACGCTACAAACAAAAAATATATAAGTAGTTTTTTCGATGCCCATCTTAATATATAAAAGGCAAGCACGCTGCTTCTTGCCCAATATCTCTCAAACTGTTCTCAGATATGTTCATCCTGAAAGTATGCACATCTTAATACATAAAAGGCAAGCATTTTTACAAGACATACTGTTCTCAAAAATGTTCAGCCTGAAAGTATGCACACAAAATATATTTGATACATATCAGCTAGGATTTCGATGACATGTCATCTTTTTTCTGCTGCTTCTAAGACATTTCATGGTTATTTAGAACTTCCATTATATGTTTCCTAAATTCCAAATATGAAAAGTTTTTAGGTCATTTCTTCGTTATTTTTCATCGTTTTTTATTGGTTTTAGTTTCCAGATAATTTTTACTAGATTAAGGATATTTTTTGGACATTTTGGACATTTTTAATTTTTAGAGCATTTTTCGGTTTGTAGGTCATTTTAGTGTAATTTTAAAATAATTTTTTTCATTTTTTTCGTACTAAAAATGTAAAAATTCAAATTTTTAACATATTCCTCTAACAAAAGTTCTTTCAATTAAAAATATTTTATTTAGTAATGTTTTATTTTGTAAATTTTATTTTGTTTATTTTTCATGTAATTGTTGTAAAAAATTGCGTTTTCAGGTAATTTTTTGAAGTTTTTTAGGTCATCAAAATCCGAGCCCTGCTTATAAGTTACAATATTGGGTTTTTACAATAGTACGTTTTTGATCTAGCTACCTATTTTTTTCATCCTTTCATAAAAAAGTTATAACGAATTTATTGAAAATCTTTTGATTCGATTTGAGTCGGTTGAACCAAAAAATATAATTATATCAGCCGCGAATCGACACCTGAGTTGCTACGTATATGATGGCTGCAAGGTCAGTTTGTAAAGTTGCGTATGAATAATATGATTGTTAACAAAATCGACTTTTTGCATTTTTACACTTGAACTAATTTTTCAACGCTGCGTATTGAAGTAAAGTGTTATTTAAAGTGGTACATTTATATTTTGCAAAATTCAAGCGAATAAAAAATCAAGCTTTAAAAAGAGAAAAAAGTATTTTCGGCAAATGGTCCTAAAAAGGAAGTGTGCGGAGGATCTAGCGTAGGATAGGCTTTTATACAAGTACAATAAATAAATAAACATAAAAATTGTATTTTTACTCCGTTCAATAACAAATTAGTTTTTTTCATGACTTTGAGCAGTCGTAAACAGAAAAAACTACCTTTAATTATATCTAAAGCCATTTAGGGCTTTGTAATCTTTTTTTTAACATTTCTTTTTTTTATTTATTAAATCTTTCTCTTAGAAACTAACAATAACTCATCAAATCTTAACCTAAAAATAAATATATACACATTCATAACCATAATAGTTCTAATTTTTGTTAGTATTTGACATAACTATAAATCTTTGTAGGTCTTGTATCGGATAATTTTCTTCGTTATAAATAGAGCGATTGATTAGAGCTGTGCTCACATACGCGAGGCTAGACAGACGTGGCCTAGCTCCAGCATATGCCAGGCGAGATGGGTGTGGTCTCGCTCTGGATAATCATGTTTCATTTTAACGCAAGTAAAGATTTATGTTTAGTACGACGTTAAATCCAGTCTTTTAAGGCGTGTGGTATTAGTGGTTTGAGCAAGCTTTTTTGCCAAAAAATTCAGAAGGTGTTGAAGTCGCTCCTCATATTTTTGATTGAGTGCACTAAGACTGCTTTTAACTAAAGGAACATTAAGGTCTGTGTGGATATTCTCATTCTTTACAAACCATGGTGCATTCGTAATTGTTCGTAGAATTTTCGATTGTAAACGCTGTATTAGCTCAACATTAGAAGAACTGGCTTTTCCCCAAAGCTGTGCTCCGTAAGTCCAAAATGGTTTAATTACAGTATTGTATAGCAACACCTTGTGTTCCAATTGGAGTTTTGAACTCGTGTTAAGTAGCCAGTTTAACTGAAGAGCCTTTAGCTTAATTTGAGTTTTCTTGGACTTAAAATGCTTTCGCCAGGTTAAACGTCTGTCATGATGAACACACAGATAGGTTACTTTATTGGCTTGAGGAATAGATATAACTGATTGAGCATAGCTGTAGGACATGTTTCAGTCCGCAAAGTAAATGCAACGTGCGTACTTTTCAGTTCATTGATTCTTGTTCTCCAGCTTCTCCAAAACCATGTTTCCAGTGTTTTTAGATGTTCATTTAGGTTCTTGGATGCAACTATAGGACTCGAATGGGTGCTTAAAATAGGAGTATCATCAGCAAATGTTGAAGTGACCAATTTAATGCTAGTTGGTGGATCCCCTGTATGTATAAGGTATAATACTGGACCAATTACGCTTCTTTGAGGAACTCCAGCTAAAATTGGAAAATTAGATGTAACAAAGTTTTGCATTTTACTCTACTTTCTATCACATAGGTATGATTCCAGAATTTTATGGCAGTAAACAGGTAGCAAAAGTGTTATTTTGTATTGCAAACCTTCAGGCCTGACCCTATTAAATGCCTGAGCAACATCTAAGAAAATGGCAGAACAGTATTTTTTTTCTTCAAAGGCTCTCCTTATTTTATTTGTAATACGGTGCACT
Organism: Dichetophora obliterata; assembly: GCA_963920525.1. Taxonomy (NCBI): domain Eukaryota; kingdom Metazoa; phylum Arthropoda; class Insecta; order Diptera; family Sciomyzidae; genus Dichetophora; species Dichetophora obliterata. Next base: position 183,495,412 of record OY986436.1, on the reverse strand, counting down.
TGCTCTATAGTACCATGTTTTTTTCGAAGTCCGAATTGGTGGCTTGGGAAAATTCTCGTTTGTTCCGTATGTGACTGTAACTTAGTTAGCAGTAACTTTTTCAATAGTTTTGAAAGTATAGGAAGCAAACTTATTGGTCTGTAAGAGGATGTTTGGGTTGGGTCTTTTCCAGGTTTGGGATTCATAGGTATCTGTGAAAATTTATATGTGATAATATTTTGATAGCAATACTTGGAGACTCTTTTATCATTTTTGGCGTAATAAGACTATACCCTGGTGCTTTCTTAGTATTAAGTTGTGTTTTAATAATTCCGTCAATATCTTCGACTTTCACTTTTAGTGAGCTTTTCCTCGCTTGAGTAGGCAAGTTAGGAATCCCAAAATTGTTACTGGTTGGATTCGGCTGAAATACAGATTTTATGTGCTCAGCAAAGGCAAATGCTTTTTCTTCATCACTCCTCGCCCATCTCCCATTTTTTGCTTGTAAGAGCGCTTCACATTCTTTAGGAATTCTTATGTTTTTATTTGCCTTCCATAAGGAATAATTGGTTGCTTCTGTTGGAGTTAACTTTAGCGTATATAGCTTTTTATTTATTTCTAACTCAGTATTTAGTAATTCTTTTAGTCGCCTGACAGCTGAAAGGAGTTTTTGCTTATCTATGCTTTATTTACAGGAGTTGCATATTCAGCCGCTGAGATAAGTGTATTACTAGAGCTATCAATGACTGAGTCAAACTCATCTCCACTTTTTAGCGAGGATGTGAGCTCTAAATGACTACTAATGAATTGTCGGTACTTCAGCCAGTTTGTTTGTTTTGAAGTTAGTCTGCCTGATTTTGCCATTGATTGAACTTTGCTATGCAGATTTTATGTCACTGGAGAGTGTCAATCAATGTTCTTACATTTTGCAAAATCCATGAGACCAGGTATCTTTTGTGGATCAGAAGGCCAGTAAGTTGGCTGTCCCGAAAAAATAAAATCTAAATTATTTTTTCTATATATTAAGACAGAAAAAAGTTCCTTTCCCTTGGGATTTGCTTATCGCAAACTCCAAAATATATGTTTTCCATTGTCTTCACTTGCTGCTATGAATTTTTTCCCAAGTGTACAAAAAAACTCAATAGATTGCAAATTTAACACACGATACTTTTGGGGGAAATAAACTCCACTCAGAGTGATATTTTCGGACATGCATTGCAGAGAGAGTTGCTTTTAAGTAATCTTTAGCAAACTGCTCTAAAGGATAGTGTTTTAATATATTTCTTATAAGTATTCCTGTTCCCCCTCGTACTTTTCTATCAGGGTGATTTGTTTTATAGATATTAAATCCTTCGATTAAAAAATTATTCGTGTTTGTTAAGTGTTAAGCTTAAGTGTTAAGAAACGAGAAGTGTGCATTAAAATTTTTATGTATGTATATAACTTCTCGAATAACACCGGATATATCAGCTATCAATCATAAACAATTTGTTGAACAAAATATGGATATGTGAAATTATTAGTACAAACCTCTTGCTTACAAATGTTGTAGTAAATTTCAACAAAAACTTTTTAGAGTGTACTTCTGTGGAGAAAATTTTCACTCGGGATGTAAAAAGATATTACGTTATTTCCACTGCATTAATAACAGTATTAAATAATGATTTATTATTATTTAGACACAAGTCCTAATTAGATGGCTTCAAAAATCCTTTTGATCAAATGATGAGATCTGTTGAATGGGGGCAAAAAAAAAAACACATAAAATTAATAGCAAACAACACCGATTAATCGACTGTGTCTCTTCTATTAAAATGTAGTGGTTTTTGTTTCATAACAATTCTATACAAACGACATAATTAATTAACACTCAAGCTTAATTTCTTATGAAAGCGCTACAATTTTTCTTTCAAAGTTTTTGTCATGTTTGATAGTTAATTAAAGTCAGTTGTAAGAAGTCAAGAGAATAGTGTTGACATTTATAACTAATACAATGAACTTAGCGGTTCAATAAAATGTGTTCTGAGGTGTTGTTCTTATTTCCATTAGATCTTAAGTATTTAAAGTTAAATTAAATATAAGTTTAAAGGTTTAGAAATTTATTTTACAACTTTATACAAGCTAGCTTTAATAGTTATAAAACTTATGCAATTACTTAACTCATATTTAATCAATTGGCTTTTTTTTTCTTTTTTCAGTGTAACGCAAACGGTGTTAAGCCATGGAAATGAGCAACAGCTATTTAATCTAACTTTTTCTTCATAGATATTATAAATCCACTTGTAAACATTTTGTTCAACGCAAACAAAAACTTTTCCTATTTCCGAACACCGAATTGTTAAATATTCATGCCAAGATGTCGCAACATTTTACTTCGATCTTTGGAAACTTGCGATTTGTGACCACAAAAAAGGCTCCACCACCACCATCACCACCACCACCAGCAACAATTACAGCAACAGCATCGCCAACAAAGTCAACTGCACAGCAACAACATGTACCAGCAACAAATAACGTCATCGAGAAGCAGGAGCAACAAAATGGACAGAAAATATTGCTGGCTGACAGCCGTGAGCGCAAATTGAATTCATCAAGCGAGTTGATGGCAATTGAAAGTTTTGATTCCGCCTCGATGACGTCACAAATTGAAAACGACAACAAAAAGTTGAAAGTTTATCTGAAGGAACAGACAGCGACACCAACAACAACAACAACAACAACCACAATTATAGCAACATCCCCCGACCACGTGGACAATGCAGGAAAGGAAGAATCGCCACAGCTAGGAGGATCGCCTGGCCATCCTGGTAAACACAACAAGCGCCACAGCATCTCTGCACGTGGCAGCAACCAACATGGTGTTGGTGGTGGCAAAGAGAGTGCAAAGTCCTCGCCTAGCCGCGAGCGTAGCGCCTCGAGTCGTAGCACAAATGTGATTGTTGAAATTGACACCGGAAGCGGAAAGAACGCCACCGGAAGATCACGGGAACTGTCGCCCACACCGAAAACTCAACAACGCAAGTTGTCGCAAGACTTTCGTTCGCGTGCTGGAAGTTTTATTCACTTGGATGAGGAGGGACGCAGCATCATGATGCGGAAGCCGATACGCTTGAAGAACATCGAAGGCAGGCCGGAAGTCTACGACACGCTGCATTGCAAGGGCAGAGAGGTGAGTCTGAACGCGTTTTGTTGACTTGTTTGAAGTCTTTAATGTTTAATTGAGCAGCGGGTGACTTTTAAGTGGCGCATAAAGGTGACATGGTTTAGTGTAACGCCAGTGCCAATAGTAGCGGATGTTAAATATTTAGCGAAATTATTTTGGAGAGGAGCGTGCGTAAAGTGTTTGTTGTGTCCCTGAGTTGCTTGTTAGAATAACACTTGTTTAAAAATAATTTCACTTTTATTTGCACTCCAAATGAAGTAGATGGAGAGATAAATGTAATTTGAATTAAATTTATTAGATAAGAAGAATGTCGCAAATTGAAAGCACTTTTAGGCATAATTCGGTCAAGTTTTTGAGACTTTAAATGGTAGCAGCCAACAGTACAAACTCACTCCAAATAAATGTGCTTATTTAATAAACTAATACTTTTTAGAAATGCTTAAAAATGCTCAGAATAGAGGATTTTTCAACTATAAACAAAAAGGTTTTTCTTTTTAAATATAAATGTTAAACTCTTTAAAAAGGCCTGTATAAAAGTTGCCATAAGTTCTAAGGCTTAAGTAAGCTAAGACAAAGAAACTATAGAAAAAAAATCGCAAAAATAAAAACCATCCTAGAAGTTAGTCACACCAAATTAGCGATTTTGCCATATTGTTGATGAAAATTTTTTATTTTTCAGCCCTTTTTCATATGGGAAATCACCAAATATGTAGGAAAAATCTTTAAGTTTGTGTTTTTCAAATATAATTATGAAAGATATTTGAGTTATTCAAGAAACTCTCGATCGCTTTTCTCGATCCCAGGATTATCGGGATTGAAAATCTCTATCCCGGGATCCGGGAATTAGTTCGGAATGAAAAACTTTAAGAAGTAAATAATTCGAAACGTTTTTAAAACAATTTTTTATTATTTATTACTTGAAACTAAAAAATGTAAATTAATTTATAAAGCAACAAAAACAAAACACATTATGGGTATTCGCAATAGCGTTGTTTTCAGTGTAGTTAAAAAACCCCGTGGTATGGATGCTACACTTTAACGAGCGGTTTTTATATTTTTTGTTGTTTTATATGAAATCTCTACCAGTTTTTACCGCAAACCAAAAGTGCGGTAATTTTAAGTAGCCCAATGATATGTTTAACGAACGTGGTTTTTAAAGTTTTATAAGAAACTGATCGGTTGTCAGTTATTTTCTAATCGGAAAAATAGAAGAAGCTCAAAATGGAAGTTAAACTTTTTTATGTTTACTTTTTTTCAACTATGGCAAAATAACCACAATACCACGGTACCACGATACTATACAATTCTGAATACCTAATAATATAATAAACACAAAAAAACTTAAATAATATTAATGACAAGCAAATTGTATTAATTTAAAGAATAAAACTTTTATAAAAAATAAAATACAGAACCGTTTAAGATATTGTTATATAAATGTTATTTTTTTTTAAATACCGTCTTCATGTTTTTTTTTGTTAAAGGCAAATTAAGGTTAAAAAAGACTTTTCAATACATAATTTTTTGTTTTGATTATTTTTAAAGCAATACATTATGCTGTTTAACGAGCTTAATTTTTCATTAGAGAGTTTTTTCGGATATTATTATTGCTGAACAGAAATGTCAACACAGTTTAACATTTTCAACTGTTAAACCCTAGATAGCCACCATCCAAACTTCTCATGCAGCTAAAAAACACCCTTTACAGCCCGTTGATGAGAAGCACCCTTCTGATTCTATGCTAGTTGGAGAAATATTTGTACGATAATCGTAAGTTTCGATCACGATTACCTTCACCACAAAGCAAAATTATTTCCGAAGTCAGAATATCTGACAATTTTTAAATACATAGCTGAGTTCCCGATGTTGCAAATTCTTCTAAATCTTTGCAAAGTCTTTGCATCAGTGATTCACATTCATCGTCCTAACAATCTTTTTCAGCCTGAATAAAAGGTTTTTCTAATCCTACACTAAAAAAAAATTTCCAAAAAATCTAGAAAAATAGCACCCAATCGTTAGAAAATCGGGCTTCATTTAGCACCATGGCCGATTTTCTAAAAATATAGTACATATTTTTCGTTAAATTGTATTTTTATTAATATTAAGTTTAATTGAAACATTACCATTATCCGGAGACTTGAACTTCGGCCGCGTGAGTGTAAGTGCATGGGCTTATCCATTCGACCATCGCAGTTGTTAAACAATCGTCGCTTAATTTGCTTCTTTTAGAATCGTTCACTTTGTAAATATTTTTAAAGCATTTTTTCTAGAAATATAAGAAAAGCATCCTTATAATAAATCACTTGTGGTGTACAAAAAAAGAAAAACTTACATGTCTTTCTATGAAATAATCAAGTATTGAAACTTAGATTTCTCCAAATTTAAGAAACGTAAGTTTAATGTTGCAAGCGGACTTGATATCAATTAAGATTTTCTTCAAATTATTTCTGCTTTTATACAATTTTTCTCAATTTAAATTTTATCATACCTTATCCTTTCTTATATTTAAGTAAAAACTTGTCTTTAAAACTTAGAAGTTGTTTTCATAACTTTGCATACACATCAAGACGTGTGGTAGATAAATCATGTAAAAATTCTCTACATTAAGGAGAAACCTCTACAGAATATAGAAAAATCCATGCCTTTGAATCGAAGCCACAGTTTCTTAATTTAAGGGAAGCAGATTTTTTTGAGTGTATATGCATGTCAACTTAAATTGAAATGGTTGCATTTACATGAATATTTGAAGTAGACACTTTTTATTGAAAAATCCAAGGATCTAAAGGGGCTTCAATTGTTCGGGATCCCGGGATTGACTTCCCTGCCGCGTTCTTACTGTATATCTGCGTATCTTGTAAGTGTTTATGCAATGTCAACTTTTTTTTATAAGATCCTTAGCAAACGAACTGCGTAAACCTTGACGCACCAAATTTGATGTATATTGCGTATAATTGAATTGCGTAAACAGCTGCGTTGTCAAAATCATTTGTCAATTAGGGAAATAAAATAAATATATATCTGTGGTCACAAGGAATAACGACTTAACTCAAAGTATCGTAAAAAACGATATTTTAATTGCACAAACTACGACCCATTTTTTTGAAATATATGAACCGTTACAAGCAAAATATGTGCAGACACACGTGATGATCAATTCTGGGCTAAAAACGGATATCTGCATACTTCCAAAAATTGGCAATAAAGTAAATTCCATATCGTTTTCTTACGATATTTTGAGTTTGGTCATTATTCCTTGTAACCACAGATATATCGTTAATATATAATATTTTTATATTCAAAATTATAATTTGATATAAAATAAATAGCGACTTAAATTTAAAAAGATGAAATAAAAGTGACTTATCAAGCTTAAAATTTGGAGCTTAAGGTCAAGTAATTTATAAGAAGAAGGCAACAGCAAAAACAACAACTTTGTAAATAGTCAATCACACAGCAGACTATACAGACAGCCTGTTTCGGAAAAAGCTACTTTTCCTCTTCAGTAGCCTTGAGCAATTCAGCTGTGACCAACCCACTGCTTAATTGGCATATGATTCGACAAATTTGAGAGTAAACGCATCAGAACGCATATGACGCTGAATTGTTATTCACGACAATTCAGTACAAGTTGATTTTATTTTTGGTCAAGCCTAAAACTTTACCAGAGTTGCGTATTTTAAAGTTGCTCTTTTCTCTTTTGATCCGCCTCTTGGTAAATAGCATTTCTGGCTGATAAATAGCAGCGTGATTTGAAGCTTAGAGCTTTAGAAAAGTGACTTATTTTTATCATATTGCTTTTTTAGTGAAATAAATGCCTATTGCAAAAAACACGCTGCCTGTGAACTTAATGATTTTAGGCCTTTTAGTATTTTATCATCTCTGTCAAAGGCCTTTGAAGCTATTATGGATGGTTAGGCTTCGGATCTTCTAACTATATAAAATTCTTATCTCCTCTTCAAACTGGATTCCTCGAAAGCATTTGACTCCGTGAATCATGTATTACTTTGCCAAAAACTTAGATATGCTTGTATGATTTTTGTAGTAATGCTGCAGATCTTTTAAGATGCTACTTGTCAAATAGAATTTAGAGGGCCCGCTACTATTCCCAATTGTTATCAATGATGATTTTTCCATTTTCAATACTCATCTATAAATTGCTATGCAAATGATGTTCCATTACACTTTTCTCGCAGGTTGGGTCTTTTGAAAGACTTCAGTTGCAAGCTTAATGAAAACCTACATAGTATAAATGGTCCAATTAAAACGGTCTTCAACACATTCGGCGGAATTGTGCTTAAATAAACTATAAAGAATTACATTTTATCACTATAAAGAATTAGTGTTGGTAAAGTGCAAAAATACTAGCACTAATAAGCAAAACCCAATTCAACAAATACCAATCGGGAGAATTTCCATTTAAAGTTAACATACAAATAATTTTTTTTTGAGTAAAACTTCTTAAGCATCGTTGTGATTTGAAACTCAATGCATCGAAAAGCGGTATTGAAAATGAGCAAATAAAGAGTGTTTTTTTAGCTCTATGAGAAGTTTCTATGGTTGTTGTCTATGGTTTGACAGTTGAGAATGTTAAACTATGTTGACATTTCTGTCCAATAAGACTTGGCAATTCATTACGAATCGTTTAACGCCAGAACAACGCTTCCAAACTGTGGAAATGTACTTTGAAAAAAATAAATCTGTTCGCGAAGTTCATAAAGCATTTTAACGAAGAATTGTGTTTAGTGATGAAGCTTATCTCTTATTCAATGGTTTCATCAATAAGCAAAATTGCTATATATAGAGCGAAGACAATCCTCAGGCCATTAACGAATCACCATTACATCCAAGCATCACAAACCTGAAAGCTGACCAGTTCAGATGAAAAGACTTTAGGAGCCTTCGAGAGAAAGATTCTTCGTAAGATCTACGGACCAATCTGCGTCAATGGCGAGTACCGAATGTGGTGGAATGATGAACTGTATGAGCTGTACGCTGACGTCGACATAGTCAAGCGCTTTAAAATCGAGCGACTTCGCTGGCTCTTTCATGTTCAGCGCAGTGAAGAAAGTATTCTATTCCGTACTCAACGGCGGTCAACGCAGAAGAGGACGACTGCATCTTCGTTGGAAAAACCAAGTGTGGCCAACTGGCGTCAGCAAGCGAGAGACAGAAAGGACTGGCGCAAAGTCTTAGATGAGGCCAAGACCGACATACGGTTGTAGCGCCAACAAAGTAAGTAAGTAAGTGAGCTGTTGAACTGTCAGAGAAAGTGCAACTCAGTAAAATTTAGTGTATACTTTTGGGAAAGTTATTAAAGCTTTGAGTAAATACATATAATGGTACTACTTTGAGTTGTGCTCCTCTCTCACAAAATGGTGCCAATTATACGCTGTTTTTTTATTTATACGCAGCTTTGTGCATTTTTGATTGCAAATTTCATAAGCACCGTTGTGATTTGAAATAAAAAAGTGACAGTACAGACCCATCTAGCATTTATAAGACTGTTTTGTAGACTATCACCTAAACGAGCCATTTTCGAGTCTGCTTGGTGATCTACAAGAAAAAAAAATATGTGTCGTGTGCTGAAGCATATTTTGCTCTTCTAAGTTGATGAAAAAAGGACTGTTTGTTTTTGGTGGCAACTAAAGGAATAGTGGAAAAATCGTGTGCAAAATACCTAGCTCCACTGTCCAATAAAAAACTGACTGCATTTTTTGTCTACAAACAAAAAATATATGTCGTGTGGGGAAGCATATTTTGCTCCGCTGTGGAATTAAAAACTGACTACTTTTTTCGTGGTACTTGAAAATTAATATGCAATTTTTTAAACGCTATTTCGACAGTTTCGGCAGTGCAATCGTGGTGTGAAGTTGATAATTTAATAAAGCTAGTATATTAAATTATATTTATAACAGTTTGTGGCGGCCGTAGCCTAGTAGGTACAGTGCGTGGCTCCTAACCTAAAGAACCGCCGTAGCCCGGGTTCAATTCCAGCTCAGACAAAAAGTTTTCTCAATTGAATTAATTTTTTTGTTCGGTCGTCACCTCTCTGCAGACAATGACAAACCTCAGAGAGTAAAAATTGCCATGTAAAGCTTCTTGAGAACATAAGCCGTTCGACGTAGGCTTAAAACACGTAGGTCCGGTTCTCGATAATTAGTGATCAAACATTTAATAACACGCACAACACAATTGATCAATAGAAGCTAGGTCAAAGTCCTTCCAAGGGCTGAAATGGCCAGTATATTTTTTTTTTATAACAGTTAAATAGCTATTAGCCGATAGGTAACGCTAAATATCTCACATATTTTTAAGCATATGCTGAAATTATGAAGAAAAAAAGCAACATAACAACAACAATTATATTCAAACTTTAACCCGCTATAAATTAAAAAATATAAATGTTTAAGAAATAAAATGAAACAAACCATACTAAATTTATTAAGATTGGACTTGTACTTAAAAGGCCTTACGCCAGACAAATTTTGCGTTTGCGTAATATATATATATATTAGGGCGGGCCAAATTTTTTGTCGATTAAAGCCACCCCCTGGGATGATTCTATAGACAATTCTAAGCAACTTTGGTGAAGAAACCATAGGTCTATCTTGATTTTCGAGTCTCCCACTTTTCAAAAAATGATTTTCCCCTATAACATCATTGATTCAAAATTCGATTTTTTATTCATCGTTATATTATCTTTTTTATGTGTATATGGGGGGTTTTTGGGGTCGAGAAATTCATTTCTGATCTTTATTTTTACCTATGACCACCGCCAGAGGGCGTTTCATGCATATTTTAACTATTTTTCGTCTATTTTCTGAGAAAAATTTAAATTTTTTTCGGTAATATTGATCTTTATTTTATTTTTTCTCAACAGAAATTCAACCTAAAAACTAACAACATGTGCAAAAAAAACAAAAAAATTAATTTAGTGGAAGAAAAGCGAAATAAGTTATTTTTGAAAGTCTTTCTTGCTTTCCAGTCTGGGGTATTTTGCACGGCTTTCTGATGTAACTGCCATAACACTGTGTCGATTTTTTTGTAAAACACGTTTAGAAACGCTAGCCAGCAACTGAACATGTCTTTCCGTTGCTTGTATGTGTACCGGATGGCAATGGTGGATCATCGTATTCTATATATTGTTCCAAATGATCAAACGGAATGGTATGCGTAAACGGTGGTTCGAATAAGACATCATCTTTATTTAAATCAATCATATTCGTATAATCTGTACAAATAAAGTTTATCAAAGGTTTTTGATAAACTCTAAGATGTGCCGGGTCGTACAGATTTCTTCGGTAGTGTAAAATTTTCTTGATTGCGATGTTTCGTGTCTCTTTTTTATCATCAAATAACATCGCTAACAGAATATTTTCGGAATGTGCGTAATATGAATTGTCTTTAATGACATTATTCACAACTTGGCGTAGATTTGTATCCAAATATTGTGTCCAACGAATGAATTTGTGAAATAATACACTACCGAAGACCACCGAATTATAGTACTTGATGTTGAAGTGCATCGGCACATACACTTTCATTATGTATGTTGCCAGAATTTTCAAATTCCTTGATGGATTTTCAGTTGACACATACAACCGCAACAATCTATTCGCCTTGGTGAGCCAACGTGAATGTGCTATTGGTCCTGGTTTAATGTGAGACAAATCCGCAAGAACAACACCATTCGAAATTGTATTGGCCATTTTGTATAGGTACTTTGAATCGGTGGATAATTCAAATGGATCTAAATCAGGTGGCATGTTCTCTAGCACGATTATCTCGAATTCATCTATAAGCTGAAAAAAAAGAAATTAGATGAATTAAATGCAATTTTACCATTTAATAATGGAAAAAATCGATGTGAAAAATGATACATGCCGGAAGATTTTCACACGTTTCAATTTGTTTGCCCAACGTTCCGGTTGTTGTTCGTGGTCCAGTGGTCGATGATTTGTCCAAAGTGTTAAACAAATGACGAAATGGCAGCTCGTTGAAGTGCAGAAGGCATACAAACCAATGCAGCGGTCTATTTAAATGCAATTCAAATCGACGCAAAATCCCATTTCTTACGCCAGTATTTGTTGGCTCACCATCACAGCATATGCCGATTAATGCATCGAGAGCAATTTCTTTTTCGAGGAAGAATCCATTCAATGTCATCAATTTGTGTTCAGCATCTTTATTTTCGACTTTTGTGTAGCCTATCAATCGAGAATTTGGTTCCTTCAAAACAACTAGATGTGGTTCTTTCACCATCCTTGGATGCAACTTCTTATCGATTTTTTCCATTGTTAAAGCATCATTTTTTCGGCCGTCGAATGAAAATGCTATCAAATTGGATGCATCATACTGCTTACGAAGCAATTCTTCTCTGCATTTGGCTTTTTCTCGACGCACTTTATTTTTATCCATGATGATCGGATTGCCATGTGCATCTTTTACGTCAATGTCTTGCATAAGGGATGTTGCGAGTGCTGCTGCTATTCTATCTGACACACCAAATCGATCACACATCGCAGCGAAGTTCGAAGCATCGTATCTGGGAGTATACGGTCCTCGTATCAGTGGCGGAACATCTTGTGGATTTGAACTTGGCTCATCTGCATCAGTACTTGGTTCATATGCTAAATGGGTCTCTTCAACGCTTGTTGGTATTATTGTTGACGTTGGTGCTGGCTCTTCAACTGCTGGCACGAATTCCGGTATCGTCAATCTTCTGACATTATTTTGATCTCGCATAAACTCTTTCAAATGATCTGGAATCAATCCACATGAGCATAATGCTGCCTTCAAGTCACATTGACATTTGCCGATGTAAAATAACTCTTTTGTAGATTGCACGAACGTTCTGAATGTGGCGATTTTTGGATGTTTAGTTTCGATTTGATACTTGTCAATCAATGTACCCAATTTTCTACCAACACTTTTTTTTGTTATAATTTCAACATTAAGTTGACTCCAAATTTCAATCAATTTGTCAGTTACGTGTGGTACGAATGTTTTATACGAAAACATTTTGTTTTCGAGTTTAGCACGTTCGGCCAAGAAAAAAAAACATCTTAAAATATCCTGTTTCGTTAGCAGATTGAGTCCACTCAAATCACAAGATGCACCAAAAACAGCAACATCGTGCGAAGGCAAATGCTTCAAATGAGTTTCGTTACTTGTTGATGTTGTTGCGGTTTGCGATGTAGACGGCAATGCATTTAGATCCATTGCATACATAAGACTTAAAAAATAACTGAAATTAGTATATTTTAAAACATTTGGTTCGAATATATTTTTTCCACCTGCAAATTGGTAAAAACGCAATGGTAAAAATGATGAGAATTTTATTTATATTAGTTACGTTTCTTGTTAGAACGTATTAGTTTTTACACACTAGTGGGTGTTACTGGTGTTGCCTGGTTTCTCCTGGGTGCGTTTGTAGTCGGTGGGGATGATGTTGCTGCTGGTGGCGGAGCCTTGTGTCGTTAATTGCTGCGGCTGTCTGGTGATGTGCCGTCTGGTGGTGCTGTTGGTATGCCGGGTAATGCACTCTGGAGTATGCGAAAAAACTGACGCGTTTAAACAATTATAAATACGAACACAATTTCTGTACTTAATTTACTTTAATTTTATTTATTTAAAACCAACTAAATTCCATACGCAAAAAAACGAACCAACGCGGTTAAAGGAATGCGAGAGAAAAGCCAAAACGGGAGAAAAATCACTAAACATATGACAGCAAGTGTCAAAAGGCCGCACTGAACATCAACAACACAAACCCATCGCCGACCGTCAATACACATCAATGCAGTTTGCGGTGGGCGACGAGTTTGTTCAGTGCGGATATAAACAATTGACTTACTTAAAATTAAGAACAATAAATGTCAGAGATAAAAAGTCTGCAAAGCAGCAGAAATAATTTTGGTTAAAATAGGCATGAAACGCCCTCTGGCGGTGGTCATAGGTAAAAATAAAGATCAGAAATGAATTTCTCGACCCCAAAAACCCCCCATATACTCATAAAAAAGATAATATAACGATGAATAAAAAATCGAATTTTGAATCAATGATGTTATAGGGGAAAAATCATTTTTTGAAAAGTGGGAGACTCGAAAATCGAGATAGACCTATGGTTCCTTCACCAAATTTGCTTAGAATTGTCCATAGAATCATCCCAGGGGGTGGCTTTAATCGAATTTTTCGGCTCCATACAAATTGGCCCGGCCTAATATATATATATATAAGATATATATATAAGATAATATATATATATTAGGGCGGGTCAAATTCTGGCTCAGCGAAATTCGTAAAATACATGTAATTTCAAGACTTTTTCTCCACTACAGCATATACAAATTCTGAAAAAAAGCTGTGCGGACTTTCGTAAATAGATTCATACACATACATTCATACATTCATATTTTATAATTGAGAACAAAATCTATTTACGAAAGTCCGCACAGCTTTTTTTCAGAATTTGTATATGCTGTAGTGGAGAAAAAGTCTTGAAATTACATGTATTTTACGAATTTCGCTGAGCCAGACCTCCAAAAAATTCGTCCATACAAATTGACCCGGCCTAATATATATATAAGATATATATATTATTTGTTCCTGTCGAAAATTGCCAAGCTAGTAACATTCAGTTATTGATTCTACATGAAATTCTTAGTAAAAAAGTCCTTGCGACCATATAACTCTGATACAATTTTTCCCAGCGAAAAATCGTTTAAGGATTCCAATATAATAATTTCACAGAGCGTTCGTTTCTTACTGTCTACTCGTTCACTGATCGACCCACAGCACAACCCAAGTAGGCCTAGAAAAATGAAATTTAATACGAATATTACTTAAATTATGTAAATGCGTACTTAAAAAAGAGTTTTGAAAATTATGCCTTTAAAGGGTTAAAATTCGGAAAAAGGGTTAAAAATGGGTGAGTGGCTACTTGGATTTATACCTGAAATGTCAAAATTCTGTAAGCGGATTCTGATTACCTTCATTATAGTTTAAAAAGCGTTTTCAGAATTTTTGGAAGTTAAATAAATTTGAAGAGCTTAAGGGTTAAAAGTTTTTTTTTAGGGAAAATTCAAAGTGTCATAAGTCCGACTGGGTACAAGATACTAACTAGCTTTTTACGGTAAAATACTCCTCAAACTAATGCCTAGAACAGCGATGCCCAGCGCCTAACTCTTTCCACTCTTTCCACTCTTTTACAATAACTTCAATATTTTCATGATTGTTGTAATTCGCCGAATTCAGTTTGCAATTTCAGCCTCGCTTCTTAATGTTATTGTTTTTGTTCTTTCAAACCATCGTTAGCTGTTCTGCGTTTGCATTTTGTTGTTTTTGTTCTTTGGCACCATCGATCGCGGCTGTTTTGCACTGTTTTTTGCATTCGCATTGTAGACGTTTTCTTTAAATTTTTCGTTGTGCAAATACACATTGAAAAAAAGTTATTGAATATTTTCAGTCGGGTACTTTTTTATGTTGCATAAGAATAAATTACTTTTATAGGGGTTATTATACTCTTGAAAATTGGCAAGAAAAGAATTTGAGAAAAACTGGGAATTTGCCTATTTTTTCATTGGTTATAAAAGATTAAAATCTTAATATAAATAATAAAACAGTTTATCTACTAATAAAACAGCAAGATAATAAAAAACTAAGGTTAAAGCAAATAAAAAATATTATAAGATTAAAAAATTAACAAAAAATGTATAATAATAAAAAATTAAAAAAAAAACATAAAAAGGAAAGTAAAAAAAATTAAAAACAAAAAATTAAAAACTATAAAACAAAAATAAAAAAAGGATATCTGAAGACCTCCAGGTAGTTAAAGCTGGTCAAATCAGAATGTATTCTGACTAGCAAAAAACTGAAACTTTTGGAATTACTTGATTCATTATTTTTACAGTGAACATATACATAAGTTCGCTGTCCTCATGAAAATTCGTAATTGCATCCAAATTCAAAATTTTTTGATGTTGTTCCTTTTTTTTTGTTATTTTTGCACTCTTCACATAATTTTCGTAGGCATCGCTGGTCTAGAACATAAATTCTTGAATTTTTTTGTTTGATCGATAAAGGCTAAAAAATTCTTTTAAAAAGAGAGGAATTTTACGTTCATTAATTTATTTATGTATGGTCATGTCCGCATTTCCGAAGCTGCTTTTTTTAATTTCAAAATGTTGGCCCCGGATTTATTATCAGCGACCCTGAAAACCCCCGCAGTACCATTATTGTGGCGATCTGTATTCCCTGTAAATTGATGCGTATATTCGAGCAGTTTTGTGCTATGAAAAAATTTTTTGATATGGGTATCTATGATCTAAATACTGCTGTCAATGTCACGGAAGTCCACAAGATCGCCGCTGGTAAATCTTACCTATTTACACTAAACTCAGTGCTTGAAGTAAACGCAGTACTGGCAGCTAGAAAAAATTTGGCTGGTTCTAACATATACATACAAAAGGACTTCACAACAGATGAACGCAACAAAAGATATACTCTCCGCCAACTCGCTAAAAATGTACGAATTGCTGATAAGAACATATAAGTTCGACTAGGTGACAATCGTATTTACATCAACGATAAGCTCTTCACGTGTGCTGATGATAATATTGCTGCCTCGAATACATCTGACGCAGAATATCTTCGGAAGTTAGTGTCTTCAGTAAACTACCAATGCAATATTGTGGTTAAGGAATCCAATGCAGTGCATGCCGCACTTGCCCAGCGTTCTTCAATTGCTGCTGCTGCCCCCCCCCCCCTAATTTAGATTAACAACTAGAAGTGTGTCAGTTGGTCTCCTATAATGTTGCAAACTTAAATAGCAAGCTAAATTTTGGTAACTTTTTTACTTATATTAATAAATTTGATATTTTTTTCTTATTTGAAACACATGTGATTGCCGATAAACAGATAAACTTTGCTTGTTATTTTAATGACTATGTCTTGTTCTGGGTGGATGCTCTTAAAATTCGTTCTGCTGGTCGCGCCAGTGGTGGTTGTTTATACGGATTCATAAAATCTATTCAAAATAAATATTCACTAAAATTTAACAATTACTCTAATGGTGTTACGTTATCAGCTAGATTTGGCGATGTGTCTTTTCATATTATTCCACGGTATTTAAGCTGCTCGAATTGGGTAAATAACTTTAAACAGTTTGAAGATTTTTTATATTGTTTGAAGGCTTCATCGTTTTGCATAGTTGGCGATTTGAATGCTCGCGTTTCTGACGCACAGAAAATTGATGAAGACTTGGTGTTAAATACTCCTTTAGTCTCGCACTGTCGTGTTTCAAAAGATGAAATCATTGATGCGAAAGGCAAAAAATTATTGAATCTGCTCGAAGATATTGGTGGTGTGATTATTAATGGAAGGATGTCTGGGGACATTGAGGGCGAGTACTCGTTTTGCGGTGTGATGGGAAATTCTTTAATTGATTATTGCATTGGTTTATACGATTTTTTACAGTTTTTAAATAATTTTCACATCTCTTGTAAACCATACTCAGATCATATGGCTCTAACTTTCTCTATATCTGCCATGGTTAATCAAAACTCAAAACCATTATCTTTGCCACAAAAACTTAACTGGAATCCAAAAAACATTGTGAAGTATACCCAATCTCTAAAAAACACCACAAATATTGATCACATTATGTCTAATTCAAATATAGAAGATAAAGTTAATACTTTAATTGATAAAATAAACATAGCAGCGGGTAGTTTCAGTCTTAAAAAACGTTTTGACCCTAAAAATAACTGGTTTGATTCACAGTGTGAAAATGCACGTAAACGAATGCTTACAAAACTTAACAGTCTCAGAAAATCGAATTCTCAAATAAACAGACAATCTTATATTGAAAGTAGAACAAAATATTTAAAATTATGCCATGAGAAAAAACTAGCTTACAAAAACAAAAACATTGAACAACTTAATGCGGTGCGTAACACTAGCGAATGGTGGAAATTAGCGAACTCAATAAAGGGTTTTTCGCCTAAGATTGGTAACAACCTTAAAACTATTGATTTTTACAACTTTTTCAAGTCACTTTTGTCACAGGCAGAATCTGATCGAGCAATTTTATGGGCGTCACCTAACATCATAGATCCGTTCCTTGATTCTCCTTTTGAATTGCGTGAAATTATGTTAGCTCTTAAAACAGCAAAAGATAGAAAAGCCCCAGGCCTAGATAGAATAAGCTATGAATTTTATAAATATGCGCCACAATGCTTTCTTAATGAAGTTGTCCAACTTTTAAATGCAATTTTTCTACGCCAAGACATACCAGCCTCTTTTCGCAGATCTATAATTATACCATTGTTCAAAAAAGGTAATGTTAATGTTGTGTCAAATTACAGGGGACTCTCACTTCTAGACACACTGTACAAAATTTTCACAAGTATACTGCTCAACAGAATTAATAGTTGGATTGACTGTCATAACATTCTAAATGAATATCAAGCAGGATTTCGAAAGGGCTATTACACTGTCGACAACATATTTAATCTGAGTAGCATTATCCATTTGAACTTTAAGCTGAAAAAGAAAACATATGCCTTTTTTGTTGATTTTTCTTCTGCTTTTGACAATAACTATAAGAAACTCATTATTTTATAAGTTATCCAATGCTGGTTTGTCATCTAAAGTGGTAAAAATATTGCAATTATTATACGATGGTACAACAAGTCAAGTTTGGGATGGCAATTCTTTATCCGATAATTTTCCTGTTACACAGGGTGTAAGGCAGGGGTGCCTACTCAGTCCTGTCCTATTCGCAATGTATTTGAATGACTTGTATGATAATTTACCCGGCGGTATACGTGTGGCTGGCACGGTTATTAAAGTGTTACTTTACGCCGACGATATCGTTCTCTTGGCCGATTGTCCAACAGTACTCCAAACTATGATTGATGCTCTGCACAACTATTGCATTCAATGGTGTCTAAAAATTAACCTCACGAAATCTAAAATCATGATATTTAGAACTTGTGCTACAATAGAATAAGTAGAAATTTGAAATGGTCTTATGGTGATGACGACATTGAAATAGTTAATGAATACAAATACTTAGGAGTTAATCTCACTTAAAATTTGTCGTTCAACAAGCACCTTGATGCTAAATTGGTATCGTCTAAAGCTGCTATTAACGCATCGTGGCTAAGTTATTTACATCACCCTAAACTATCTCTATCTAACAAGCTTACAATTTTTAACACTGCAGCAAAATCGATTATGTTTTATGGCGCAGAAGTTTGGGGTTTCAAACAGTATGAGCAAGTAGAGAAGTTACTACGTTATTTCCTGAAAAAAATGTTATATTTACCAGCAAATACTCCTAATTATATGCTACACATAGAAACAGGTCTGGCTTCTCAATTTGAAGAAACGCTTAAATTACATTTTAGTTATCTGAGAAAAATTCTTAATTATCCTTTAAACAGGCTTCCGCGAGTACTTGCTGAAGAAACAATCGTACAAAAAACTTTCTGGTTACCACAATGGTTCGCTCTATGTAGTGATCTTGGTTTTAGCCTTGATTTTGAGAGTTGGAGGCCTGATTTGTCGTTACACCATGATCGTATATTACAAGCATTGAGATTAAAAGTGTATGAGAAACACATTTGCAGAGCAAGAGAATCGAGGTTTCATGATTTGTATCGTCACGTTCGATTCGATGTGCCCTCCTACTTTGTCTATTCAAATTCGGCTCATCTTATAAGTTTGATATTCAGATGTAGAGGTGGTTTACTCAACTTTAATTTAAGCAGATTTGGTGAAAGTACTTTTAATGTGTGCACATTATGCAACTTGCAAGAATATGAAAATACACTTCACCTTCTAGGTATTTGCCCGTAATTTGCATACATTCGTTCATATTACCTTGGTAAAAGTTCACTCACGTTGGGCGAAGTTTACGAAGTTTTGAATGGCAAAAATTATTACCTTTTATATAAATATTTAATCAATTGTTTAAAATATAGACAACTTATAATTTCTGAATTTAATTAAAAAAAACCTTTTTGTAACATACTTTATCATAAATTTTTAAATTTAACATGATTCATGCCAATCTGACACGCAACTTATTATGTTATGTCAAATTTGATTTATTTAAAAAAAAATACTATTGTAATAATATTAACATTAAAATGTTTATACTAATGTAAGCCTTTATTTAAATAAATCACTCATTCATTCATTCATTCTATGATCTATTTTTTGTTGGTAAAATTTCATCGGAGCTGTATGGTACCAAGGAGATTTTTGCCCAGAATTTCATGTAGAATATGAAACTGGATTTTACCAACATTACTCCTTTTTATTATACGAAAGGCTTATTGCAATAACTTGATAAGCCACATGATCTAAAAAAGCAATTTTTTAGGCTGAATACAATACTCAATGCATCGTCAATAACCACTGAAGAGATTTTGGCCATTTTTCTTTAATTTTCTAACCTATTTGTAAAATTTTCCGTGTTCAATTTTCAAAAATAATTTTTTTCAAAACTTTAGATACGATTATTTCAAAATATTTTTTATGTGGCTTATCCTGTTTTTGTAATAAGCCCTTTATATATATTGTTGAATTATATTTAATTCAAATTATTGTCTAGATTCGTTTTACAGACGTTCTGCAGAATTGTAGCTAAACAAATCTAGCTTGACTTAAAAATTTATGGATGTTCAAACAAATTGAAGTAGTTTTTGGCTCTATTATAACAATCGAAAGTGAGCTTATTTTCTGATCAAAAAATACTCTTTGTTCTGTAGAAAATGATACCCTAAGCGCGACACTTCTTAACGAGTCTTTTTCGTGTCCTTTTTTTGATCTCGAAAATAGCAAAAAAAGGTTTGAAACTGACTAGAATATGGCTAGAAAATTAGTAGTTTCTTAAAGATTTTTTTGGTATTTTTGAGGAAAAAAAAAACTACTAAGAAATGACTCGAAAATGAGTAATTTTGTAATCGTCGTTTTGGTAACGATGTTTTATGAAAAAGTTTTTGTACTAAGAAAAGTATGAGTGTGGCTGCCACTCAGGATATAAGCGAAATTTTTAGATTCTTAGGACAACAACTTTTACTTAAAACATCGCTACCTAAGAATGAAATAAAAACGACTTGAAAATCAAAGTATTCACTTTTGATATAAATATCTCCGCTGTCTTCAAACACATTTAATTACCCTTCACAAGCACATGTATGTACAACGCTTATTACATACTGTACTGTCGCTTTTTCGTTTCATCACAATGGTGCTAAAGAAGTTCTCCTTCAAAAATGCACAGAACAGTGTAGAAATCTTAACGTGGTGTACTTGGTGCCATCTTGTGCTACAGTGAGAAATCAAAGTAATTTAACTATATGCTTATACTCAAAGCTTTCACCTTCAAACATAGTCTCTGCGCACAGCTTAGTTTGAGAGTTCGCTAAGTGCGCTTGCAGAACTGGCTATTTTTTCGTTTGGCTTTTACAGATTTGCATAAAATTAGACCCTTAATTTGTCCGACAATTTAACAGCTACTGCAATGTAAAAAATGTCTTTGAAATTGATTTGTGTACATGATAAGCGGTGGTTTCTTTTTTTAATGCCATGTTTTGTTTCATCGAGATTCAAATCACAACGGTGCTAAAGAAGTTTTACTTAAAAAATTTGTTGTTTTCTGATGGTTTCACTTTTACCGCCGCCACTTTTTTGCTTAGAAACTGCTTCAATAAAACGAACTGCGGAAGTTCCCGCGTAAAGTGCATAGAAAATTAATGTACGCAAAAGTATTTGATTTCCTGAGTGCGATAAGTTTCGGAAACTAATTTTCGGTTCTAAAACTATAAAAACAATTCTTGTTGCAGTTTTATAAATAAAATATGGAGAGTAAAAATTTGCAAAAATGGGGTGTATTAGGCAAAAAATGTTATAAGATTCAGAAGATGAAAATTAATTGCATGAACAAGAATTCTGATGACGACAGCGATGTTGATAGTGAACTCAATGAACCTAATCAGGAAGATTCTAGTCAGGAAGATGATGGTGCAGGTGCTACGATATTGAAAACAATGGTGTATGTTATAATGAAAGTGATGAAATTTGGCACGAGAAAACAAAGTCAATACCATCGTTGTCAATCCAAGAATTTTCTGGAATTCGTTGCAAAATAAAAAGTGTCACATCTCCACTAATGATATTTCAACATTTTTTTTATGAAGACGTGATGAGTGGAAAAATTTGAAAAATAATGACCCCAAGCTATCTACTTAGAAAGCGACCCAAAATGAATTTTCCTGAAATGTCAAAAGATGAAATGCTTCAATTTCTGGGCTTATGCTTGCTGCAAAGCCAGAACAAAAAACCATCCATCAAGAAAATGTTTTCAAAGAATATATGTTGTTCTATAAACCAATTTTTGGCACTGTCTGGAAGATGTTTCCGGCAAATTCTGAGATGCTTCAGCTGTCATGCCCCATATAAAAAAGATTATTGAGAAAACAAACTTGAAAAAAATGGCACTACTTCATTTACAAGTAGTTAAAAAAAATGGGAAAACCTTTATCTTTAGATGAGTCTGTTATGGTTCTTTTTATTTTTCCCCCTTTCCATCTTATATGGTTATCCTTTAAACAGTACAAAAACACAATGCGGCATAGGATTGGCATTAAGTTTACAGAATTAACTGCAAAAGACGGCTACATTTTAAATGTTAAAATATATGCAGGAAAAGATATTAAATGAAGAGACTTCAGAATCGAAAACAAAAGCCGCAATTTTTAAACTTATTAAACTTTTAACAACAGCGTAGATTTGTCCAATACGCTACTTAAATATAAGACCCATTCTACATTCACTTTACTTTCCAATCGTAAACCGAGTCCTAAATGTATAACCAGAAAGAAACTGAAAGGGGGTCAAATGATTTGGAGAAAAACAGAAAAGGTCTATGAGACAAAATGGAAAGACAAACGCGATGTTGTGTCCATAATTACGGTATACTATCCATGTCAGAGAGAAGTTTCCAACAGTAGAGACCAAAAAAAGCTGAAACCAGTAGGACGTTGCTGCTTATAACGAAAACATGACATGAATTGATTGAGCCGTCCAATCATTATCATATTATTCCAGTCCCGGAAATAGAATAAGATGGTTTAAAAGGGTTCTCTTTCATATTCTGGACATTACTGTGTGAAACTAATTTTTTATTAATAAAATGTTTATTTCGAAAAACTCCTCTGTAGACTTTCGAGACAAAGATTTGAAAGCTATTCAAATTATTTTCCATCTCAATTATGTAAAAATAATTGACCTAGAAATCTACAAGCGTTTGTTTCTGGATTTTGAAAATTGCTCAGCTACCTTATATCAAAATTATTTAGACAGTACTAAGCTGAGAATATTGTCTGATCCGAAGAAATTCTGGGGTTTCATAAACAC
The DNA here is from genome assembly GCA_963920525.1 of Dichetophora obliterata. Lineage (NCBI taxonomy): Eukaryota > Metazoa > Arthropoda > Insecta > Diptera > Sciomyzidae > Dichetophora > Dichetophora obliterata. The sequence continues at coordinate 183,472,839 of OY986436.1, read as the reverse complement.
CAAAAAAAAAATCTGATGGATTCCCTTCATCATTTAAGACCTTTGACGGATTTACTGACGATCCTGTCGTAATTTGTGGTCTATTTGCCAATCTCTTTAAAGAGTCATTTTGTTCAGACTCTTTTAATCCTGATGAAGAGTACTTTGAATATATGAACTCTACACCCAGGGTTTCGTTGGATTCTATATCCTTTACTTCAGAGGATATTTTAAAGTATATTGGGTTGATCGATGAGGATTTTAATGCTGGACCTGACGGAATTCCTGCCGCAGTGTTAACACGATGTGGTTCCGTTCTAAGTCAACCACTGTCCATGTTATTCAATAAATCAATTAGCGAAAGTATTTTTCCACTTTTTTGGAAAAAATCTTTTATAGGTCCTATCTATAAAAAAGGTTGTAAGAACGATATAAACAACTACAGGCCTATCGCGAAACTCTCGTCAATTCCAAAACTTTTTGAGCGCCTCGTGTATGATCGTGTGAAAATTCACTGTGGGAAGGTCATGACAACTCATCAGCATGGATTTGTTACTGGCAGATCCACTGTGTCTAATCTCCTCGATTTTACAACGTTTTGCTTAAATTCATTTTATTCAGGTAACCAGGTCGACTGTATTTACACTGATTTTAGTAAAGCATTTGATAAACTGCCACACAACTTAATTCTATTTAAACTAAAGTTAATGGGTTTTCCCACAATTTTTTGTAAGCTGGATTCAATCGTATCTGACAGAGCGATCTTATCAAATACGATTTCGAGGCGTATTGTCAGCTGAATTTATTGCTGAATCAGGTGTTCCTCAAGGTAGCCACCTTGGTCCACTTCTGTTTATTTTAGCCATTAATGATGTAACCCACATCATCAAACACTCTCATCTACTTATCTATGCAGATGACATGAAAATATACAGAACAATAGGTGCTAAAGACAATTCAGATCTGCTCCAGTCTGATTTGAAATCCTTTGAAATTTGGTGTTCTAAAAACAATATGTTTCTAAATCCCGATAAATGCCAAACTATGACCTTTTCGCGAAAAAGGAATAATTTAATTTTTGATTATAAGATAAAAGAAACTGCATTAAGTCGTGTAGATGCTGTCAAAGATCTGGGTATATGCATGGATTCTAAGCTATCGTTTAACGTTCATATTGATTACATTTGTAAAAAAGCATCTTCTATGCTCGGGTTTATGAAACGCTGGGCCAAAGAATTTAATAGTATGATCACAACTACAACGCTGTATTATGCAATTGTGCGACCTCACTTAGAGTATGCAAGTCAAGTTTGGTCCCCAAGTTACAATGTACATGTTGAACGTATAGAGATAATCCAAAAACGTTTTGTTCGGTTTGCTCTAAGGGGTTTAAGTGCAACTGACACTTTAAACCTTCCTCCTTATGAGGATCGTTTAAAACTATTAAAAAAGCAATCTTTGAATGAGAGAAGGAAGTCTGCAGATATCGTCTATTTACACCAACTCATAACTGGTGTATTCGATTCACCAGAACTCCTAACTCTTATAAATTTTAACACTAACCGTAGAAGCAGTAGAAATGCTAACAATTTCATTTACTTACCTTTTAGTAGAACAAATTATATGGCTACTGCTCCTTTACATCGCATGAGTACCTTTGTTAACAACTGTAGCTATTTTGATGTTAACTTATCGAAAGGTCAACTCAAAAGTAGATTGAAAACTAATGTATGATTAGATCTATGAAAACGCATGGTTAGTTGTTATGTCTTGTGTTGTCCCTGAGCCCAACCCATATTATGGTGCGTAAATTTTTCTCACTTTGGATTGTTTTGGACCACTCTTATCGATATCGTTAAGGCTATTCACGGTTTGAGCATACTTTTAACAAATCATATTTATAGCATTTGTTATTGTTCAAACTGTGAGCACCTCGCCATGTGACTGTCGTATAAAAAGATTGTGCAACTCTGTGATGTATGTGATTATGCCGCCGTAGACAGAGCATAAAAATACGAGGTACAAAGAGCACGTCCAAGGGCTGCTTTTATTTACGCGTGCCTGCGTATTTGCATTTGTATGCAAAACAACAACGAAGCAAAATACGTTTTCGTAAATTGGCGAACAAATAGCAGATCGAACAAATGGCAGACCAGCGTATTCGAGCTGTGAATGGCCTTATTGAGATGTTTTAATGTTATTTGGGCTGGTTCTTAAGATGATCTAATGCGGAGAAAGTGAGAAAAAGCTGTAGTAGCTGAACTCTACTGTTATTGCATGTTCATAAAAATAATTAATTGGAGGACTTATTGCAAGAACATGATAAGCCACATAAAAAATAATTTGAAATAATCTACTCTAAAGTTTTGAAAAAATTTATTTTTGTACGAAGAAATGAAATTGAACACGGAAACTTTTACAAGTATGTTAGAAAATTAATAAGAAATAGCCAAAATCTTTTCAGTGTGGTTGGCAATGCGTTGAGTAATGTATTCAGGCTAGAAAATTGATTTTTCATGATCATGTGGCTTATCACGTTACTGCAATAAGCCCTTCAATTTATTTCTCTTAATTTTTTTTGAGGGTCTTTATAAGTCGACTTTTGATTTTTCGACTATTTGCACCGAAATACTAATCTTTAAGAATTCGTACGTGTTTTGACTTTTAGGGGGCATCTGCTCCACTTGTCCCCCTTTATGTGCCCATTTCAACAAATAAAAATGTCTTTTTTTGTCCTTGCTCTAATGTCAAATTTATTTCTTAAATTAATCCATATTTTATATTAATAGATAAAAATCCCAGAGTGCTCTTCTTTGTTTTTGTAAATACAACAAAACTTCTAAAAGTTTTCAGCATTTGGGGACATTTTAGTGCAAAATTTCGGTTTTTATTTTTAGGTAATTTCCTAAAATTTTTTCTTATCATTTTTCGCATATTTTTTGGATCATTTTTAATTGGGCATATTTTTTTTCGACGATATTTCTTACCGCTCCAAACAAGACTCAGTATTCAAAGTTGTATCTCCTAAAACACATGGTTAACAAAAACACATGATTTTTTGTTATGGCATTTAAATTTTCAGATAAACCCTTTTCTATACAATGCTTACCAAGTTGTAAAGAGTTAATTTTGTCCCTAACCCAGATGTTGGTTCGGGCAAAATGAGAACTTTTAATTATGGGTTGCTGTTTTTTCTTTTTATTTATTTAGCAAGATGTAAGTAATAAAATTTTGTTATTTTTTTTTGCCCTCACAAATTGTTGCTTAGAGAATGTCAACATGATATTTTTTTGGGGTGTGACCACCAACTGGACCAAGTGTTAGCATGTTGTGCTTATAAATAATCTAGTTTTTCTTGTTGTTTTTTCTTGTTGGTACAATTATACTTGCCCTACCATAATAATTTGATTGCCATAAATTCTGCAATGCGGGACCGAAAATATGGTGCTTGTATGAAATATCTGTAAAACTTCTGCATCATGAGATTACATTAAAAATTCAACAAACATTTTGCAAACTTCACTAGAATATGCAAAAAAAAAACTACTTCTTTTACTACTACACTCAAAACATTTATTAGTAAAATTTCTACGAATGATATTCGTAAACAAAATATTTGTGCATTCTACAAATATTCGTACAATATACAAAGTATTTGTATTGTGATATCCTTACGAATTCATTCGCAAAATGTTACTAATACCTGATGTAGTATCTACGAATATATTCGTTTTATATACAAATGACATTCGTACACAAAAATAAATCAATTCGTATAAGTGCATTGTACAAATGATTGTACAAATGATTGTGTACATATAAATAATAATATTTGTACATTTCTCGTAGGAATGACTGCGTAATTTTTTCCATTACATTCGTAGTATTTACTAATGCTTTTGAACTATTTACGAATGAAAAATCAAATTAGAAAAATTTCATTCGTAGGTTGACCGTACGAATTATTCGTAGAATGTACGAATTATTAGTTGAGTTCAACAAATTAAAAACCTTGTCGAACAACTGCAGAATATAAGGAACTGTATGATTATAAAGTGAATGTAGCCTTCCGGTGGAGTGCAAGTCCTGTAATCTAAAGAGCCGAGGTTCAAACCCTAGCTCAGACAGAATTTTTGTTTTTTGGCTGGTTTGTCGAACAACTACAGAATATAAGGAACTGTATAATTGTAAAGGTACTGTAGCCTACTGGTAGAGTGAGTATCCCGTAAGCTAAATAGCCGAGGTTCAAACTCCAGCTCAGACAGAATGTTTTTTTTTTTTCGTTATTAGATATGATCATTTGTAAATGTAACAAATGTATTCGTACAATACACATTTGTTTTTGTACGAATACAAAAAAAAAACAAATATTCGTAATATGTACTAATATATGTACGTCGATTCTACGAATCCTATTCGTAGCTGAGAACTACGAATAAAATTCGTAGAATGGACGCAGTTATTAGTAATATTTACACACAAATATTTTTGAGTGCATTTCTACTCCTACTGGTATTAATGTGCATGTGCATGCCTGCCTTGTATTTGTATTACAAATTGGAGCAATGGAAGTTTTAAATAAGTTAAAAGCACAACAAACCGCTACATAGCCATTAATTTGGCCCAAAGCGTTTGTGTGTTGGCTGTGTGTAGGTTTGGGAGTGTGTGCCGGTGTGGAAAGCACCATGTAAAGTGTCAAATAAACAATCCAAATAAAGTGGAATGCGTGGTTTTTAATCTCAGCTGGCAAATTGCACTAGCGGAAATGTGAGACATGGCGTAGAGAAGAAATCACAGAGAGATAAAGATAGAAAAAGTGGGAGTCCATTTTGTTGTTTATATACATATTGCCACCTAAAATGCAAGAAGGCGTAACAACACTTTTTATGATTTTACAGGAGATTCAAAAACTTTCTAAATTTCTCAAGTGCTTGCACTGGGGGCTGTTAGAGTTTTGTCAATAAAAACGTCGTTTTTAGTTGTAGGAGTGTACAATTTTGCAAGAACATGTATTTTGATACGCTGCATCAAAATCAATCAAAAAGTCGATTTTGAATTTTTTGTTGTTACACCTTCTTGCATTTTAGGTGACGATATAGACTTCAAATCCACTTAAGCTGCGTAAATGTGCAAGTTTTTGAAACTTTGATTAAAAAAACAACTGACAGACTTATTTCTGAAGCATATCCAACACATTGTACCATCCAAACACACGCACACACACACACTCAAACACAAGCAGAAACTTGATGTGAGATGAAAGCAAAATAAGGTTTTATTAGCTCAATCTAAGCCACTGTGAAGTCGCCCATGAAGCAAAACGTCCGGGAATACAATGCTGTTGTGGACAGCAGCAGCAACAAAGAAGGACCAAAAATCTCCAAATTACTTCGTGAGGGCCAAATTGGGAGGAATATTTGCATATAGCTGTATAGCCATACTTTAGAAGAAGCCACAAAGGTACTGGAAGAAATTGTTGATAACGCTATCGGAAGATACCCATTTGTTATTGCAGGGGACTTCAACGCATATTCTACTGAATGGGGATGCCCTGGAACCAATCCAAAAGGGCAAACGCTCATAGAAGTGTTTGCAGTCCTTGACATAGCCACACTTAACACGAGGCGGCAAAATACTTTTGAAAGGGCAGGAACAGGTTCCATTATAGACCTTACCTTTGCTACACTCAAAAAATTTATTAGTAAAATTTCTACGAATGATATTAGTAATCAAAATACTCGTAAATTCTACAAATATTCGTACATTCTACAAATATTCGTACAACACAATACCATATGTATAACAATATTTTGTATAATGTGGTGTCTTTACGGATTCATTCGTAAATTTTTCTAATACCTGATGTAGTATCTACGAATATATTTGCTCTACATACTAATGGCATTCGTAAACAAAAATCAATTCGTATAAGTGCATTGTGCGAATGATTGTGTGCATATAAATAATAATATAATAATATTCGTAAATATCTCGTATGAATAACTTCCTAATTTCTTTCATTACATTCATAGTATTTACTTATGCTTTTGTACTATTTACGAATGAAAAATATTTTTACGAAAAACAAATCATTCGTAGGTTGACTGTACGAATTATTAGTAGAATGTACGAATTATTAGTTGAGTTTAAAAAAATTGAAAACCGAAATCGTTCAACCTTGTTAATCGAAAATCTACAGAACATAAGGAACTGTATGATTGTAAAGTGACTGTAGCCTACTGGTTGAGTGCGTGGCCTGTAAGCTAAAGAGCCGAGGTGCAAACCCCAGCTCAGACAGATTATTTTTTTACTGTTTTGTCAAACAACAACATTATATAAGGAACTGTATGATTGTATGGGGATAAGGAAGTGACTGTAGCCTACTGGTAAAGTGCGTGGCCCGTAAGCTTAAGAGCTGAGGTTCAAACACCACCTCCGACAGAATGAATTTTTTTCTCTAGTTTGCCGAACAACTAAGGAATATAAGGAACTGCTCGTATCGTATCATTGTAAAGTGGCTGTAGCCTACTGGTGTAGCGTGGCCCGTAAGCTAAAGAGCCGAAGTTCAAACCCCAGCTAAGACAGAATATTTTTTTTTTCGTTATTAGATATTATGGTCATTCGTAAATGTAACAAATGTATTCGTACAATATACATTTGTTTTCGTACGAATACTAAAAAAATATTCGTAATATGAACTTATATACGTCGATTCTATGAATCTTATTCGTGACTGAAAACTTCGAATAAAATTTGTAGAATGAACGCAGTTATTAGTAATATTTATTCAAAAATATTTTTGAGTGTAGTAACAGCTTACTCCCTAAATCAGCCTGGCACATGAGCGACCACTATATAGGTAGCAATCACAATACAGTTATCTTCTACACAAAAGATATCGTTAGAAGACGAATGCAAACAAGCCATAAGAGCTGTAAAGGTAGCAAGTTTGACACAGACATCCTACAGGCCATGCTATCAGACATGACTCTCTCATATGACTTTGCGACAGATAAATCTACGCAAGTGGTGACACACATAGAAGGTGCATGTAATGCTTCAATGGTTAGAAGGGGTGGCGGAAACAATCACCAATTTCCAGTCACTGGTGGACTGATGAAATATCCAACCTTCGAAGATGCTGCATACGATCAAGGCGTATCTACTCGAGCTCGAGAGTTACGGAAAATTTTCTTCCAAACCAAATACGTTTCAAACTCGTTAGAGCATAGCTTACGAAATCGATTAAAGATAGCATATCCTGATGCTTCAACTAAATTTGTGACTACTCTGACCAGCAACCTTGGGGCGTTGCGTAAAAGCTCGTCATGAAAAAACTGAACGTGTTTACACAACCAACTCCAACTTTTCCCACACTGATGTAGAGTATAGTTCTCACTCTATTTCCATAACAACCTGTCATCCCTGAAATTGGAACAGGATATGAAGTTCTGCAAAACATTCAGCCGGTGATCAATTATGAGCTCCTTAAAATAGCTAAGGAACAGAGACCTGCAGCGATGAACTGCAACTGCTCAGTACATACTTGGTTTGTGTATGACTTCAATATCATTAATACCATGCAACATATTTTACGCCATCGAGCTCACTTACAACATCAAGCATGATTCATTAGCCAATTGTACCAAAGTCAAACACTGTGTGATGTGTGCTTCGACTTCAGTGGAAAGTATAGATGTTTGCATAAAATAATTATGTGTATAAACCACAGCGCACGAACGGCAATCGTTATAATTATCATTATTTTGAGCTACTGCTTCGTGTACCATTGTAGGTTGATTTCAACTTCGGCTAAGCAGTGATACAAAAGTAAGCTTACGAACGATAAAATCAGCGCGTACACTGCATTTTTACTCAAGTGTTTGTAGATTACTTCAGTATGAATAGAGTAAATAGTTTTAGGAAGTTTTAGGGGTAACTTATTTCGAAGATGATGTCAAACTTTAAAATTTAAGATGGCGGATAGAGTTGCCGCCTAGATGTTTTTCATTTTTGCGAATTCTTGTAATTTTGAAATTCTGAAAACGGATTTGATTTCGAATATAATGTCACAGTTTTAAAATTTAAGATGGAGGTTAGGGTTGCCACCTTAATTTTTACCACAGTATTGCCACCTAATAATATGTATTTTTAAGAGTTTTAAACATCATTTATCAGTGTTAAGGGGTCGCTGATTTCGAATCTAAAGTCAGAATTTTAAAATTCAGGATGGTGGATAGGGTTGCCACCTTAATTTTTTGTAGTTTTGTTAATTCGGGGCTGACAAAAAAAATGGTACGCCAAATATGGGTCGCTGAATCCGAATCCGTTGTCACATTTTCAAAATTATAAAATTTTGAAATAATAGGGTTGCCACCTAATAATATGTCTTTTCAAGAGATTTAAACGTCATTTATCAGTGTTAAGAGGTCGCTGATTTCGAATCTAAAGTCAGAATTTTAAAATTCAAGATAGTGGATAGGGTTGCCACCTTAATTTTTTGTAGTTTTATGAATTCGGCAAAAAAAAAGGTACACCAAAAATGGGTCGCTGAATCCGAATTCGTTGTCAGATTTTCAAAATTATAAAATTTTGAAATAATAGGGTTGCCACCTAATAATATGTCTTTTCAAGAGTTTTAAACGTCACTTATCAGTTTTAAACTCTTGAAAAGACATATTATTAGGTGGCGACCCTATAATTTCAAAATTTTGAACAATTGAACAAAAGTTGTAGCTTTATTAAAGATCTGCATGCATACAAAATCTTATCAAAATCAATGATTAAAGGTGTTTTATAGTAAAATGGCGTCTGATATAATTTCTTAAAAAACTAAATTTAATAAATATCTTTAAACATTTACTAAACAAATTTATTTGCTCACTCAATTAAACTTTAGAATTTATTTTAAAAAAGAAATCAGCTCAATTGAACCATTAGCTTATGAGCTACAAGCTCTCAAAAATCCCGCAAAGTAACTGCAATGTGACTGCAATGTTACTGCAAATACTTTGTGTTCGGAGAACAAAATTACGCTTTATGTCTTTGTTTTGTTGCTTGTAAATGACCATACTTACCATTGCATACCAGAAGTTGAAAAGACCCTGCGCTGGTTATCAAACCAACAACTCGAACATGCATTATTGTGGTCTTACGACACGCTTATACACAGTTAGCTTCAATGTTGCAAGTATGTTCGACACAACAATCGCAGCGCTTGCGTAGTGCGGTCAGACTGTCACTGTATTTGTAGAGGGTAGATTGCAAGTAGCGAAAATGCCATCGCTTGCAGATCACTGCTAAGGATAAAAAAATTTTCTGGACCTGATGAAGTTCCAAATGAGATACTTAAAATCGCTGTAGAGCAAAAAACTAAGATGTTCACAGATTTGTGTAACACCTGCTTTAAGGAAAGTGTCTTCCAATTAAGGTGAAAGCGGCTGGTATTGAGAATCCATCGGTTTACCGTCCTCTTTGCATCGGCTTACCGTCCTTGACTCTGCTGGCAAGATCCTCGAATGTTTGATAAGCAATAGGTTGGAGGCGTCAATAATAGGCGCTGGTAATCTTTCCCCCCCTGTTCGGTCGTCACCTCTCTGCAGACAATGGCAAACCTCAGAGAGTAAAAATTGCCATGTAAAGCTTCTTGAGAACATAAGCCGTTCGGAGTCGGCATAAAATACGTAGGTCTAGTTCTCGGTCATTTGTGATCAAACATTTAATAACACGCACAACACAATTGATCAATAGAAGCTAGGTCAAAGTCCTTCCAAGGGCTGAAATGGCCAGTCTATTTTTATTTAATCTTTCCCCCCAGCAGTTTGGCTTCCGTAAAGCTCGTTCAAAAACTGATGAAATTGGTGGAGTAATATAGCGCTTGATGCAATAACCGGCACGTGGTGGTTGTACAGCGACAAAGAGTACTGTATTGCAACACTCAACATCAAAAAAGCATTTAATTCTGCGAACTGGTCTAGAATATTAGAAGCTCTCGCCCACTTCGGCGTTATCTTTTATGTCAGGAGAATTATACGAGACTATTTCAAAGAGTAGTGTAGTGTTTTCTGTTATTATGCAGAAGTCGGTACTACAACACACAAAGCTGCTGGGTAAGCGCGTCGGAAGCTAATTTCATCTGGGGGGGCAGTACAAATGGGGGGGGCAGTACAAATGGTGGTGCAAAAAAAAGTTCACCAAAATTTCTTCAAAGAAACATGAATGTGAATAAACAAATTTTTTATTTTAGTTTAAAATAAAAAAAATATAAAAATATATAAAAAATATTAAAATTTCATTATTTTTAAAAGTTCTTCCAATTCAATATTAGAGATCATTCTTTAAAGGATCTTTCATATGGTAATATGAAACTATAAGAAATAATGGTTGCTTTTATAAAGCAAGACTAGGTATATCTTTACATGGTTTAAATGCAATAAGGTACAAAAAATATATCAATTTAAATTATTCCAAAATGTTTCTTTCTGTCCTTGCGAGAAACAAACTCTTTCATCACCTCCATCGAATTCAATTCTTCGGTTTTATCTTTGTGAATGTGTATAAGTGCCGCATGAGTGAGTCGTTTCTGTTTCATAGTTGCTCGAAGATACGTTTTAAGTCGTCTTAGTGCACTAAAAGAACGCTCAGATGAAGCTGCTGATGCACAGCTGACAGTCAAAAGCACAGCAATAAGTTTTTCAACTTCATTTAATAGTTTTTTTACAGTAACCGAATTTTTCGCAAATTGGTATACAATGTCACTACAATTTCAAGGTGTTTGGCCAGGCAATTGCTTCAGCAATTTCATCTGAAAAAAGTCATCTGCATAAAGATCAAGTTTTGTTTTTAGATTTTGTTCAGAAGGCACTTTTCCGTTGAAGGCTTCGATTACAATATTTCCCAACGATTCCAGAGTGTCAAGATCTGTTTAAATGTACAATAAGATTTACAAAGTGCCAGTTTACACTAGCTTCACTCAACCGACTCACCGAATGTTAAATCAAAGTGAGTCGGTTGAGTGAAGCTGGTGTAAAATTGCAAAAATAAAAAAAAAAGTAAAATATCAACCTGTTTGATCGAATCTAGCCGTTATCTCATTTGAGAGAAGATCTAAAATTTCGAAATAATCTTTTCGTAGCCGATCATATAATGACAACTGTACTGAAGGAACCGGATTTGATGTTTCTTCAAAGCGTCGAGGTGGATTTTAATCAGCTAATTCACAGTAGGGGCTTTCGCATGGTCCAAAACATTGGACCAACATGGCAGATTGTACAACATGTAGTACCATGCGTAAGCTAAAACGATAGTCGAAATTTTTGGTTTTTTCTGCCGATTGTACAATATTGTACAACTATGTAAAATTACTGCTCAATTGTTGGGGCATCTAAAAGTTGCTTAGCTATTAGCCGGATGTGTTCTGCTTGAGAGCTTGCAATCAATGATGTTGCTTTAAAAGTTGGATCGTTCAAACGCTCAATCAAATAGTCATATTAGTTTTCCATCTAACTTATCGTACAACATGTCGTCCAATATGGAAAGCCCCTAAGAACATGTCAAATTTTTTCTTACCAGAGTTGCAAAATTAACAAGCATTAAGCTACATACTTAAGGGTGCTTTTAAACTGAAGTGGTGGGTTTGCAGTAGAAACTCTACATTTTGTTCTATCTTTTTGCAAACACAGAGAAAGAAAATGGTTATCCGCAACCATGCTTATGAAGAAGAGAGAAAGAAGAGGAAAATATATAATACAAAAATATTATTGTTGTAAAAAAAACTGATATTTTAAATAACTTTTGAAGTTTTCCTTTTAAATTGTTTATCTAGCTAAAAAAGTGGGGGCAACTGCCCCCTTTTCCCCCCCGCTTCCGACGCCAATGCTGCTGGGGGAGTTTCTCAAGGCTCTGTCCTGGGCCGTATGATGGAGTATGAAGGCTCAATCAACCGGAAACTTCTAAGATAATAGGTTTTGCAGATGATATTGCAGTAGTGGTCGTCGCGAAACACTTTGCACGAAGTTGAGGAGAAGTGCAATCAGGCGATGAACGCAGTACAACAATGGCTTAAAACAGCTGAGCTCAGTCTATCAGAGCATAAAGCAGAAGCAATGCTCATAAGTAGTAGACAGAAGGTCGAAACAGCGACAATATCGGTAAGAGGACACACTGTAGTATCGAAACCATCTGTGAAATATCTTAGCGTCATTTCAGACCACAGATTGAACTTTAGGGAGCATCTTATTTATGCAAGTGGCAAAGCCAGTAAGGCAGCAACATCACTCTCTAGAATCTTGTCCAACACGAAAGGTCCCTCACAAACACGAAGTAAGATCCTTGTTAGTGTTGTCCGATCTATACTACTGTACGCTGCCCCCAAATGGGTTGAAGCTACTAACTTTAGCTCGTACCTTCGGTGCACCGAATCAGTTTATCGCCTATCTGCTCTCAGAATCTGCTGTACATTTCGAACAGTATCAACGGATGCAGCGCTAGTTGTCGCGGGTTCTCCCCCAATAGACCTTCTGGCAAGAGAGAGCTTGTTCTGTGATGCGCTCCCACAAGACATGTCCAAGACCTCGAGACGTAAAATAGCAAGAGAACGTAGTGTTGCTGTGTGACACTGGGGTATATCACAAAATGGACGATGGACGCACCGCTTTATTCCAAATTTGGAAGGATGGCTGAACAGATGACATATGGAGGTAGAATACTTCCTTACCCAAATACGAGCTGGACATGGGAGTTTTAAATCTTACCTCTATAAATTGAAGCACGGCGAAAATTCGTTTTGCACCTTTTGTGCACGGAATGCTATAGAAGACACAGAACATGTTTTTTTCGTCTGTCCGAAATTCACCCGAGAAAGACTTGAGTTGAGTTGCCAAAGGGTGGGGAGGTTGCCAACATTGAAAACATTATTGGGCATAATGCTTAACTCAAAATAGGTCTGGATTTCAGTCTGCAATATGGTATGCACCATAAACAAAGAAATGAGTCGCGTAGAAAGGCTGCGCAGAACTTTTGACTCTAGATGACATCCTAGAAGCAGTGTTGCCATCTTTGGGACTTTTCCTCTAAATTTAGGGGGGAAAAAAGTGAAATGGGATTTTTAAGGGGTTTTATATTTTAAGGGGTTTTTTAAGAGACTTATTGATAATCTTACGCATTGGATAATCCAATTTACTACGAAGTTTTTGAATTTATTCCGATTTTGCTATGCATTTACTCCGAAATTTTTCCCTTTTTCATTCCCTGCTCGTTACTATGGTTTAAAAAAAAATGGTGAGCGTGACGTCTAAATATTTTGCTAAAGCTGTAAAACTTGTGACTGAGTGAAAGAGACAGAAAATGTAATTTTGTAACGTTCGACAACTCGAGCTTTTGATTTTTACAATAAAAACTCAAAATCGCGTTCACCTTGTTTTGAATAAATACCGAAGAAACCGATTTTTTTTTTGTAAATATTAAATCATCTATAACTAAAGATTATAACAAACTGTTAGCCCATTAACAGTAGTTGGGTATTTTTTTACCCATGAAAATGCTTCTGCAGAATTCATCATATTTCAGGATTGGTAACAGCTATGTGTTGAATTTGTTGTTTGTTACTTTAAGAAAACGTAAAGCTTTAAATTGTTTTTGTAGTTTGCCAAGAAATTTTTAAGTTAACCACTAAATTTTCAAAGTCAAAAGTGATTAAGTTTAAAAATCAGGAAATTTGTGTTTTTATCATATGTAAAATATTTTATATTAAAAAAAAATATAAAATCTATCTTAGCAAACTAACCAACAATACCTGCTATTGATAGAAAATTCCTGATATAAGACTGTGCTGTCGTTACAGAAGGAATTTGTGCCCATTTAGAACACATTAACGACGGTTGGGTATTTTTATACCCAACTCATATCTCGACTACGGTGAAGGATACAAAGTTGAAATTTGGTGTAGTAGTTCCTGTGATCAATATAAGTAAGCACACGCAATATGGAAAACGTAAGAAGCGTTTGGGAGCCGCGGTTAATGGGTTAGTTGATTTTTTTTTGTGATTTTCAAGTAATTATAGCGATTTCAAAGGTTTTTGACTAAAGCTTTAGGGATAAATATTTTTGGGAGTTGGAAACACTGCCTTGAAGGGGCCTTCGCTGCCATTTCGACTGCGTAAAGAAATCTTCACCAGCAGTTTCGTGCAGGTAATCCGGAAACGGTTTCGGTTTTAGTGGATGGAAGTCCCACACTATTCGGCTTTCAACGCATTTCCCCTTGTATAACTAAAAAAAAACAAAACAAAAAACAAGCAGAAACCCAACCCAACATTTTTGTAATTTTTTAACATATAAGAGTCGTTTTCAATTCTCCTCCGCGATGATGACAGTCGAAAGTGCCCTCATTTTCTGATCAGAAAAGACCCTTTGGGAGAAAATGGTATCTTACGCGCGACTCTTCTTGACGAGTAGTTTTTTCATCCCGAAAATACCAAAAAAACAACTAATTTTCGAGCCGTTTTTTGATCTCGAATATACCAAAAAATTATTCAAAAACGACTCATCTGCGAATCATATTCGAGTCATTTTTTAATCGTCGCGCGTAGGATACCATTTTCTCCCAAACAAAGTATCTTTTTTGATCAGAAAATTAGCTAATTTTCGATTGTTAGAATAGAGCCGAAAACGACTGCAATTAGTTCGTAAATTTAATGAAGTCCAAGGTGGATGCGGTTTACCACAATTTTGTAACACGGATATAAAAATAGTTTAGATAAACATATGAATTTAATATAAATGTTAAGTTGACAGCTTAGTTTAAATTTTTTAAATTTTTTAGCTTCTTTCTTAACTAATTGTTTGGCTAACATTGCTTTTGTTTATTTTAGTTTAGTTTCATTTTAATTATATAGGCTCACTTTATTAATTTGTCAACTTCACACCATGATTATACTGCGGAAACTAACAAAATAGCGTTTAAAAATTTCGTTCGTTCACTATCCCTTAACCCAATTTGAACAGGCAACATATTCTCCTCAAATTTTAAAAAAATTTGTATATAGGTATATTTTGTCAAGTATTATTACCTCAAAAATACAAAAACAATATTTTCTTTTTGATTATTAAAAAAAAAAATTAAGAAAAAAATCTATAAAAATGTTTACAATAATTTTTTAAATTGAAAAAATGAAATGAAAAAATATCATTGAAACCAAGAAATTCGAAAAATCAAGCTGTACAAAAAATTATACAAATGTTCAAAATGGGTCACGAAAAATAAACAGTCAGTTTTTAATAAACTGTGGGGAGCAAAATATGCTTCCGCCCACGGCATACATTTTGTTTTTGTAGATCATCAAGCGGACTCGAAAAGACTGGTTTAGGTGATGTTTACAAAACAATCTTCCAAATGCTGGGTAGGATACTGCTAAATAAAATGTTTGTATACACTATTTGCGTTTGTGATTTTTACATTTGATTGTTTTTACGTGTTAGCAAATATAAAAATAAGCACATTTGAAGTAAATATGGCCACCTTAAGTAGTTATATACAATATTGGAAAACCAAAACTAATTGGATACCAAAAATATTATTTTAAAAATTATGCAGGCCTGTGTTTAGGAGAAATCGAGAATCTTTCCATTTTTTTATGTTGATTACAGATGTTTTCTCTTAAACTGTCGGAAAACGTGTAATCCTCTGTAAATGACCTTCTCTTACATTACATATGTTGCATTTTCAGTTTTAAAAAAGAGCCTCGGCATCAAACTTCAGGAGTATTGTGTCCCAAAAGTCTCTGAAATTTTTATTTTTTATTAAACGCATTGTTTTTTTGAAATGTCTTTAAGTTTATTAAATTATAAAGAAAAGACACGGAGGTTATTGACAAAAAATAAAATATCACTCAAATGGCCGTCTCGATCTTTCTTGCATATGCGAGCCCTTTCATAAAATACTCCATAATATTCTGCCATAATTCTGTATCAATTGCTGCAATGACTTCCATAATGTCAATGTACTCTTCATATTTGCCACCAGACTTTCGTTTTCATTATTGCAGGAAGAGGCCCCGTTTTTAAAACCATCGTCAAGGCGTCTTTTTATCAAAAAATTTTCGGGCCTCATTCCTGTCGCCATGCATCTCAATTTTATCATGCTCGCGCCTTTCTGCCTCTAATTTTTGCCCGAGCATACGTTTTCTATCCTTTTTTATCGCTTCTTAGCAGTCCGCGTTACAACCGACTGCAGGGTGACTTTGTGGGTGGCGTTTTTTCTCTGCAGTGGCTTCGCATTCACTCCTGGTCATACTACTGCTTTTGATGAGGGCGGTGGTAGCCAGTCACCTATTTAGCAGCTACTCGCATGGAGTGGGATATGTGTGTCCAACGCGCATATATCCTCGATTGGAGAAGTGCTTGGAAGCAGGAGTCAGAGTCAAGTGGCAAAAGCTTCGGCTGTTTGTTGTGGTTGCAGCTTGTCGACATCTAGCCTCTTCGTGTTAGGTTGCATGCATTCTTACCTGCACACGAGCATGTACAGATCTTGGCTGCGACAAGATAGTGAACCGAGGCAATCTTTGCACCACGGATCGTGAGTACATCTAATACAGTAAAAGAGTGCCTTTCGTGCATAAAAACGTGATCAATTACAGCAAAACGGGTTTCTGCTGTATTATAAAACACCACCACCAAAATTAAACATTGTTTTTCATAAATAATAAATCTTCTGTCATTTTGAATCCATTACAATTAGTGGTCCGTAGTGCCACGAAATATTTCAAAATCGCATTTTGATGCCAAGTAATATAACTTGTATTATTTAATACAATTTGACCAAACTGCTGCAACCCAAAAAGAGGTTATTTCTCGTCCTACAAATTCATGGTTTGAAATTTTCAGAAAAAGTTATTACAATAACTACTTCTAGTATTTCCTTACGAAAATTATTACCAACCTACGCACCCCTGCCAACACTCTTGTTTTTAATATTAGAAGTCAACATTTTTTGAGATTTGAGGGAAGTCTTATTTTGAAAAACAAAAATTATAATTTTCTAATATAACAAAAGATACGAAAATATTTCACTGTAATCATTTGTGAAACTTCATGCTTAGTAAGTAGTATTTCTTTACACTTCCAGTACCATAACCATACCATTACCATTTTCATAAGTAAGCTTGTGTTGAGTTTTAGGCTCTAACTAATAACAAGTTCAGTTAAAATCTTCTTACATTCTTGCTAGTAAGACAAACAGAAAGTGTTTTAAGTTTGAGTTTTAATTAATTTAATTCTTGATGCTGTTTTCCTAAATTGTGGTTTCTAAATTGCTCTGATGTTTATTAAAAACATTTGTTGAATTGACAAATTTGTTTAAGCTCACTTGATTTAATCTGAATTTAATTGTTAGTTAAGCCGCAAAACCCATAGTTATTTCGAACATTATCTGTTTCATTTCGTACAACGAAAATGCACACTAACGACAAGCAAGAAACAAGAAGCAATAGAATTTCGTATAGAAAAAAGTATTGCTGCTCGTGTCTTGCTTGTCGTTGGTGTGCCGCTTCGTGAATAATGCAGTATATCTTCATCACTGTTCATCATTGACGCTTCAAATATGTCAATGCAGCCTTAATTAAATTCTCTTACTTAAATAAAGGTTTTAGAGCCATGTTAAGTGAACGCCTTTACTGCCAGTGTTGTTTATTTTGATGAATTAAGAAGATGTAATTAAAAAAGTTTAATATTTCTGAATATGAGCCCATAAATATGCATCTGTATGTCGTTTAATAGTCGATTAACTGAGACATGCCATGGTTTTTATATGAAATCTTGATCGTATGGCGTATACGCGTTCGCATTAAAGTTAAGTTGTCTACCCGTACTGCTTGCTGTAGGGTATAATAACAATATAAATATTTTCTTATGGAATTATTGTTGCTCATACGCCACGTTGAGCATATCTACCAACGCTAGAGAATAATAATTTTTTTATATTTTTTGAAAATCTCTGAGCTTTTGAGTTAATTTTATTCTTTGCAACGCAAATAAAATTATTTACTGACACCTAACTTAGGTAGGTTTTTACAAAATATTCGCACGATTATTAGCTGTGTGCGATGGTAAAAAGTGATTAATTTTGCCTTCAATTTTCAACGAATTTTCACAAAAGTAAATTGCCGGAAGATATCGCATGCAGTCAGATGAAAACGAAGTAAACGGAGTTTGAGTGGGCTTGAATGAAGCGGCACATTATGTTGAGTGTGCGTTTTTTCCGGGACTTAATTAGCATTACGACTTTAGCGCGAAACAAATATAATCAGCGCACGAACTTGAAGCGTTGGCGCAATAAATTTTGTTGTTTTGTGGATGTAAAGAAGGCGCAAGGTAGGATTGCAAAATACGTTTAATGGACTTAATTTAAAGTTATTGAGCTCACGTTCTTACAATTTGCTTGTCTATAAACACAGGCTTAACTTTTGTTAGTTGAACGAGTAAAGGCACTGACTATTTGTCCTGCACAAATTTAATAGAAGTCTGTTAGAACTATTCTCACCAATGGAATTTAAAGATTAAAATAAGAGCAATAAATAAACATTTCGAATAATTTTCTCGCTTGTTGAATGACTCATTTTTAAGCAACTACATATGTAATTTATTTTAAATTTAACTTTATTTAAAATTCTTGGCACGCATTATTGAAAGCTTAAGTATGATGATATTAATAGCTACACAGAACAAAATAAAATAACTAAAAGTGGACTACAAATGTGTTGTTTTTGTATTAAAAAAAATGTTCAACATTCTGTAAGGACTAAAATTTCTACGTAATTTTATCCCCACATGACTTATTACTTTCATTTCCAGAAAATGCAACCCCGTAGGGATTGCATCGGTTCGACCGGCGTAATATTTTGAGGCATTACCCCAAGCATAATTAAGTGTGGCGGGTGTGACCTACACGAAAATATATTTAAGTTAAAATTAAGGCTAATGAACTCAATTTATACCTAATATTGTTCATTTGATAACATTATTTATTCTACCTTGATGGTATCAATAAATATGAAAATAAATAACTTGCGTGAATGAAAGTGAGTTTGCGGGTTTTTATTTATAATATTAGTGAAGGCATGGTGTCTTCCAAACAGCGTGGGCAAGTGGATCATCTACCAGTCGTTTGAGACATTAAGGTAGATATTCTAGCCCACCTGTGGAAATAAATATAGGTAATAAAATGATAGGATAAGAATTTAATATTTTCTTACATTTAGTTCGAATATATTTTACTACTGGGTAGTTTAATACACCCAAATTTACTTAGTTTAAGCAACCAGCGATATACGGCTATAAATGTCTTAGGTACTCCCATGTAACATTTAGGTATTACACATAGGTTACCCAGGTCTGGTTCGGTGCTAAGTTTTCCCTACAGGGACAGTCTACTCGTGTTAATGTGGTTTTATTTCTTTTCTTTGCATGTTTTTTTGACGTAACGGCTCCA
Source organism: Dichetophora obliterata (assembly GCA_963920525.1). Lineage (NCBI taxonomy): Eukaryota > Metazoa > Arthropoda > Insecta > Diptera > Sciomyzidae > Dichetophora > Dichetophora obliterata. The sequence continues at coordinate 183,453,380 of OY986436.1, read as the reverse complement.
AGCTTACAACCATATAGCTAGCCAGCAAACGGCAACATCACGCGATATTCTAGAACAAACCACGAGAGAGAGAAGCCACCAACAAGATCAACAGTAACCTACCAGAGAGAGGAGGAGTATATAAGACAAAACTTAGCTGGAATCGCAGAAGTTTTGTGACAACCGTGAACATAGTCAGACGTGCCGGTCGGCAATAAGTGTGCACAGTTTTCGTTGGTGACAGACATAGCGCTGCCCGCACCAACCGTCGACGCCAGTAGTAGCAGCGAAGAGGATATCTTAACGACATCACCGTAGCTAAGCGGGAGCTTAGCATACATAAACTACAGCGAAGCACCGACGATATTTACAACTTGCAGACGTCGGCAAAATACGCCAACGTCGACAACATACGTCCACGTCGATCTAATACGTCAACAGCAGCAAGATACGTCAACGTCGTCAAAATAAGTCCACGTCGATTTAATACGTCAACAGCAGCAAGATACGTCAACGTCGCTTAATACGCCAACGTCGAGCTAATACGTCAACATCAGCAAAATACGCCAACGTCGACAAAATACGTCCACGTCGATCTAATACGTCAACAGCAGCAAGATACGCCAACGTCGTCAAAATAAGTCCACGTCGATCTAATACGTCAACAGCAGCAAGATACGTCAACGTCGCTTAATACGCCAACGTCGAACTAATACGTCAACATCAGCCAAATACGTCAACGTCGCCAAAATACGTCGACGTCGAGTTAGTACGTCGACATCAGCAGAATACGTCGACAGTGACGGCGCATCGACCACCGCAGCAGAGACTGCAGCAGCAGCGAACGTAGCGGATACTCCAGCAGCTCAGAGGAAGGCCGGATATCAACGTAATTAGTATCACATTCTTTATTTCATTTTATTTTGCCCATTACCCTATGTAATGACATTATTCTATTTTTATGCTAAGTATGATTAAGAATTATAGCGAGAGATTTTCTACATAATTTAGTTTCATCTCAGTTAGCGTTTCATTTAGTTTAGAGATTTCGTATAGCTAGTTTTAGGGATTTAATCAATTAAATTCATATCAGATTATCTCAAACCAAATATATAATAATAACTTCGTTTGCATTTGCGGAGTGCCCCCCTCACGTTATCGCGAAGCGTACTTCCAGAAATTGGTTGTGATCACCCCACAAAGTCAGCAGTTAGGCCGAATAGAATTTGGAAGAGTTTCTAGGATAGCTTTTGAGTCAAAAGCGGGCGATTCAGGGGGCCTAACCCCAATCGCTTTTGAACTCCATTCTCCCAATTCGGGACTAGGCAATTGAATACAACAGTAGAGTCTCTAGGGCTAGGTACCTGGCTGGGAGTTTTGATCAAGGTCGGGCGAATGGGCCTAACCATACTCGGGTTTGGTCAAACACTCTGCAAATCGGAGTCGGGTGAATGGGCCTAACCATACTCGATTTCGACTAGCCACCCCTTTAATCGGAACCGGGCGAATGGGCCTAACCATACTCGGGTTCGATTACTGCGTGCCTCGATCGGAGTCGGGCGAATGGGCCTAACCATACTCGGCTTCTGACCAGACACGTTTTAACTCGAAATCATTCCTGGGAATGTCAGTGTAGAGAGTTGTACATCAGGACCGGGTGGTGTAGATAATAGGACCAAAGGATGCCTAGTAGGGGTTAGTCAAGATAGGCCGCGTGTCTACCAACGCCAAGAGACGGTAGCACTATTGTGATGTACAAAGTATAACGTGAGAAGGCTACTCTGGCTAGGATGAGATAAAATCATTTCTTACGTAATAAACCGTCGAGAAAATAGTTTAGGATTAGGTTTAAATGAAGAGTAAACACCTAGGTAAGAAGACACTAGGATAATAGTTAAGACAATTAGATTTTGTAGTTGAAATGTACTTAACTTTGTACATGAAAAATAATAATACATGGAATAATCATTCAGTATAGTCAACTAGGCTAATACTTATTAATTATATTAGATAATAGGTTCATCCAATATCAACTTGAGACTCGCCTTCAGCGAAGTCGGGTACTAGCAAATAAGACATTATTGTAAACTAGAATTAAGCGTATTCACTATTGTTAAATAAAGCATCATTGAATTCTAATACTACTGTTTTGATTTGGTGTCCGTTTATTATCATAAACGAACAAATATTTTGCAACGGACCCTGGATCCGGCGAGCGCATCCTCGGCCGGAATTTGGGTCGTTACAATTCTTGAGGGTCAGAATTGGATACGGTTGTTATAAAAACTTATCAATTTTGTTATATACAATCAGTTGAAAATTTCTAAATTGAAAAAATTGTCAAAATTATGTTAAGTTCTGATATTTTTGCCGCGTTGTGAAGACATACTAAAAAGTTAAAAAATAAAATGAACTGTAAAAAATTTCATGGTAACAGAAGGACCAGTGAACTTCTCTATGTCGTCGATCAAAAAATGATGTATAGAAAAAAATCCACTTATAAAACTATAACAAAATATGAATGTCGGCAAGAGACCTGCAAAGCAAGAGTTAACCTTTTGCCAGAACGAAAATTTAACGACGTTTATGTCACTCGAGTAACAATCGTCGTCAGCATAACAAAATCAATAAAAACCGCTCGAGTTCGTTGAAAACGATTGCTGCAAAGAACATTTTGTTACGATTGCGATTTGATGCAAAGGCAGCCTCCAGACAACGAGATCATTCGGATGCTTCGCTTAAAGCTCGAGTGTCAGCTGCTGCTTGCATTTTTGTTGTTTTCATGCTTCTCTGACCTTCTCTAGCAGAGCGTTCTTCTTTGTGCCGTTTGTTTCCTTTTAGTTCATTGCTTTCTTTTCTCTGCTGTGACGCAATCAGTATTGCCGGTAGCGAGTTTTATGACAAGTAAAATTTTTAAAGAAATCGGATAAATTCCTTGACCTAAAGTGCATGAAAGCTAATTTTAAACGCGACCTAAATTGGTAAACAAACTATTATTGAAAGTTTGTTGATAAAAGAACAACAATGTTCTGCTTTCAATGAATATGAAAATGAAAATTCTTTCTGCCAACGTACGAAATCATTGTTTAAAAGTATAAAATTGTATACTCGTAAATACATATATATTTATTTTACATTACGCAATTTCTTTTCAACACGTGTTCAGATTCTTTATCTTACTATTGCCCATAGAGCAAACGGACATAGTGTAATATGGGCATTTGCCGGCCAAGAAGCGAAAATGAGAGGAATACGCTTAATATTCTCGTTAGTGTTCTCATTAGAAGCGATGTGAAAGCAAAGACCATGGTATAATTAGGCAAGGTAGCGTTAGGACTGAAAACCAGTGACCAAAATTGTCAAAACGAAGTTGACAGCTCATACAAAGGCCGCATTCAGCGCAGATAACTGTTGTGAACTGTACATAATGTTAGCGTACCTTAGTTCACGATGTTTTTCTCTGAATGTGTTGCTACTCTACACGTCAGAAGTTAGATTCAATTTAATTTTTATGTAAATTTAATTCTATTGCAAAGTTTTCTCACTTAAATCTGCTGCATTCTTTCTGCGTTTATTAATTTAACAGCGTCAGTAACAGCATCTGAGAGTTAAGCAAACAGTTGTGTTCATGTAGAATAGAATTTGTTCGCTCGATTAAAAGGCGTTCGCTACTTTACAAGTTTTAATTAGCGCTACCAAATTTGAACCATTCAGCGAATTTTAACACAACACAACGCAGTCTTTGCATATGTAAACCTGCGTTGCATTCAGAGCTGGGAATTTTGCGATTAAAATTACTATCTGATTACAGCTACAGTAATCGTAATCTTAAAAAATTAACGATTACGGTGACTGTAATTGGAATGCAAAAAATTTTGTTACAGTTATTGTAATTGGTATACACACAAATTACAATTGCGTTTCCTGTTATCGTAATAGAAAAATTTACTAATTACAATTACAATAATCGTTTGTAAAAACTGCAATTACGATTACTGTAATTGTAATCATAATGTTTTATTACTATGATTTAAGTAATCTTTATCAATAAAAAAATTACAATTAAGATTATTGTAATCGTAGTCATTATTTTTTAATTTCATTATTGCATAAATAATAAGAAATGAGTATATGGTCAATTTTTTCTGTAGGAGTAACGGCTGAAAAAATAATTTTGCTCTGTATCGACTATATTCCGTTCATTTATTAACCATACATTTCTTCTGTCATTTCTTCTGTGTCGAGCACCAGATCGAAATCGCAAAAAATTTAGATGGGAACAAAAAGTAACAAAATGTAACGTTAAAGATCACACATTTTAGCTCCTAGAAGAAGTGCAAGACAACATTTTTTCATTATTTTGATTTTAGTCGTAAATTTAATTCCTCTTTTTCGATATGGTTCTTTTATTTAGGTGTTTTCATTGCCAATTTTGGTAATTTTTGAAGAAATGCAGACCAACCTTGAAACTCACTTCGAAAAGATGTGTAACGTTAAAGACCACACATTTTGGCTCCTACAAGTGCAAGACAACATTTTTTTGTTCATTATTTAGATTTTAGTCGTTTACTTGATCCCTCTTCTTTGATATAGTCCTTTAATTTAGGTTTTTTCATTTCCGATTTCGCTATTTTCTTTTTAAATGCAGTTCTACCTCGAAACTCACTTCTAAAAAATGTAACGTTAAAGACCACATAAAACTGGCTATATTTTCTAAACAACAAAAGTTAGAAGAAAAATTTGTTCACATAAAATGCAAGTCTTGAAGCCTACTTTCTTATACACATGCAAAATTTTTTGATTTCATGAAATATTTTCAATATATTTTCAGAAATATGCGTTCGAATGCAACGTTAAAGAGAAAAAAAAATTGACCATATGTGTCTTATTTATAATATTTTCCCTTACTAAGAAAACAAATAAACTGCATAAATAATAATTCCAAGCCTATTTAAATGTTATATTATTCTGGAAAATATGTTTTTCAATGCTAAAAATCAAAACAAAATCAAGTATAAAGAAAATAAAAATTGAAAGGACCAATTATATATTATTATTATTTAAAGCATTTAAAACCAATATTATTTCTATAATATAATATATAATTTTTTTTTTAGAATTATATTAAACAAATATCTGCTTTTAATAAGACTATTTTTTCGAAAGAGAAATCAGAAAGATTGCCATCGTGGATAATTCACTATTCCAGAAAAAGAAAATTTTTTCTTCTGTCGCCGATAAAGAAAGCGGTTATTATTATGTGATGTCAGAATTCAAAATAAACTACCACAGTCCATTTCTTTGAGAATCAAATTACAAAATAATGATTACGATAACATAATATATATATATATATGTAGAATTAAGAGTCTAGGGTTTTATTCAGTTTATTTAGTGTAAGTTTATTTTAATATAGTTATTAATTTAAGTTTATATTGTGTAAGTGTATTTAAATAAATTTAGTAATTTAAGTTAAGCAAATAAGATATCATCACATAAGATTTATTAATTAAATTAATTGCAGCGCGCACTCTTTATTCACGACTTGTTGCAGTCACCGTTCTCGTTACTCTCCTCTTTTGTTCGTTTTTTATTGTCAACTTATGTCTGGATAGTCTCGTCTCCTTCTGGTTGTCAAACCTTTTATTGTCTTTGGCGCATGCTACACGTTCAATATATATTGACCGCGATCCAGTGCCGCGATATTTATTGAACGTGTAGCATGCCATATTGATGGATCGTGATCCAGATCGCAAAATATTTAAATAATTTGAAATCTAGAACGCGAATCTCAAAACTGTCAATAAATATTGAACGTGTAGCATATTTTGTGTCGTCAATACACGATACAGCAGTAGGCGGTGAAATAAAAATTAGAGGTATTCACGGTTCAGTGCACTTGTCTGTGCAGTTGAGGACTTGTGCAGTTGTGCAGTTAGGTTTTCGTGAACACACTTAGCAAAAATTGTATGAATACTGACGCGATAAATATTGAACGTGTAGCATTCAAGCGCGATCCATCAATCCATGAATTTGGATCGCGATCCAAGTATCAGAATAAATATTGAAGTGTAGCAGGCGCCTTTGTCTTGTCGTGCACGCAGGAAAATTGTAAGAGCTCCCCAAACAAATTCTGCTTCCAATAATTTATTGTTTAGCACTAATTGAGAGTACATTGTGGTCTGCAAAAAACTCTCACGCTCACTCTCTTTTTGCAGATATTTTATGCAAACTCTCTCTTCATAAATCTCAATTTGCAAGCATTTAATGCTTGAGAATAAACAATTAATATTTGCATGAAGTTCTTTTTCCAAGTATTGCTTTATTTGCAACCAAATATGATATTCTTGGACTAAACAAATTTCTTTTGCAACGAACTGTTTTCTAAACATTTCATTATTTAGGCCTAAAGCATTTTTAATTCACATGTGAACAAAAGTGTATCACGTGCAAACTTATTTTATTTGCGTCCAAGTGCTCTCTAAAAATGTTTTTATTTGCACCTTAACAAAGATTACTTACGTTTAAACAAATGTATTTTTGACACAATTATGATTTGTTTGAGAGGGAACATATTTTACTTGCATTAGCCTGTTTTCCAAAACAGTATATACTTACCTTTAAAAAAAGTTACTTACATTCGAATGTAATTTATTTACATCCAAAACAATATATTTTCGGGTGCAAAAAAATATTAATATTTCATTATTCAGGCCTAAAGCATTTTTTATTCACGTGCCTATTAATTACACCCTCAATAGTTAAGGCGGTCCTCTTGTTATTGTACGCACTCCACAACTTTCCGCGCGCTGGAGTGCAATTACTTGATGGAATGAAGTACGCCGACTCTACTTCGTGTTCAAAGATCTCAACAATAATTTCTGATAATGTCTGGAAATCCTCTTTGCGAAGCCTAAAAAAGAATTAAAATGTTTATTCAGATAATCTATTGTTTCGAATTACTTACAATCTATTAGGGTAAACCGCAAGACACTCATCTATAACGGATTTTGCAATTTTGATGCGCTCCTTATTTTGTAGTGGCTTTCCTAATTTTATAATTTTTTTAACAGACGGAAGATTTTGAATTGAGTTAGCATCAGGTAATGGGTAGAATATTTGGACTGTAACATTGAAAGATTCGGTTGTATTAGTTAAATCTAACTCAGTATCGAAGCTTTGCAATCCTGTATCAGGAAACTCCAATGACTGTATAGAGCCTGTTACTGTTGACGCCGATGCCGAAGATCGCAAAGAACCTAAAAAGAAACCGTTGTTAAAGTCTTGAATTAAAAGTTTCTACTTATTTCACCTTTTAAAATGATTTCAATCGCAAATGACTGGACATTATAAAACTGGCGTACAATTTTACTGAATTGTGTGTTCGTAATCATACATCCATTCATAAAAAGGAGAACTTTGTCGCAGTTTTGGATATTAAATTCGCTGGAAGCTAAGGTGGGGAAAAATTTGAATAGTTGTGGAATTATTCAGAAAGTTATACTTTAAGAACCAACTAAGCAATAACGCTTAAATAAACTAAATATATTTTTAATATTTCAAATATTAATAAAATCTTAATACATTTTTTACTTGCCACAGAAAGTTGTTTGCTGCTGAAAGCTTCTGCAATACTGCTTAGAAGATAAAAGAAGTCACTCTTTCTCTCTTTTCACTCGTCTGTTTAAAACAATTTAAACAATAAGTGCTTAGATGCAAATAAATATTCTTTGCAATTTAATTTTTTCGCGAGTTGCTCTCTATTCTCTCTTTTGTTTCCAAACTAAATATATTGGGGTCTAAATAAAAGTTATTCGTAACAACATGTGCAAACATTTTGTTCTTATATATAAATAAATTATACTTACCCATAAATAAACCATATTAAAAAATTTATTTATCCCTAAACATTTTATATTATTCATAAACTTTTGCTCTCAGTTCTCTCTCAATGTGAGTGTCACAAATATACTTTATTTGAGCCCAAGCAAATTCTTTCTAATTTTAAACAAAATTTTTCTTGCAACGCAATCTACAATTATAATATGTTTACCGCCAAACTAAAAGCCGAGATTTTCCTCCGTGTGTGTAGGTACATAACCCAGGTCACCGTACTTTGTCAGTCCGTAAAATCCTATCCCACATATATATAGAAATTTACTGTGAAAACGCATCTTAAAATATTAAAATTTCTTTGTTTTGTAAAAACGCGTCTTAAAAAATTAAAATTATTTTGTTTGTTTTTAATTTAAGTAAAACAACATATTTGTATTGCATTATTACATGATAATTTAAATAATTCGCATATGAGCTACTCAGTGCAATAGTGGCCCAATCCACAAAATATAAATCAAATATGCAAAACTGTTTCGCTTTGTTTTCGTTCATTTAATTACACTAGTCAGCACAATAATAATTTATGTGTGGCTTGAGTCACGATTGCGCTGAGAAGCTCTTTTAAGAGTACTACAAATCCAAGCCAAAGCTTGGCTTACAAAGTCAGTAACAGTTTTTTAAAAATTTCGTTCAAATCCGCGTGTGGAGGCAAGGCGCGGTATATTTAAAGTATATTTTGATATGTTCAAATCTTGAGACTGAGATAGTGTTTCGTGGCAAGGAAAAATTAAGACTATATTCTCCAAGTTAGCGATTCCAAAACACTTATTTTTGACTGAACGCTTTAATTGAATTGCTCATTTTATAAATGAATTTTTTTTTCACATTAAGGTCAAGTTTAAAGAAGAAGTGTTCTATAATTTGTAATCGCAATATACACCCAAAAAATATTTAGGATAAAATTACGAATAAAATCTTTGTAGAAATACAAACGGAGTCTATTCATAGAATGTACAAATATTTTGTACATAGTACAAACGTTCAAAATTTGGCCGCATGAAAAAAATTTTTTGAATTCCTAACTTTGTACATACACGATTGTAAAAATCTATAATATATAAATTTGTGAAATGAACGAACATTGTTTGATAATGATAGACAAAGTGGTAGCAGCAGTGTTCGAATATTCATATGTGTATATTAGGCCGGGTCGATTTGTGGGGAGGCAAAAAAATCGCCCATTGCTGTACGGTGTACGGTACACCCCAAATTATTTGTCAATATCGAAGTTGTAACGAAGTGTTTTTCCAGCTGGGGTCGGCTCGCCGGACCCAGAATTCGTTGCAAATAATTTATAATGATTGCAGACACCAAATCAAAACTCTATATTTCAAATTATTAACGATGATTATTTTATTGAACAATTCACCTGTCTTATAGCTAAACAATGCTGGTTTTCTTATTCCTATTTTACAAACATCGTGGTTATATATTTCTAGGGCTTTGAGAAAGGTGATATACGAGCGTCCTACTGCGTAAAAGCAACAATAATAAGGGTTCTCATCTAAGCATGTAAACTTGTAAACATGTATAGGATTTAAACTTTTGATGAGCGACAAAGTGTAAATAGCGTAAATGTCGACAAAATGGCGGCTGCGGCTGCGACAACATTATGACTTTTTTAAAGTTTAAACCTTTTAAAAACCTTAATTAACGTAGAAAAATAAATAAAACGTGTTTATATTTACTTCAACTAACTTACATTTGTAATGATTAGCTCCAAAGACAACCCACATTCACACACGTAGATTTACATGATAGTTTACACTACAAAATAGGCTCGGAAATGCTGTAAACTCACGCCCATACAAATTTTGACAGATAGTTTACGCGCATGTAAGTTCACAAGGTTTACAATGTTTACGGGTCAGTTACATGCTTAGATGAGAAGCCTTAATATTATTGATCCTAATTGTAACGCGCTTGGCCAGCGTAGTGACGGGTAAGAAATAGCGCGGACCCGGTTGGATTTAGGTTGGAGCTGCGTTCGCGCTGGCCCAATTGATTTTAGGTTGGAGCTGCGTTCACGCTAGCCCAGTTTGAATTTGCTAGTATGACTCCGCCTCGTTGCTGTAGGATAGCTTTCGTATCTAACCGTTCCACTCTTTACGATAAATTAGCTTAATGCTCGCTTGCTAACCTACTGTTTCTTTAAATATTCTTGTATGAATATTTGCTTAGTATTTAACTTTACTTAACTTTAACTTAACCAACTTAACATACGAAATAAATGAAATAAATGATACTTCTCAGCTCCTATTGCGCCTGCTGTACTTGCTCCTTCGCTATAGGCTTTCCGCTGCTGACCGGGGGTTTCGCGGGGTCGTGGCTGAATTCCTGACGGATAACTGCATTCGTAGTTGGCGGCGCTGCGTTGTCGCTTTCGTCATTGACTGAGGACTTCGCTTGTTGGCCGTGTCGGTTGGCTCGACTCGCTGCTTCTGTCGACTGCGGAGATGTGATTATAGCTGCTTCTGACGCGATATATTAATAAGGTTGGCCGCTTCACTTGGCAACGAAATGATCAACAAGACCTTCTTGGTCGACGGCACTTTAACTTCTGCTTCGTTGTTTAAGATTTCGACTCTTGTCTGGTTGACGGCACTCGACTGAATCACCAAAACGTCTCGACGCTCTTCTTGCGAGACTGGTGTTCCATTCCACGTTCCTCTCGTGCCTGCGTATCTTCTTCCCCTTTAGCGTACCTGACCCATGCCACTGGCTCTCTTGCGCGCCTGTATACCCTTCCTGCAACTGGGTACCTGTCTTCAGGCATCATACGATATTCCCGTTCACATGTAAAGAAAGAACAAACTAATTAGCAAAACAAGCTAGCGTTATACTAATGACGCAGCTTAAATTGGCTCATGCAATAAGTGCAATTATTGCATGGACTGCTGGCTGGTGATATCACTCCAGCAGGAGATGTAGCATGCACCATACAACTGGTGACCTTTGCACACACTGATGATGCCTCTGGCTATCTATCCCTTACTTAAGACACTTAAGATACTTACTTAACCCTTTGTGACGCCATGTTGTATTTCTGCAACATACCATTCAAGGGGATATAGAAATGCAGTAAATGCTAATTGAACGATTTTACGCGGTGTTATAGGTTAGCAACAAAGCTCCCAAACGACTTAATATCAAATAATCTTACTATCTGGCAACACTTGAATTGTTATTTATTTTTAGAGACGCACGTGTGCAAACCAGTTTCGCGATTCTTGATTTTGTTTACAAAAACATTTTAAGTGGTAATATACATGTATAACGTTTGTGAAATTTCTGTGTAATAAAGGTAATAATCTATAATTCAATAATCAGTAAAAGTTTTATTGCACAATCAGTTCGTTTTGTATTTGTGGACTGATTTTGCTTTGTTGCATTTATGCAACACTGCGTTGTGCGATAGATTTTTTCCCCATTTTTTTTAAAGTAAAGTGTTTTTATTTTAAGATCAAAATGAGTCGTAAATTGACCACTGAAGACCTAGAACATATACTAGACGAATGGGAAGACAGCGAAGATGGCCTTGACTTTTCTGATGACGACGATGTCATCGATTCGGCATATAAGTTCGAGCCGAACGAGCATAAAAGTTCCGATGAAGAATTGGAAAATTATTTGCAGTCTACCAGCAATGTAGCAACCACATCCGCCGCTGCTATGGTCATTAGTCCTGCAATAGAACCAGATCTAAGCTCCGATTCTCCAAGCACAAGTTCTGCAGCAGCTTCAAAGTTGTCTGATCGTAAGACTAAGACTAGTATCACATGGAAATCGAAAAGTTTACAGTTAAATGATGAGCAACTTCGGTTTCATGGTTCAGAAAAGCTTCCTCCAGAGATACTTTGTTTAGACACTCCATTTGAGATATTTTCATATCTTATTACTGACGATATCATCAATCTACTTGCTGACCAGACTAATCTTTATTCTATACAGAAAGATGCCAATAAACCAATAGATGTAACTGGTCAGGAAATACGTCAGTTTATTGGTATAGTATATTTTATGTCAATTGTTCATATGCCAAAAGTAAAAATGTATTGGTCAGAACACATAAGCTTTGAGCCGATACGAGAGACTATGCCGTCGAAACGATTCGAATTAATTAGACAGTTAATTCATTTTAACGATAATAGTAAAATGCTACCATACGATCATGTTGCTTCTGATCGATTATATAAAATTCGGCCTATGTTAGAGGCACTCAACCACAACTTCAAAAAAGTTCCATTTGAAGCCCATTTATCTGTTGATGAACAAATGTGTTCAACAAAAGCCCGAAGCATGCTAAAACAGTATCTACCTGACAAACCTCATAAATGGGGATTCAAGCTGTTTGTTATATGTGGTGTATCTGGGTACGGTTATAAATTTGAAGTTTATAGTGGCCAAGAAAACATGTGCGCAACTAATGAGCCGGACTTAGGGGCATCATCTAATGTTGTAGTCCGCCTTGCTCGTGAAGTGCCTACCAATCGGAACCACCGCATTTTTTTCGACAATTACTACACCTCAATCCCTCTTATTGAATATTTGTCAAGTCGTGGCATTTTAGCTTTAGGAACTATAAGAAAACCCCGTATTCCCATTTGTAAGCTGCCAGACGAAAAAGCTTTTAAAAAAGAACAACGCGGTACATCTATAGAACAGGTCGGAAATTACAATGGGGTTGATGTAGCTCTGGTTGCTTGGAGAGATAATAAAATCGTCACCTTAGCATCAAATTTTGCAGGAAAAACCCCAACAACTACAGTTAAAAGATGGGACAAGTCGGGAAAGAAATTCGTTTTTATTGAGCGCCCTTTTGTTGTTTCGGAATACAATCGACATATGGGTGGTGTAGATCTTTTAGACTCGGTTATGGGCCACTACAAAATAAAACTAAGAAGCAAGCGTTGGTATATACGTATTTTTTACCACCTGTTAGATATGGCTATGTGTAACGCATGGCTCTTATATCGACGAATAAAAGCTGAAAAAGGATGTTCAAGTAAAATCCTTAGCTCTGCTGAATTCAGAATTGATGTAGCAGAGACGTTATGCAAATATAAAACTGTTAACAGGTTAAAACGCAAGAGTGATATTGAAAGCCAAATTCAAGACAAAAAGAGGAAGGGTCCGGCACAACATGCTCCTCCAAAAGATGTCAGGTTGGACCAATACGGGCACTGGCCGGTTTGGATGGACAAAAGGATGCGATGCAAGTTTCCGGACTGCAAGGGTTATACACAAACAAGCTGCGAAAAATGTGGTATTAGTTTGTGTTATAATAAGCAAAATAACTGTTTTAAAAATTTTCATACCTCTTAAAAATAAGTTTAATTTTTCACTGCTTTGAATGCTGCAATGTTGCATTTCTGCAACACAAAGTTTTTTAATAAAAATAAATACTAAATTTAAAAAAAAAAATTTAATTATTATTTCCGTCAATAGTATCATATTTGTCACCTGATATTTATAAAACAAAATGTTTTTACGTCCTTGCGCCACAAAGGGTTAAGACACTCTTAGGTTTCATGCTTGGCAGGTGGAGTTTACACCGGAATAATGAGTAAGTATCAACATGGTAATTTACTCAAGTGAACAAAATAAATTTATTTAAATGAATAAATTTTAGTGCACTTCCATGTGCCTTCTACCTATTTTACTTAAACCTAACTTAACCTAGCTGCGGATGGCTCAGCCCTTCTTACATGCCCAGTTCGGAACCTGTCCCTCGCATTCCTCACGCCCTACCGGGAAGTTTCCTTTGCAGGATATGGTCGGCCTACGACCCAGCAGGAACCTATAAATAAAATAATATTACAATAGAACATGTAGGGCAAAACTTTGCCGAAGTTTTGGTCCTTACACTGTGCAACAATTCGATCGAATTTTTGAATCAACTCAATCTGAAAATTATAAATCATATCAGAAGTATATTTATACAGAAAGTGTTTGTGTTTTGTTTAATATTTTTGTGTGCACGGTGCAAAAAAAAAAATTATATAAACCAAAATTAAAAGGGCAATACATTCTTCAACTCCAAGAATTTTCCTGTTGCTATTAGCCGCGGTCAGTTACCTGACTGATAAGGTAAGAATACTTTTATATTGAATTTATTTGCATCGTATCAATTTAATTCAATGGATGCAAATATAGCATCAAATAATATTGGTGTTATATATGTACTATATTGTTTTTAAATTAGAATTTTGCGTGTTTTAATTAATGGTTGGGGTGAACGTTTTTCTTATTCGCAACATTTTTGTATTGACAGCCGACTTATATTGATATTATCAAAAAATCGACTTTTATCTGATTCATAACGCGTTGATATTTCTTTAGATTATTTAATTTTTTATTATAGCCATTATACGTATACATTACAATTTAATTATTGGTCCAGGCGGAACGAGTATGCATTGCTTCATTTGCTGAGTGAGCTTAACAATGAAATGTATGTCAAAACATTTCAAACTGGTTCATTCGCTAAAGAAAAGGATACCTACAGGTGCACTTTTTCTGGCGTTTGCTCACAACACTTTTCCAGTTTTAGTAGCGTAATTAGGCCGCGCGCCTAATGTGGCAGTTTATAAATAACCAATTCTACCAACTGCTAGACGAATCGCCAAATCCATTCGTGCACATCTTATTTAAAATTATTAAAAGTAATTAAATTTGGATATTTATTAATTTTTTTATGTAGCGCTAGTAATTCCATTTTCATTCTCTGACTATATTTAAATCTAGACGTCAAGCAGCAACATGCTGAAGAAATACAAAATCAAACAGTATCAAAAGCAGTGACAGTTAAAATCGAAAGCGCAGCATGACTGCATAGCGAATAAATATTTAAATTGTATTTTAATAACTTCTCAATAAATATACATATAAATTTATTAATGATAAATGTCATTAATAATTTACTGTTTCGCAGATATTTTTTCCTTCTCTTTTGATATTTTTTCTTTTAAAAAAGAAACAGCTTTTTTAAGACTTGTTCAATGGGGAAAAAGGACAAACATTTTCAAAGTCGCCAACACATCTTTGTGAGGTTTGTCACAAGTCAAGAAAAAGAATGAGTGGATATGTTTGAAACTTAAAATATTTTATTTTAAAACAACGTTCAAATATTCTAGTTTTGAGAGATAATTTTTTTAGCGAGATGTGGCAATCAAGGGTTAATCTCTATAAATAATTCGTCTGTATCTCCTGGTTTACGCTCATCGAGACTTGCTTTCTTGGTCATTCCCTTTTTAACTTCCACCTCTCTCACGGTTGATATCCGCGTCTTTTATCCATAAAGATAGGACTCGACCGTCAAGTCTTGACGAATGCAAGCCAGGAGTATGACACTGAAGTCCTCCTAAATAGATGGTGTGCTTGAGTTGGTCCCTGGATGGTTTGGATTTACAATTGGACCCGGTTGGTTGTGCTGCGATGGGGAGTTTTCTGGTACGATGAGTATTATAGCGCTATTTTTTTTGATCCATCCTGAAGATTACAGAGCTGTAAAAGAATGCATTCATTTGTGATTTAAAATAATTTTATTCCTAATCAATGATTTGAAAAAGTGATGGCATTCATTTTTTCAAATCATTGATTGTGATCTAAAACTTAAAATCCCAATAAATGATTTGAAAAAATGAATGCAATCGTTTTTTCAAATCTTTGGTTGGAAATTATTGACTGCATTGACGTGATTTCATTCATTCATTTAAATCATTGAAAACAGTCTCTGTAATCTCAATAATATAATGTTTTAAAATATCAGTGTGAATTAAGTAAGATATTTTTTATTAAACAGTGTGTTTGGATCAATGGTTCAATTCGGTTTCGTTTGATTCCTTGGGACAAAATGAGAAAAAATTTATAGCGGGGGTCCATATTTTTCTGTAACATATCTTGTTATCAAATATATCGATATCTCTGTTGAACAAGTATTGGAAATTCATAGTTTAATATTATTTGTTTAACATTTTATCTTTGTTACTTGCAAGCAAATTAATTTTTTATAAGCTTTTCTTAATTTTATTTTGTTATTTATTTTTCGGTTCGTTCTCGCGCTCTTTCACACGTTTAGCTTATTCCTTTAACATTTCAAATCCTTATACGTGGTTAAAAATCTGCATATTTTTTAACCTTACGGTTTAAAATATAAACTTTCACAAATACTAACCCATAATTAAAATTTGTCTGTACTTAAATTTAAGCCAAAGAAATATTACAATGCTGAAACTCAATATTAAACTATTCGGTTCATATGCTTGTTTGTTTCTTTTGTTTAGTATAGCGCAATATCTGAGTGGTTACTAAGTGATTATTAAGCGATTACATAACCGGAACTGATTACTGAAGCAACTACCAATTGATTACTTAGCATTAATATTACAATCTGATTTCAAATCAGTGACCCCTTAATACTGGCAGCACATCTTCTATTTCTGACATGGTTTTATACACAGGCTGAGTTAAAGCTCAGCAGCTCCAAGATTCTGTGAAAGATACAGTAACTCAAAAATTATTTGATATTAAATAAAAGACGCAAATTGTTATGTAATCGATTAGTAACCGGTTTTCAGCCAAGAAATCGCTTGGTAATCGCTTCGGTCATCAGTCTTCGTTTATGTAATAGCTTAGTAATCAGTATTCAGCTAAGTAATCGCTTGGTGGTAGCTTCAGTAATTGGTATTCGGTGCTGTGAACAAAATAAAATTAGTTAATATTACGAATACGTTCGTGCAATGTACAAACAGATTCGTAAATTCTACAAACGCATTCCTATATTGTACAAAGGCATTGATAATATTTAATAATTTTCTTTGTAGATGAAACGAATGCGTTTGTAACTTATACAAATTATTTCTTTGTACAGTGTACAAACGGTCATTTGTATTGTTCACAAAGTCGTTCGTAGGCTGAAAAGAACAAAGGGCTTTGTAGAATATAATAATTGTTTTGTACATCGTACGAAGATTATTTTTGGGTGTAATAAATAATAGTATAATATTAAGTTTTTATAGAAGTAGTATTATATCGTTATAGTATATTGAATTAAAATTTTATTGTTTGTATTCTCAAAAAAATAGTGGCATGGTAACCCTAGTATGAGAGTCTGCATTAGGGTTGTTCACATTTAAACCGCTCATTAAATCATTTGTCAAATCGTTTGACCACAAAAGTGTTCAGACTCATCAAATTTTTCGTTAAATTTAATTTTATCTTGAACACCGAAGTAAGCACATCGCGATGGCGGAAAATTTCTAATACCACTTGTTATTAAAATAGTATTGGAAGATGAAGAAATTATTTTAATAATTATTACAAATTATTTGCAACAGTTATTTTTTATTATTTTGTTATTATTTTCTTCCGCTCCCTCTTTTGTTACGATGTGCTCAGGTTGAAAACTTTTTTGAACTGACAAAATCGTACTACACAATTTCCGCTCCCTCTTTTGTTACGATGTGCTCAGGTTGAAAACTTTTTTGAACTGACAAAATCGTACTACACAATTTGACGAGTGTTCACACTGGTCAAATCGTTCGTCAAATCAGCAGAAAAATCAAAAATTTTGATTTTCACCAAACGATTTGACCAACGATTTAATGAGTGTTCACACTCGTAGCTAGGAAAGTAGAATAATATTTAGCATATCAAGTGACAGAATACGTGAAAATTTAATAGAATTAATTAGGCATACTCGTAGTTTTAACAAAAATTTTCTTCATAAAATAGAAATTTTTTACTATTTTGTCTACTGCCCTGCCAACTGTCTTACCAACTGTCTGACACAAAGTTTGACAATTAAAACGTTTTTTCACTGTCTTAACAGTACTGTCTCGTGTAACCCCCGTGTTATGAAAAAATTTATTAATGATGATAGTTGATAACAATGATAGTTGATAACTCTGAAAATAAAATGTCGCAGTGGTGAAAGAAAACAAGTGGAAAATTGTCAAACTTTGTTAGATGATATATAATAAAATAAGAGCATGCATGTAATTATTTGAATGTTCAACATATTCCTTTATCACAACTTAAAGACTAAAATGTTAAAATACTCAATCCATACATTATTTTTCTTGTTTGCAAACGAAGTTCCAGCAGAAAAAAAGCAGAAAAAGAAGAAGATCGTTCCATTTTTAAATCTCACCATGCATAGCAGCTGTTTAAGTAAAAGCAAGTTTTTCAAAAATGTTGACAAATACAACAACTGTAGAAATTGCTAAACTTTAAAAGCATATATAGACCAATATAAAGCGAATTAATAATAAATTTTGGTTGCAAACATCTTATTGCAACCTAACTTAAGTATTTATTTACTAACAAACAGATTATATGCATTAATTTCAGGAGTTGCCAAGTGATGTCTTTGTGAGCTTGCGGCCGATTAAGAACAAGAGTGACGATAACACAAGTATACACGGTTTTGGAGCTGAGCAACTACAAGTTATTCCTAAAGCTATTTGAGGCGCAGAATTTGAATCTGGGTTCCGTTTTTCCAGATTGGTTCTAGTTTTCGAGATATTGCATAATTACCGTTATTTGCGTTTTTAAAAAGATGATGTCACTTAAATGCAAATATCTTCAAAAATATTCGTCGGTTGATGTGATTATTATTTTTTATTGAAAGATAATAAAATTGCTAAAATAACCATGGGTCGTTTGTGAAGATTAGTCAAGAAATGACAGTGTTACAGTGGACACAATTTCAAAATTCATGAAAAATTTGATGATATTTTGAAATTTTGCTCTTTTCAACTAATTTGTTTTACACAAAACAATTGAAAATTTTGCTGTTTTATTACATAGGACATTAGTTTATTTCAATACGAACATTTTGCGCCGAACAAGACCCAGATTGGTGCAAAAATGACAAAGCTACAGAAGATTTAGTGAATTAACCCACTTTTAGCTTCCAAATGATTGGCGGTTATATATCGACAGCAGCAGGTTAAGCTTAAAAGCTGTTTTGTTGCACAAAGGTTATGAAAAGCAGTTAACGTTAAAGAATCGTATGAGTCCATGTCTAAATAACTGTTGCATGCGGATACACACCATTTCGTGTAAGGTAACAAAACGAGAGATTAAATTTTTTTTTTTATTCAATAAAAAGTGATTATTTAGAAATGAAGAGTCTTCGAACTGATTCGTTTGTATTGCTTGGGATCTGTTTCACGCAGTATAGTCCAACAGTAGTCGCTCATCATGCCCTCGTCCCAAAATCCTTGATAGCGTCTTTCTATTTTCACCAAATCTTGGTGTAGTCGCTCTCCTTGCTCGTCGCTCGTATCACCTAAGTTTTCAGGGAAAAAGTCGAGATGGGAATGGAGGAAATGCATTTTGAGAGACATTCGAGCTCCAATCTTGCGATAATTTTGCAACAAACTGTCGATTATTTCCTTGAAATCCGGGGACTTGCGGTTACCAAGAAAGTTGTGAACAACATCTTGAAATGATGCCCATGCTGCTGCTTCATTAGGCGTTAAAATTGCTATAAAATTGCCGTCGGCCATTAATTTTCGAATATCAGGTCCAACAAATATTCCCTCTTTGATTTTAGCGTATGACAATTTGGGAAACACCTTGGTTAAGTAATTAAAAGCCGGTCCTTCAGGATTGAGTGCTTTGACAAGGTTTTTGATAAGGCCAAGTTTTATGTGGAGAGGTGGCAGGAAAATGTTCTGTGGATTCACAAGTGATGTAAAAGAGACGTTTTGTTTTCCTGGTTCATAACTAGTTCGACGTGGCCAATCATATTTCACATAATGTTGATCAGTTGCACGGCTATCCCACAGACACAAAAAGCAACAAAATTTCGTAAAACCAGATTGCATCCCCATTAAGAGGCCAACGACCTGTTGGAATAGTATGCAAATAATTTATTCTTTAACATTAAATATGCATTTATTTTCAAACCTTTAAATCGCCACAAATTTTCCATTGATGCTCATTGTATTTGATCTTGGTCAAAAGTTTACACATTATATCGTAGGATTCCTTCGTTTGTACTGCATGAGCAATCACAATAGATGGTTTCAAATTTCCATTGTGTATCAGACCAGCCTTCAGGCTGTATTTTGAACCATCTATAAACAAACGCCATTCATTTACATCGTATGGTGTATTCATCGCTTGAAATAAACCGTTGATGTCATCGCAGAAACATATGTTATCTTCTTTTTTGAAAAACGGTAAAAGCGCCTGATTTCTGGTTCTGTAAACAGTCACTTTTGTTTCAGTGTGAAGACAGTTCCACTCCTGCAACCGTGATGCGAGCAATTCTGCTTTTTGTTTCGATAAATCCAAATCACGAATCAAGTCATTCAGCATACTTTGCGATATTTTATGTGTTTGCAAATTGGCAAAGGGTCATTATTCGTACGCAGAACTGGCTTGGACACTGATGACACGTCAGCATATTTATACTTTGATAGTTTTTTTGCATTAAGACCGACCACATTCATCAAGCAAAAATAACAATCATCTACATGATTTTTTGGCTCTCTCCATAACATTGGCATTGAAAATTAAAAGTACACTTCTTGACCAAGTGACCACTTGTACAGTTTTGTGCTACACGCTTTACAAAATAATTTCGGTACCCACGGCTTATGAGTGTTTTTCACAGAGAAACCAAAATAATACGAATATGCATCTCTCAGCGCTTTTGATATATTTTTTCCACTTTTCCCGATAATATAACATCCGCAAACATAACAAAAACACTTAGAATCAACTTTGCACTTCTTTCTTTCCATTTTCACAGGTTTTGAAACAAAAAATAACTTAAAGATTACAATTGAAATGACGTTTTTAGCAATGCCTACAGCTGATTGTCGTTATTACAGTGCAGTGCAGCCAACATGCAAGAACTCGAAAACTAGAACCAATCTTGAAAAACAAAAACCGGATTCGAATTCAGCGCCTCAAATAACGTTAAGATTTGTTCTCATCGAATCAGCTCCAAAAGTTGACCGGAATTTGTAAACTTGTGTAATTGTTGATATTTTTATGCGCTAATACATGCAAACATTTTTTGAGTCTATGTTTTCTAATTTTCCTATCTTGATATCTTTGCTGTCTGTATTGATGACGAGAGTTCCTCGGAAAAATACGATGACGCAAACCAAAGATTTACCCTCTACCAAAATCGTTCAACGCGCCTAAAGAAGTTTTCACTTAAAAAATTTAGTAATCTTTTGGCTTTCAAAATTTTGAGAAAAAAAAAGAATTTTTTTTTGTTTCTTGTCGTCTTACGCCAAAATAGAAGTCAAAATTTGCCTGATATTCTACAATGTGAGAGTTTCGAATGATACCTGCGAAAAAAAGTTATATACTTTGGTCAATATTCGCCACATAACTGATATTTTGGCAAATATTTTATCTCTGAACGTTTAATATTAAATATTAAATTAATGTTTACCCCAAAGTTTACAAACAAAAACAAACAAACAAAAAAATTTGTGAAAAACCGCGCTGTAAGACGTGATTTGAAAGCTCTGTCAAATAATAAAAACCCTTTAAAGGCAAAAATTGTCTTAATACGCAGAATGTGCAACACTGCTTTTTCATAACAGCATGTTCTCGCTTTCATGGGTTCTATACATCTACGCTCTTCATCCTCTCAATATTTTTCGCTCCTCTTTGCGCTTCACCCCCGAAATCATCAAGCAGACGACAAAGTGCACTGCCTGCCCTCTGTCAACGCTCTGGCAAGAATTCTGGACGGCCCTACTTTAGAAGATATTTTCTAAAAAAGTATATTATATAGACAAAAAATTTAATTTACATGTTAATTTTAGATCATCAGTTTAAATAATTTTTTTCTTTGTAACACACAGTTTTAATATATAAAGATAGCGCTGAAGTTAATGTTCTTAAAAATGTTGAAAATTGGGCCACAGCTCGGCTCCAGATCGTCTGAAAAAAAAATTCATTCGAAAGTAGTCATTGAAATATACATACTTCATTTATAAAAATATAGATTTTACCGCACAGAGATTAAAAATATCAATTTTAAGAAATATGCTTTTTAAAAATTTTAAAAGTAGAAACATAATTTTGAAAATTTTCTGAAATTATTTGACGTTACATCTGCCTACTCAGAGAAATTATCTCAAAGTACTATAAGTACATAGTAAGCTAAATCATAAATTATTTGCCTCTTGTGAAATGGGAAAATTGATTTGGTTTTTGCTTCAATGGCGAAATAAATTATTTACCTTGTAATATGAAGAATTTCTTAAAAAAGCGTTTGGAGATGATTAATAAAATATAATATTACCTTGAAACTTGAATTTTCATTATTAAAATATGATAATAACTAAGTTTTTACAGAATTTTAATAATGAAAATGAGTATTGTTTTTCTTTTTCGTGCTTGCACGGTGAAAAATGGGGTTTTATAAAACAAAGAATCTTTATTAAGGGAAGGGTGGAGCTAAACGGGACAGTTATGGTCCTTGGCAAAAAAAAATAAATAACAAATATATATGATTTTGCTCACATTCAAAGCAATATTTGAAAGCTTGTTTCTTCAGCTACAAACCACAGTTCAGAAATTCAGAATTTCATTTCAGGAATTCGCATTAGTAATGGCACTATATCGCTTTAGAAATTATTGCCTCGAAAAAGGAACTTCCATTATTGTTTATTGATAGATTGGAAAACAACAAAAGACAAGTCAAAAATAGCCAAAAGTTATTAACTTTTTAAGTGAAACTGAAAATAAAGTATTTATTAATATTATTCGAAAGACTTCCAATCATTAAGACTATTGTTCTGTCCATTATGATAAGAATTTGCAGGCCAAGTTTAAGATGACTGAGAATAACATACAAAAAAGAAAAAACATTGTAACTGAAAACAACTGTATTAAAAAATTTGTTTTAAAATCCAACTTTATTAATTTTCATTAATTTGAGGTCACGTTATTTCCTTTTAATAAAACATACGTAAAAGTAATAAAACAACGGGGCGTATGAGTAACATACATTAGTCGAAAATCACAATATAAATATAACAATAAGACTTACTAGTAATTTATTAAATTGCTCCTTAATAGATTAAACCAGCAACTTGGGTGGAACTAAAGAATGGCTGATTAATAAAATGTTATCATCAAAGATTTTCTAATTATGACTGATAATTAAGGACATTTTTGTTGTTGTTTGTTTTCATGTTTCTATTACAACTGGACATATCAAAAGAGCAACAAGAGGCTGACACCTCGCTTTAGGCGACAGCTAATTGTAACATGCTTTATTAACACGAACCGACAATAAAGAAAGGGACAATAATCAAGAATAAAAAACTCAGAGATACCGCCTTAAAGCAGACAATTAAGTGTCACAAAAATAATATAGAAAAGAATAAGTTTGTTTTTTAGTATTTGTTGGCAACAAGCCGGAAATATAAGAAAGACAAAAGAAGTAAAAAACACAATGGAAGAAGAGAAGCCAACATTTGTTAAAATGTCTACAATTTTTTTGTAGTTTTTTATGTTTTTATTACTATTTTTTGACAAATAAAGCAGTTTTTTTGCCTTTTCTAATGTTATGTGCAGCTCTTCATTTGTGCTTATTTGTGTAGGTCATTTTACAGCGAAGATTCTTCAGAGAGACTTAATTACAAACGATTTTTGAGAACTGCTATTACTTCAATCCTATAAACCTCCTGTAAAATAAAGCCTGACTGCTTTTTGATTTTGTTGTCATGCGTGTCACTCGGGCAATGCTGAAGTATTCACAAGTTAATTTGAAAAAAGTAATATACTTAAGATACTTTAAGTTCTTTAGGTAGACAGTTTAAAAGGTGTTAAAATTTGTTGAAATATACATATATTCAAATTCTGCTTAGGTTTAATTTAATCTAAGTTTAAAGCAGAAAAAAGTTTTTTAACACTTTCATAAATTTTTAACGAATAAAACTATTTGCTTTACACATTCAACAACACAGTTCCTCTTTCTTATTTTGCCCTTTTTTCCTTCCATTTTCGTTTCTATTTCAATTCGATCGGTGCATAATTTTAGCTCGTAATATTAACTTCTTGCTCCTTATAGCCTTGAAAACTTTGGTGCATAAATTAGAAGAAAATTTTGTAAAATTTGCAATGAACTCCTGCCCAACTTCTGCTTGTTGCAACTTTTCCAACTAGAGTTGCAGCCGCATCCGTTTCCAGCCGTAGCAAGTGTTTATTTACATAAAGCAATTTACAAAACTTGCACTTCCTAAGCAGTAGTGGGCGTAAAGGCGTGTGCGTGGAGTGAGCATGTGCAATTACAATTATTTAAAAAGCTGGTTTCCCTGAAAAGTTTTCGCAGCAAAAGTTTACTTTATTTGTTTGTTGGTGGGGTAGGTTCGTGAAGTGAAATGGAAAAAGAAATACTGCTTTCATAAATGCGAAATAGAATGCAACTCGCAATGCATGCCGCGTAGTTTATTTTTTTGGTTATTTTTTTTTTGTGTCTTTCCTACAAGGTTGCACTTTTAATCGTACTCATTTGCGTGCTCGTTGTTTGTCATCTTATGTGACATGTTTAAATAAACAACCGCCAAAAGTCATCTTAAAGTGGCATTTGTGTGAATAGCGAAAAGCTTTCATAATTAAAAAGATGTCATGTGCAGTCAATTGAAATACTTTGATGTGCTCGATATTTGTAGTTATTTTTGCGGAAGAAAGTAAAAAAAAGCAGATTTAAGTTTTTACTTTTAGTAAATAAATTTTATGGAAACTTGAATTTGAGTCCTTTAGTCAAATATTTGATTACTCTTTTTAACTGTACAGGAAGCTGATTATACCAAAATATTTGTATTTTATATAAATAATTTAAGCAAATATTACAAGATATTTACACCAGTTCTTATCACAAAATTTTACTTTTTGCTTGTTTCATTACCAGCTAGTCAAGTTTGCCCAAACTTTATACTGACTACTTATAAGAATACGAGTAAATTTAACCATTTTCGAATTAAACGAAACTATTTTCCAATGGAAAGAAACTTTTTTCCAATTGAATGATACCTTTTTCAAACTAAACGAAACTTTTATTAAATAAAATATAACCTTTTTTAAATTAAACACAACATTTTTTACTTTCAATGAAACTTAATTTTCTTGTTCTGAAACTTTTTTTGATTTAAATGAAACCATAGATTCTCTTTAAACTTGGTAATTAATTGTGATATATATTTTTAACTTAAGTGTCATATGATTAAATGGAAGATGAGAACTTTAAAGTTGTTACGAATTTTTTTAAACACTTGTCAAGTCATATAAGACTTTAGCAGTGCGTTGGTCACAGCGGAATCACTCAAGACTACTGAAGAGGATGGGTAGCGATTTCTAAAACAGCCTGTCTAGTCTGCTGTGTGATTGACTCTTTACAGAGGTTTTGTTGTTGTTGTTGCCTTCTTCAAACTTACTTAATTCATGTAAAAAAAGAAATTCTTTTTGTTTAACTTGTAATGAACTGTAATTTTCCGGATTTCTACAGCTGGAGTATACTCGCCGGTGTCCAGTGTTCGTTGCAGAAAATTTGTAAATAAAGACCCTTTCGCTTATTTATAGCTATTTCTTTATTTTGTTCACAATTCAAATGGTGTTAGTTACCCTAGTGGTTTAGTAGCAAAATCGTATATGACTTTAAATACACACACAGTAATGCACCGATGTGTTGACATGGACCTTGTTTCGATATCTGATGCCCTTGAGAAGATGAGGGTGGAGGAGACCTTGACCTTGACGTTGATGAAGACCTTGAACTGGTGGCGACGTATGATGTCCTTGAGAAAATGGGGTGACGGAGACGAGTGACGCTAGCGTGTTGTAGGGCTGTGGCGTGGTAGATCTCGACGATGTTAGCGTTATGCGGCACCTTCTGTGGCTGTGGCGTAGTGGGAATTGCTGAGGTTGGGCGGCAAGCGATCACATGTAGGACGTATTTTACGATCAAATTGTTAATCCACTGAGGGGTGTTACCTTGGTTCTGTTATGACTTTATATCGCTTACTGATCTTTCACTTTACTTACTAGCTCTGTGCAAGTTCAATACTGAGAGTGAAACAAAATATTACCGTTGGGAGGAGGTGTAACCAAAGTAATATGTCTACGAATATCAGTTCTCATCAACTCTCGTTCTGAGCAGGTTGTTTGATAATTTGGTTGCGAAAATTTTTAGGTAATTCCAGTGTTTTTGAATATTAAATGCTAACTTTTGTGTAAACTTGTGCTTTTTGAGACATATGAGGACGTCTTTCGATCAGGTTTTTATAATTTTGTTAATTTTTCCATTTAATCTATCAAAGAAGGGGAAAAAATTTGTTTCTGACAAATTTTCCATAAGCTGTGGAAGCAAAGTTTTTGAGTTTTGTTTTTAAATTCATATTCGCTTGTTTCTGTTGTTTTTGTTCTTCGTTTGATTATTGTCTCATTCTTAAATTCAACAGCTTTACATCAATTGTATTCTAAATTTTTGCTGCATTCTTTTGGTAATCGCTGCATACTTTTAGGAAGTATTGAGACGATTCTTCATTTCTTACACCTGTTTCCAATAGTGATTGGATAAATGATTTCTTAGATAAGCTATCTGACCTGTGTCTTCAACAAGTCAATGATATTTTAAATATAAACCACAGAACCCTAGACCTTGTATTTGTAGATAGATGCACTACTGTTAATATCCGTTGTTCGAATCCCGTATCTCTTCCAGAAGATGTACATCATCCAACTCTTGAAATAACAGTTTTACTCTCCCACGAAAAATAAGATGAAGTAACTGCTGATGCGTGAAGTAAAAAAGTTTATAATTTAAAAAAAACGGACTATGTAAAACTTAATTCCTTACTTTCACAGATTGATTAGTCTCCAATTTTAACTAGCGAGACATCATAATCATATTTTGACGTCGAATATCCGGTACAGTTTCTTATTGATACTCTGCAAAGGTGTTTCTTATAAAAAAAAAGGTGTTGCTCCAATCCTTTAAATCCACCCTGGCTAACAAATGATCTAAAGGCACTAAAAAATTTAAAAAATTGTTTATATAAAAAATATAAAATATCTGGTTCTAGTTTAGACTTTGCTTCCTACTCTTCTTGTCGTTATAGATATGAACTATTAAATAAACAATGCTATTCTGCTTTTTTAATTAACATAAAATCTCAATTTAAAGATAATTCAAAACTTTTCTATAGTTTTGTTAACTCAAAACGTAAAGCCTCCAGCTTTCCACCCCTTATGAAATTCAGGAAAACATCAGGACAGTCAGGAAGAATCATCTTGTAACAATGTAATTTCTAACATGTTCTTCTTTAAATTAACTTCTTTAAATCAACTTACTCCAACATACCATTTAATACTAGCTCGGTGTATCCTTTTCTCCTGCCAGTTAATTCTTTTGAAACTCCTGTAATAGACCCAAACACTGTTATGTGCTATCTTCGACAAGTGAAATGCTCTTTTACGACCGGCCTGATGAAATTCCGAGCTGTATTTTAAAGCAATGTGCTACAAACCTGTGTACTCCTCTAGCAAACATTTTTAATATTTCCTTGCATAGTGGTTATTTTCCTATTATATGGAAGGATTCTTATATTATACCCCTTCACGAATCTGGCTCCAAGATAGATGTGTCTAACTATCGAGGTATTGCAAAATTAAGTGCAACCCCTAAGTTATTTGAGAAAATCATAACTGACATCCACTACTACAAACATCTTAGAGTTTACTATGCGTGTTATTGGATCATCGATCACTAGTATGGATGCGGATTTGTAATTGGCAAGAGACTACGGCTCCACGTCCTACTATTCACACCTTTAAATTCTTTAATATAAGCCTAATTTGTGCACACGCTCCGACAGAAGACAAGGACGATGAGACCCAGGAAATTTTACTACGAGTGCCTTGAAAATGCTTCCGAGCGCTTCTGAAAACAACGTAAAAATCGTGCTTGGTGACTTCAACACTAAGGTGAGCAAGAAAAATATATTTGGTCCAACAGTCGAAAAGCTTAGCCTCCACGACATGGTCGTAAGTAGCACTTGATTCAAGCATTTATATTCATAAATTCACCTGTATGTCCCCTGATCAAAAAAACCAGAAATCAAATTCTGTGCGCAGCTAAGAATACACGCAACCCTACACAGAGAAAGCTAGACGTCGACAAACTGCAATCGAAACAGATTCAAAGCAATCCTCCAATCTATGATATATGCACGCAGTGAACACACATTTCCAACTTCATGCGTGCGGCTGCTGAAGAGGTGGTTGGCTACCACCGCCCTCGCCGAAACCATTGGTACGACCAGGAGTGTCGCGACGCCACTGCAGAGAAAGACGCCGGCAACAAAGCCACCCTGCAGTCGGTTTTAACGCGCGCTGCTAAGGAGTGATACAAAATGAAAAGGAGGGAAGAGAGACGTATTATCAGGCGGAAAAAAGAGAGGCAGAAAAGCGCTAGCAAGAGAGGATTGGTATGTATGGTGACAGGAATGAGGCCCCTTGCCCTTGATATAAGACGCCTTGCCTATGGTTTTAAAACCGAGGCCGCTTCCTGCAAGGATGAAAACTGGAATCTAGTGACAGATGTCCAGAGTACATTTACGTTATGGAAGGAATACTTCTTTAAGGTTCTAAATGGCAACATTGACAAACATCCTGCCAATATAGGTGATATTCTGGAAACCCCATTCCGGAATATCACCAATATAACCCCATTCCAGGCTCCGCTGTCCGACTATGATGAAGTTCTGACAGCTATAGCTCGGCTTAAGAATAACATAGCCGCGGGAGCTGATGGCTTACACAGTGAGCTTTTTAAGAACAGAGGCGAAGCTCTATTTAAATGCATTCACGAGCTTCTATGCAGAGTATGGCAGGAAGAATGCATTCCGAACGATTAGAATATCAGTGTGCTCTGTCTAATCCACAAGAAAGGCGATCCCTCTATTTGTGCCAATTAGCGTAGGAAAAGCCTTCTTAATATCGCATATAAGGTCCTGTCGAGCGTTTCATGTGGAAAATTGAAGCCCATTGCAAACCAACTGATTGGACTTTATGAGTGTGGCTTCAGACCTGGAAAGTCCACCATCGACCAGATTTTCACGTTGCGACAAATCTTGGAGAAAAACCAAAAAAACAAGTTGATACCCACCATCTTTTTGTCGTCTACAAAGCCGCCTTCGACAGCCCAATAAGGAAGCACCTGTACTCCACCATGTCTGAATTTGGTATTTCTGCAAAACTAACACGACTTTGCAGGATGACACTGAGCAACACCAGCAGCGCAGTTACAACCGCGAAGGACCTATTCCCACCATTTGTGACCAAATGAGGTGTCAGACAAGGTGAGTCCTTATCGTGCGACTTTTTAACATAATGATGGAGAAGATCATCCGAGCTGTTGATCTGAGACGTAGTGGCACAATATTCTACAAGAGTGTTTTGCTGCTTGCGTATGCTGATGACATGGACATAATTGGCCATAATACGAGCGAAGTTAGTGCAGCATTCTCTAGATTAGAAAGAGAGTCAAATCGAATGGGTCTGGCAGTGAATGCAGATAAAACGAAATACTTTGTGTCAACAAACAAACAGTCCCAGCGTCTTGGAACCCATGTTACAGTTGGCAATACCTCCTTTGACGTTGTAAAGGACTTCGTCTATCTGGGATCCAACATAAACTCAACCAACGACATCAGCATTGCGATCAAATGAAGAATTACTCTTGCCAACAGGTGTTACATTGGGCTCAGTAGGCAATTGAGAAGCAAAGCCCTCTCTCGACGAACAAAAATAACGCTGTATGAGCGGTACGCTGACATCGACATAGTCAAGCGCATTAAAATCGAGCGGCTTCGCTGGCATATTCAGCGCATGAAAGACGATGCTCCAGTGAAGAAAACATTCGACCCGGTACCCAGCGGCGGTCAACGCAAAAGAGGACGACCGTATCTTCGTTGGAAATACCAAGTAGAGGAAAACCTGATGAAGCTTGGAATTTCCAACTGGCGCCAGCAAGCGAGAGACAGAAATGGCTGGCGTAAATTCTTAGATGAGGCCAAGACCGACATACGGTTGTAGCGCCAACTAAGTAAGTAGGTAAGTAGTTGCATGTGGCGTGATGATGTTAAAACCGGTTTTGCTCTGAATATTTTGTGTTGCTATGCGTGTTGCTGTCTCGCTTCCACTGCTTGTGTTGCTTCATTTACATAAAGAGAGAGGGTATAATATATAAATTATATAATACAATACAATATAAATAATAAATATATGTAAATAAATATAAATTATAAGTTATACAATATATAAACTATACCGAAAATTCAAATAGTAATCAAATACGCATGCACTTCATACTCGCAATTTAAATCATAGCTGACTGTCAATCGTCTCGATGATAAAAAATTACAAACACAATTTGAACAATGGACATATGATGAAATTATGCATACGAGACTTGTAGAGCGTCCGCATCCACTTCTGAGCATTACAAAATCAATTTATTGATGAGAGCACATCTGAGATGCTTGCTGAAAATATGCATACTAGTCTTGCAGACAGTATAATGACTTGTCTTGTAGAGTGTCAGCGTTCACTCTGAGTATGCGTACTTGGTCATCGAGAAGGTTTCGAAGACTTCGTCTTTGAGGATTCATAATCCGACTGGGACCTGATATGGTGCATGAGACTATGTGTGTAGATTGTGTGTAAAACTTAAAATAGTGTTTAACAAAGTATAATTTAACAATGAAAAATAAGAATTAAATTACATTCAATAATAAAAGATACGAAAATCTATGTTGTATGGCGAAATTTAAGCACTCACGAATTTCGTCGTTACAAACTATATTTTTTTTATTAACTAATCAAGTGGTTGGTGATCTGCCGCATTTGGAATGTACATAATCATATCCATTACGTTATTTGAGCAATCATTCTGGTTAAGCTGTTGGACACTTTCCATAATAACATAAACTATTATATTATGATCTGCATTTACGTCAGTTAGTGAGTTAGCGAGACGTGAGATTTATTTTTTTAACTTTTCAAAAGGATTGAGCAGCACTGGATAATAAGGCGGTGAAAATTTTAAATAACATCCGCTATTTTCAACTATACCATGAATCTCTCTTGTCTTTTAAAGGGCTGAATGTGCTCTCTTTCTTAGTGACCACAACTGTCAAAATAATTTAATTTATTTTGAATCTTTTTTTATTCAATTGGAACAATGTTTCGCTTAATTTGAAAATAGTTTCATTCCATTTGAAAATAGTTTTATTGAACCCGAAAAAGGTTTAATTTAGCTAGAAAAAAGGTTCGCTTAATTTGAAAATAGTGCCATATAGTTTTAAAAGAGTTTCATTCAACCGGAAAATTCTATAGCAATAGAATTCAACTGCTATAGCTTTGCAATCCAGCAATATTATTGTGAAATGATTTTTTCGGAATACTTTATCAACATTTACAGCACATTTTAAAGAACAACTTTTTGATATGAAGATGTAGGGGAGAATATACTCCATAAGAGTAGATATCAAAATGAAAAAAAAAAATGTTCAATGCACATCTTCACTGTGGAATGAATACGCGTCTGTTAAGTTCTCAGTGAGTTTTTAAAATATTGAATTACAAAAAGTAATTTTTTAGAAAAAGTTTATTAAAATAAAGTTTATTTATTACAGCCAGTTGCATAATAGTCTTGGTAAAGTAACCAATAGTTGGCTTAACTGGCCAGTTAAAAACATTTTGGTTGCACATGTAGTGCACGTTGAAAAGTTTATAGCAAATAATTGGCAACACTCGCTTTTTATTTCAATAATTTGTAGTAGTCTTTGCATATTTGACGAAAATTATTTTCAAATTAGTAGCGCCTGAAGTTTAGAAATCTACATTTGAGATAAAATTGGTTTAAAAATATTTATTTTATAACTTTGTTTTGAGACGGCTATTTTTTGTATCATTTTATTTCAGTGTGAAGCAATGGACTCGAAAAGAAAATGTAACGGGAACTATTCACAGACGAAAATAGATTTGCTGTTGGACATTATAAAAAACAAAAAGAAAATTATTGAAAGGAAGGCAACGAACGCAGTCTCCAATGCTGAAAGGTGGCCGCTCAAAACTTCTAGTTTCATATTAGGATTTTTAAAATTTTTTGTAAAATATCAAGAAAAAAATGAAACTAGTTAAAATAAAGCTCAACTAGGCACAGTAAAGCTAATTCCGATCGCTCTGAAATTTCCATCCGTTTGATTTGGGGCACAACCGCACATTTTAAGAAAATAGCCCATTTAATTTTCCCATTTTAATATTCTCCAGTACATTTGGGGGCCACTCTATTAATCATAATAGCAGTTTTTAAAAGAAATTTAAGGAACAAGGGATAAGCTAATAACGATTTTTAGAAAGTGTAAAGCCAAAGTAGAGACAATGTTTTTTAATAGAGTTTATCAAATAGAAGTCCTTGCAAAGACGAGTACTTTTTGCTTTAATTTTCAATAAATATTTTTCGTTTCTGCTGCAAACTAAAAAAAAAAAAACAAATAGTAACAAAAGTGAGTGATCAATTTTCGCGTTAGTATCTTCTTGGGTGCTTGTATTTCGTTACATTCACGAAGCATTAGCAATAACTACAGCAAGCAAAAACAATGTAGTTTAGAATGTTACAAACCATAGTTAAATTTATTTTTATATATAAATAGCAAATGTATAAATAGGTGATTGTATAACTTTCTGGTAAGTAACATTCTTGGCTTAGATGTATTTTATTACAAAAAGTTTTCTATAGGAACATGCAAGTTGCTTAAAATTTCCAAGAAATCGACACCACAAAAAATTTCGCACCTGAAACACACAAAAAGTTTGTAGTATTAATTTAATTTTATGGTGAAAAAGAAAAAAAATCAATCAAAAACAAAAGTGCTGGCATTGAAAGTGAATAACTCTTTCATGTCAACAGGATTGCATTTATATTTTTTGTTTGAAATTTTAATTAAATGTCCGTCTAATCGTGTTTCAATCTTTTCAATTTTCGTTTATCTTCTAATTTTTATAAATGTCCAAAAAAAAAATCCTTAACGAATTTCTTTATTTCGCAAAAATCTTTGGTAAAAATATTTGTTGTTGAAAAAATATTCAAAACTAAAAATGATTTTCTTAATGTTTATGGTATGCATAAATGTAGGGTTGGTTGATTTAAAGTTTCTATCATGAGACTTTAAGATTTTTTTTTTGTTTATTTTTATATAATACTAGAATTCCCCGGCAGACGTTGTTCTGCCACAGACCGCCTTACTGCCATTTACGAAAATGTCAAGAAATGCCAAATATAATCACCATTTTTAGTATAGCTGCCGTAAAGTACCATATGAACTAAATTACCAAATTTAAGTCTTATATGATCAAGGCCTTGCGAAATATAGCATTTTTATTGTTTTGTTAGAGGTAAAAATGGGTGCGGCAATATTATTTCCCTAGGTGGCGCAAAAGTAACCTTGCGATGTTTTTTTGGCTGTAATTTAAAAAAAAAATAATAAACTTTGATTCTTCTTGTGGATTATTTTTATTTGGTCTTTTAATTTTTTTTACATCAAGTCGAGAATATGATGTCATGTAAATGGCCGCCGCCACAGTTGATTGCCATTTGAGCCCTTTTTATGGCATTTTTCATCACTTCGGCCAAAACTTCCGGCGATAGGTCCTCACATTCTTGACGGATATTGTCTTTAAGAGCTGCAAGAGTCTGAGGCTTGTTGACATAAACCCGCGACTTCAAAAAGCCCCACAAAAAGAAGTCTGGAGCGATCAAATCAGGCGATCTTGCTGGCCAGTGCAACTCGCTAAAACGGGAGATTAGGCGCCCAGGAAATGCATCCTTCAGCATATCGGTTGTGGCACGTGCAGTGTGTGCCGTTGCACTGTCCTGTTGAACCCACATGTTTTCCAATCCCAATTCATCAAGTTGCGGCAAAAAGAACTCGTTGATCATTGCTCTGTAGCGCTCACCATTCACAGTAACCGTTTGGCCCGCGACGTCTTCGAAGAAAAAAGGTCCGATGACTCCTCCAGCGAAAACAGCACACCAAACAGTGACTTTGAGCGGGTGTAATGGCTCTGCGTGGGTTACACGCAGATTTTCGGTGCCCTAGAAGCGTAAATTTTGCTTATTTACGTACCCGCTAAGATGGAAATGGGCCTCATCACTCATGATTATTTTTGATGAAAAATCATCTTCCTCTTGGTGGTGATTAAGGATGGCTTAAGCGTATGTTAGACGCGATTGGCGGTCAGCAGCTAACAGCTGATGCACCGTCTGGACTTTGTACGGAAACATCTTCAAATCTAGTACCAAAATTCGCTGTAAAGACCGTCGACCGATACCCATTTGCATGGCACGTCGTCTGGTCGATGTCAACGGCGCTTCCATGACATCCTCGGCTACAGCAGTAATATTTATTTATTTATTTCTATTTTAACTATCAACATCGTTTAACAGTTTGAGTAATAACATATAAATTATAAAAAAAATATGATATAAAACTAATAAAATGTAAACATAATTATATTAAAGAGTATTACACTTTTATAAATTCATTTTAAACAATTCTTAATAAATTTTGTTTAAAAGTTTGTCTATTCAGAGTGAGATCTATTTCAGCACTTTTGGAATTGAACGCTAAGCACATATTATTAATAGGATCATTACGGCCATAGTTTGTCCTATGATACGGAATGTAAAAAAAATCTCTTTGCCTAAAATATCTCTCAGGCGCATATATTCTTAAAAGAGCGAGGAGTGGCGCGCAGTCTATATGTGACATAATTATATCGCGAACAAAAATAACAAGAAAAAATTTACGTCTGGAGGCTAAGGTATTAAGACCCAGAAGAGCACACCTAGATACGTACGTTGGCATAAAATTCCAATTTAATTTAAACATTATGTAACGAGTGAAACGTTTTTTTTTTTTCCAAACGCAAAGAATCTACCTCGTAATATGGATCCCAGATCACACATCCATATTCCAAGATAGACCTTACTAAAGATAAAAACAACGTTCTAAGGGTATATGGATCCTAAAATTCCTTCGAATTACGCCTCAAAAAACCCATCATTGCATTAGCCTTAGTAATTATGCAATCGTATTGGTTGGAAAAATAAATTTTTCTATCAAATAGAATTTCC
This sequence comes from Dichetophora obliterata, assembly GCA_963920525.1. Lineage (NCBI taxonomy): Eukaryota > Metazoa > Arthropoda > Insecta > Diptera > Sciomyzidae > Dichetophora > Dichetophora obliterata. The sequence goes on along the minus strand of OY986436.1, from coordinate 183,418,315 downwards.
AGATCAGATGTAGACTCGACACGTGAAAGACCACTATTTGCGATTGAGTAATTAAAAAAAATTGGTTCTTTTTTCTTATAAAATTCACAAATAAATTGTGGAATATGTGAAATTAGAGGACAGGAACAACTAAGCGCTGGAAATGCTTGCCGAGGTGAAGGCATAACACTAGCCTCGGTTAAAAGCAATTCAAATTGTCTTTCACGGTCGTGAATTAATAATTCACGTATGGTTCCAATCAATTCCTCTAATCTATCCCTTTCCTTTCAGGTCAAAAACCAAACCTTGTTTGTATAAGGCGCATGCCTTGGTTCTTTGATCTTTAAAAAAAAAATATATAAAAAGACATAATGTTGCATTTGGCAATCAATTTGAAGAAGCCGATGGTCGGAAGGTGAAGAAACCGAATTAAACAGTTTAACATCATCAGCATACATCAAACAGTTAGTATGCTGTAAAAAATTTGCGAGATCCTTGATGAACAAGACACAATAAAGGTCCAAGGTGGCTTCCTTGGGGCACACCAGAATGGTTGGTAATAGATTTTGAGTAGCAGTTACCAATACAGGCAACTTAATATCTATCAGATAGGTAATTCCTCAGCCCGGATAACAAAGAGGAATGAAACCCCATTAGGGAAAGTTTTTTAACCATAATGGAGAGCTGAACCCTATCAAAGGCTTTGGCGAAATCAGTAAAAATTACGTCAATTTGATTACCTTTTTCCATTTCAGTTTTAATGAAGTGAGAGAACAGTGTTAGGTTTGTAGAAGTAGATTTCCGCTAACAAAACCGTGTTGGAATTCAGAGATAGAGTTTTTAATTCTAGCGTAAATGCGTTTTTTGACAATTGACTCAAATAATTTAGGGATCAAGGGCAATTCTGATATCGGTCGATAGTTAGCTATATTTTGCCTAGAACCAGACTTATGGATCGGGACTATAATGGATTCTTTCCAAATATTCAAAAGCTGCACTGTCATTAAAGATAAATTATATAAAAGGGCTAATGGCTGGGCTACACTCTAACAAAAATTCACGAGAATTAACTACAATAATTGCTGGCAACTGATTGCCTACATTTATTGCCGTTAAATCCCATAGAGCAAAATTATAAATATTTATCGTTAAAAATGCGTGAATCCTCTCACCTAAAAATATTTATTTCGCTCTCTTGTAAAAACTCTCTTCTAAAATTATTTCTTCCAATCTTGTCTGCGCTTGTTAAAAAAAGCTTGAAATGCGTGAAGTCTCTCAAGTAAATTTTGAACATGGCAAAAACAACAACTCTGTATAGAGTCAATTCTCTTTCCTACTTCAGTAGCTTGAGTAATTCAGCTGTGATCAATCTACTGTTTAAGTTGTATATAATTGGACACTTGTTCGAATAAACTCTTTGAAATCATATGACGTTAAAGCACGTTATTTAAGGGCAAGCGTAAAATACCGCTGATGGAGCGTTTTTAGGATTATCTGAACGAGAACACGCTGAAATAGTGTAAAAATTAGGGAAAATATACATATTTTAATACTCTCTGAGCAATTCTCTGAGCGAAAACACGCTGGAATAGCGTGAAAAGTAAAGAATATATACATTTTAGGGCTCTCTGAGCGAAAACACGCTAAAATAGCGTGAAAAGTAGAGAGATATACATATTTTAAGACTCTCTAAGCGAAAACACGCTCAAATAGCGTGAATATTAGAGTAAATATCCATATTTTGGAAAAAGACGCTGATTTTCAGACAAAATTGAAAAAACTCACTGCATAGCGTGGTTTTTTAACAAAATCGCCAATAAATGTCGTGAAATTTTACAACATTTATTGTAGAGATTTTTCGATCAGTTTTTAGAGTGTAGCACAGCTGCGCAGTTTTTTAGAAATATTGGGGAATATTATCAGGACCAGTTCCTTTATTAATGTCTAGAGTGAGCAGATCTTGTAAGACATCATCATTAGAAAGAACTAATGAACCCATATCAATAATAGGGTTGTCATTATAGTAAAATGTCAATGACCGATCACGGCGAAAAACTTCGAACGTTTCATCAAAGAATTCAGATGTATAGATGCTCTGATGTAACCAAGTCTCCGTTAAAGCGATAACATCAAAAGAACAATCCATAATATTTAAAGAAAACTGAGTGGACTTCTTACGGAGGCCACCAGAATTTTGGTAATAAAGTTGTAGAAATTTATTGACAGGACTCAAAATGCCGCCATTATTCGATAAAATACTAATATTATTAGATAGTTTTTTCAAGTGCGCTGAGTTTGTTTTGGCGGGCGCACGTAGTTTTTTGAAACATTAAAAGGTTTCACACGCACCCCTGATGGCCAATTCTCTGCAGAACGGCTACTCCGGGGTCTGCCATGCCTGGCAGCATCTCGTGTTGTGCCAGTCTCTTCGAGGCGAGCGGCTAAACGTCGCAGTGTTTCACCAGTAGGCGTTGGACGGCCAGGAAATCTGCGACGAAATTCACGTTGTGCCAAAGTCACCGACCGATTATTGGTCAAATAAATAGTCACCAATATTCCGCGTTCTGGAGCAGTGTAGCGTAACATTGTTTATTAACGTGTATTTCGAATGTGTTTACTACACAAATGTCAAAACAGAACTGACATTAGGGGCCAATCGCAAAATTTATAGCATTTTCTGATAGGAGGATTACTTTTGCGCCACCTTGTATATAGCGATAACGCCCATTATAGTATAGTTGCCGAAGGTAATATAGCATTTTCCCTGATTTGTGGGCGGAAAAGGGGCCGTGGTAACCGCCTAAATTTCAAGTCAATCGGTCTAGTAGTTTTATAGTCTATAGGCATTACATACACAGACACACATCGTTTTGCTTGTGAGTTATTGATATTTAGATATTGATTTGTGGGCGGTAAAAGTGGGCGTGTAAACATTTATGTATAGTGACTGCCTCGTAGAACACCTACGCAGCAAGTTTCACTACAAAAATGTGAAGAACCCCGGAATCGCCATGATTCCGAAGAAGTGGGCGTATTTATATTGCGACCAATCCCTTTTTTGTACAGTTACTGACAGTAACCATCTGAACAAAATTATTAAATATTAGTTTTTTACGATCGAAACCGTCTGATATATATCCTTTTCTTGGTTTGTGGTCGAGGTACCACGCCCTTTCGTCCAATCGTTACCAAACCTCACAGGAACACTTTCAAGATGTGGTTTCAGTTTCCCTGAAAATATTATAAAGATTGGTTCAGCTGTTTTGGAGTCTATACGTGATATAGCCACATACCCACATACAATACATACATCCATTTTTATATATACAGATTTTGTATTTTTGTAATTTAGTTTGCATAAAAAGTAATGGTGTAGTGAAAGAATCATGACAATTTCTCGGTTCGTTTCTGATTTATACTCTCAATACCCCTTTGAACACTGCCACAGCAACAACAGCGCCATCTACCGGATCAAACTTAATTCATCTACAGACCCAGAGCATACACACATTTCATCAACATCGGTCCAGCCGTTTAGCCGCAAACCCGTGTAGCGTTAAAACGCCAAAATCAAACATAAAGGGTGTTTTTTATAGAGTGATACAAGTTTAAATCATAATAAAACATAGTTATATATTTTTAATATCAATGAAACGGGCTTTATTGGATAGCATATAAAATTTTATGACATTAATGTTTAAATATGATTTCGGCCATGTGGCTGGCGCGTAGAAGGCGCAATCTGGAACACCAATTTTCACAAACTTTTCGCAGCATTTGCGGCCGTATCTCGCCGATAACTCTTCGAATGTTGATTTCCAGGTGTTCTATTGTTTGTGGTTTATCGACGTAGAGAAGTGACTTTACACCCAAAGAAAATAATTCAATGGGGTTAAATCACACGATCTTGGGGGCCAATTAATTGGGCCATTTCGTGAAATTATTTTTTCGTCAAAAGTTTCCTTGAGTAAAATTATTGTAGCGCCCGCTGTGTGGCCTGTGGCTCCATCCTGTTGGAACCACATATCAGCTAGATTAATGCCAGCTAATTGAGGTATGAAAAAACTTCGAATCATGTTCCTATACCTGTGGATATAATGGTGTTTCGACAAAAGCTTGTGAATTCTTCTCACTGCAAATACGACAATTCTGTTTATTTACGTACCTATTCAACAAAAAATGGGCTTAATCGGAAAATAAAATTTTCCATGGAAATTCAAAATCAATATCAATTTGTGCTTCAGCCCATTCGCCGAATTGGCGGTGCATATGATGGTCATTTGGCTTTAATTCCTGCACAAGTTGAATCTTGAAAGGTTTTAAGCCAAGATCTTTTCGTTATATCTTCCATAAAGTGGAAGGACACAGCCACAGTTGCTGAGAACGGCGACGAATTGATTAATTAGGATCATCTTCAATGGTTTTCTGTACAGCGGCTACAGATTCTTCAGTGCGCACTGTTCGGCGTCTTACGGGATGCAAATTATCAGTAACAGTAAATGTGTTCCGAAAACGATCTATTGTTCTTCGAATTAGCAGCTCTGAAGGATGATTATGTACGCCATAAAATGGACGAAGTGCACGATAAGTTTGACGAATAGAACCATTATTTTGGTTAAAAATTTCCACAATTTCCATGCGTTGCTCTGATGTAAGTTGATCTATAATAAAGTGCAAACTAAACAAAAAGCAACTATCAGCTGTTAAATGGGTGGTCAAATAAAGCAGTGATGCCAACTCAAAGTTATATCACTCTATAAAAAACATCCTTTACCTAGATTTTATTTTAAGCTTTTGAATAGATTTTGAACTGACCAAAATTGAATTGAAATTAATTTTGGCCTTTTTGCAATATTCGCTATATTTCTTATTAAATTTTTGTGTACATTTTTAAAATTTAAAAAATTTTCCAACCAACAGTTTAGAAATCTTTTTTCAACTGTAAAAAATCATTCCAGTATCACTTTGATATTAGGTGTGTTTTATTCGTTCTGGATAAACCAAATAAGTTCTTAATAACATGCAGAACACTAACAAACAGATGAACTTGCTCAGTAGCTAGTTCATCTCGTTGAACTATTTTTTTTTCGCTACGGCTCTATAGATGTCGCTATTTGTTTTAGTTTGTGGCAGCACTCGCAAGTAAGAGTTTGGTTTACAACCCTTCTTAGTCACCAAATGCTGGCAAAAGAAACATCTGTGCTGTTTAGTCATATCATCGTCGACAATGCCCCAAGCGGTCAGAAGCAGTAATGCTATTGTTTTGCAATCAGCCGTTTGGTCATATCATTTGGCAACAATGCCCCAAACGGTCTAAGGCAAAACTTACAAAACTTTAACTAATGCGATCTATTCGTTCACTGGTTAAACCAGAACGAATAAAACGCAGCTATTGAATATATCAATTCATAGTTTCAGCTGTGAAATTATAAAAGATTATTCGTCAGTATAACAGTTTCATAGCTATTAGCCGATAGGTGGCGCTAAATACCTCACATATTTTTAGGCATATGCTGAAATTAAGAAGAGAAAAAGCAACATAACAACAATTATATGCAAACTTTTTTAACTCGCTACAGCTTAAAAAATATAAAATTTTAAGAAATCAAAAGTCTTGTTTGCACATTTAGAGGTCTTAAAAAAGCGTACTAAATTCATTAATTATTATGTTTATGTTTAATTCTCATAAGAGTCTTTCCTTTATGAGCCGATTCTAAGGTTTATCCCTATAAAGCATTGTAAACTACTTTGCCATATGTATATTTTTACGTTACCAAAGGTTTAGTTACTTTCATTAAAACTAAACAATTGAGATGATATTAGTTCAGAAGTTTTTCTAAAAAATTATGCAGTAATTTCGAATTATTATTGTTTTCTTCTCACAGATTCTGTCCTGTTCGAAGTCAACATGCATGAGCAGCATAATGAATTTCGGCACAGCAGCTGTAGAGACGCGCAAGCCAGATGTTGTTTTGGATCATGCCAAGGACTTTCTCGACCAATACTTTACATCTATAAAGCGGTGGGTTTTGAAATCAATCTTTTTTTATTTTCTTTTATAAAATATGAACAGCTTCCCTTCTGTTTTGAGAAAACTATTTACAATATTTTCTACAACGCCATTTTCGATAGATTATCGAGTGCTGCACACGATACACGCTGGAAGCAAGTTCGCCAAAGCATCGAGTCTAGTGGCCACTATCAGTTAACTGAAACGGAGCTCATATATGGAGCAAAATTGGCTTGGCGCAATTCATCACGTTGTATTGGACGCATTCAGTGGTCAAAACTACAGGTAAGCCAGAAATTTTAATTTAATTTCATTTAAAACCAAGAGTTTATTGCTGAATCAAATCAAGTATTTAATGAATGTTTGCCCGAATTTTCATATTGATGCTTCAGTGGTTTCGCTTCGCAAAATATTGCAGATTGACTGACTATTTGATTACAACACTGCGGAAACTTTTGTTTGTCCATTCGACACTCAAATATTCCGAACTAAAGCAAACAAAACAAATGGATATTATTTAAGGACTGAAGTATGAAGGATAAGCTGCATGCAACCAAAATCATGCACGAACTCATAGATTCGAAAAACAAAGCAAAAGTTTAAATGAACTTATTTACGTTTATGCAAAAACATGCTTACTGTTATAGTGCTTTTGCTGTTGTTTTTTTATTAAATTTGTTTTAATGCTCTGTGTTTGACTGCAAATTTATAAATAACTTTTTGTTAGAAAAGATGCTCCTATTTTGCTTATAGTAATACTTTGCCCATTTATAGTCATTTCATGCATCAATCTTTTAGTTTTCCTCCAGTAGTTGAGTTGGATCTAGGTATTTGTGTGTTGCAAATTATGCTTAATGCTATGGGTTCTGATGGTTTTCCCATCAAGTTTATTAAAATCATACTGCCTCACATAGCCCTCTAACTCATTTAATTAGTCCTTGTCTTGTGTCGTCCTCGTTTCCTGACATGTGGAAAATTGCAATTGTTCTTCCGGTAGCTAAAATGCAAAACCTTCTTGTCCCTATGATTTTAGGCCAATAGGTATATTGCCACCTCTAGCGAAAATTTGGGAGAAACTTTTTGCTCAACAAATAACACACCATTTAGTCGATGTTGTTCGTCAGCAGTTGTTAAGATTCTTGATGATGTACGACCAGATTATGATGCTGGTTCTCTGACGCTTCTGTGTTTGTTAGATAATTCAAAAGTATTTGATAAAGTAACTCATCATCTTTTGTGTTACAAGCTTAAGTCATTTTTTGGTTTCTGTGATTGTGCTGTCAATTTATTGTCTAGTTACTTGTGTAACAGGTCGCAAAAAGTAAAAGTTAGCCAACTGTTGTCAGGGTACAGTACAAACCTGTCTTAAGTGGTGTTCCTCAAGGTTCTATACTTGGCCCCCTTCTGTTCTCAATGTTCATAAATGATATTTTCTCAGTCTGTAAACATGCTTCTGTTCACGCATACGCCGATGATGTCCAGCTTAATCTATCCCGAAGAATTGGCCTTATTGATGATCTTGGTTGTAGATTGAATGAAGACCTCAGGAATGTTAATGAATGGGCTAGTAGAAATGGTCTTCAACTTAACTCGTCCAAATCCTATGTTCTTCCTGTTTGTAAGGTTAAGTCTTGTCAAAATGATATTCCTGATTTGTTTATTGGATCAAATACGCTTAATGTTGTGTTGAACATTGTGAATCTTGGCTTTCATTTAAATTCTTCTATGTCCTGTGTTGATCATGTTAACAGTGTAGGTAAAAAGTTTTACGTAACCTTAGAATATCTCCCAGCGTATCTCCAGCTGATATAAGGCGCAAGCTAGTAATTCAATTTATTTTGCCTATAATAACCTACTCTGATATAGTCTTTAGTACACTGGACTCCTCGTCATAGCTAAAACTTCAAATTGCATTTAATTATGCCACGCAGTATGTTTTATGGCCTTCGTAAATTTGATCGTCTTTCAAGTTTCCAAAATGCAATACTTGGATGTGATCTAATAGCTTATCTTAACTGTATATACTTTCATAAGCTAATTTACGAAAAAAGACCAGGTTACCTGTATGAAAAACTTCAGTTTGGCATGTCTAGAAGAAGTTACATCATGGTAGTTCCAAGACATTATTCTTTAAACTCCTCTCATATTTTTGTCATCAGCGCCATTAGGTTGTGGAATGGTCTGCCACGATGGCTTAGGGAGATCAGTGGGAGAGTATCTTTTAGGTAATCGACCTTTTCCTTTTTCTCCAATCTTTAATTTACTTTTTCTTTTTTTAATCTCTATCTCCTTCTGTATTCTTATAATTGTAAGCTTTTTTTTCATTTACCTCTTTCTCTCTCTCTATAATTTTAACGTGGATTGCCTACATAGTATCACTGAAATAGTTTTTATTTTAAGCTATGTATATTAGGGTGGAGTGAAAAAGGCCAAAAAAAATTTTTTTTAATTTTTTTAAATCTCCTGTATTGGTAATCGATGACCCTATAGAAAACATTAATTCATGCAAAATATCAAAGCCTTACGACTTTATTTGGAGGTGGCGCACGACGGGTGAAGTTTAAAAAAAAAAAAAAGGTACTCGTATTACTAATATGTACTTTTTAAAATGTAGTTAAAAGCCTCTTCACACGGTAATATTTTGTAGTATAATTGGCAAAAATTCTTGTAGTATTAAGCGACTTTTAGACGGTACCACAAGTAATACGACCTGTCAAAATTTTGTATCAAAAAGTATTTTTTCACTGCTTTTGCGCTCTCAGAGAGCATAAATTGATGTGTGATTGAAATACGGATGGTGCTCTTTATTTTTTGAAATTTTTCACAAAACTATACCACAAGCGGATCAGAATTTATAACTGTTACCGTCGGTAAAATATCTCCGAAAGTGTTATCGTGTAAAAGACGCTTTATCCAATATTATAGTGTTACACAATGTTATCGTCTGAAGACGTATTTAGTACCATTTACAAATTTATGTTTTTCACCACTGTTGAAAGCGTTAGCAACACTTAAGCGAGTAAAACGAAGTCGGGGAATTCCCTTGTTCTAATGCTATTTTCTATTGTTGTTTTAAGATTCTTCATAGAGAAGTGAAAGTGTTACCTGTTAAACAGCAACTTAAAACAAAACAAAAGTTTAATCAACGATAAATTGTTTTTATAATTTTTTTCAATTAAAATAATAATAGTTAAAAGGTGAAGTGACTATTTATATACACAAAGTTTTAAAATGCCTAAAACTCGGAAGGATTTGCTTTGCCCTGTATTTGGTGAACCACTTATATTAAATGTTAATGTGCTACCGACGTATTGTGATGTTATTAAATATTACCTGTGGATAAAAACGGATTTGCTTGAATTGAATAATGGAAAAGATCCTTCAATAAAGTATATATGTGAAATAATTGCAACTGATATCGAACAAATATGGAATAAAGCATCGATTCCAACGATTAGTCATCAACAAGTGGTTTCAAGATTGGTTTCGTATTACAACAAGTACAAGAGTATAAAAAAATTGCGCAATTACGCCAAGAAGCAACATTTTTTCAAGGATTCCCAAAAAAAGTTATTTGACATCGCAACATGTAAGTGTGCATCCAGAAAAGTATGTAAATGTATTACTAAAGTACCTGCTGCTGAGGAAAACTTTTTAAAGGACCAACAAAATGAGCGTAAAATGTATATTGGCTGTGTGGATAGAGTGACAACAAAATCTTTACGACGTAATGAAGTTAGAAAACGAAAGTATGATGAGTTTGTGGATAAAAATACTGCTACAAGTGCTTCTTCATCTATGCCAGTAGTACATTGGTCGTCCAGCAGTTATTCAAGTGGACCATCAGAATCAGACGAAGATGATGTTTGTCTGAACGAAACATCAAGAAAATATCAAAAAGAAGAACAACAAAAAGAAAATAAGCAGATGAGAGATAAGTTGCCAAATCTTGCTTTAGCATGTGACAGGACCGGAGTTTCAGATCGATCTGCAGCATTTATTGTTAACGCAGTAATGCTTGATTTAAATGTCATAGATGCCGAAAACTCATCAAGCGTAATAGACCGAAGTAAAATACGTCGAGAAAGGAAAAAAGTGCGCAAAGAGCTGAACTCTATAGGTTGCGAAAAAGTTCTAACGGCTATTTATTTTGACGGTCGTAAAGACAAAACTTTAGTAATGACTACTAATGAAAATGCGTCACATAGGAAGACCATTACCGAAGAACATATCTCAATGATATCAGAGCCAAATTCTGAGTATATAGGTCATTTGTCGATAGATTCAGGAAAAGCAGCTAATATTCAAAAGAATATTGTTGGCTTTATGGAAGGAAAGTTTAAATTTCAGTCTTCTTTGGTGGCAATCGGATGTGATGGAACGGCTGTCAATACGGGACATAAAAATGGAGTTATAGCTTTATTAGAAAAACATCTGAACCGACCTTTACAATGGTTTGTGTGTTTATTACACGCAAATGAATTACCACTGCGCCATTTGTTTTTAAGTCTCGATGGAACTACTACTGGTCCTAATAGCTTTTCCGGTGGTATAGGAAAAAAACTCGTCAAGTGCCTTGATTTTAAACCAGAAGCTTTTGAAGCGATTAGCACAGAATTGCCGGAAGTAAATACTAGTTTGCTAAGCACTGATCAAAAGTACCTATATGAAATATGTTCCGCCATTTCGGCTGGTTTAGTTTCACCAAGTTTAGCTAGTAGAGACCCAGGAAAGTTAGCACACTCTAGATGGTTAACTTGCGCCAATAGGATTCTTCGTTTGTATATTGGTACGGCTAAACCACCAGAAAACCTAAAGCAACTAGCGCTTTTCATTATGAAAGTGTACGCACCAACATGGTTTGACATAAAGGCAAAGCCATCTTGTAAACACGGTCCAGTTCATGTTTTCAACATGGTTAAAAGAAGTTTATATTTAAGAGATGACCTTAAAAGTATTGTTTTAAAAACTATTCAAAGAAATTCATATTTCACACACCCAGAAAATATCTTGTTGGCTATGCTACAAGATGATGCTTCACAAATAAGGGAATTGGCTCTTCAAAGAGTGTTAGAAGTCAGAAAAGGAACTACCACAGAGAAAGTTCGCGAGTTCTGTCTTCCAGAGCTTCAAGTAAATGCGACAAATTACTATGATTTAATAGACTGGGTGAATGTGAAAGTAACAGAACCACCAATGACTATGAAATATACTGATACAGAAATTGTAAAGATGGTCGGTTCGGAGAAAAACTTTGTTGAATTTGAAAAGTATCCTTGCCATACTCAAGCAGTAGAAAGGTGTGTCAAGCTCGTCACTGATGCTTCAATTTCTGTTTGTGGATTAGAAGCAAGAGATGGTTTCATTCGCTCCAGAATAAAAGCAAGGCAAGATATACCATTGTTTGAGACCAAATCGCAATTTTTCCAACAATGAGATTTCTAAAAATGACAACAACATTTTTTTTCTTTATTTTAATAATACTCATTTATATTTAATGTGCTTTACATAATAAATAAAAGACTGAAACAATTTGATTGAACTTAATATAAACCTATTTTAAACCAAATTACTTTTATTTCAATAAATGGTCGAATTCAAAAACTAAAGTCATATGCGCCACCTCAAGACCTTGACCTAGGAAGCTAAAATTTTTTTTAGGTATGTTTAAGGCTATGGATCATCGATTCATAGTACAGGAAAAACAAAATTTGAAGAAAAAAAACTTCACCCCACCCTAATGTATATACCACCGACTAGTGACATTAACTTATATAACGATAATTTATTTTATATTAATTTTATCGTAAATTCGCTTCTTTCAAATCAAACTACATGCATTTTTGGGGATTTTAATTTGGGAAATATCGATTGGAAATTATGCGATAATGAGCAACTATTAATTCCTTTCAATTTATAATACGAGACTGAACTGAGTTTCTGCGATACAATTTACTCACCTGATCTTTTCCAAATTAATTTCGTTAAAAACTATAACACCGTAGTTTAACTTACTTGCAACAAAACGAATGATTTGTTACAAATTACTTATTTAAAATTTTAATACAACACTTTTGTGACTAAATTTGCCATAAGCAAAATATAATTTTTATTGTTCACAAAAAATTCTGTGTTGCTTGTTAATTTCTTTGTGTAGGCTTCTACGAGTACTACCATGTTATCAATTTTGCTTTTATTTCAGCGTTCAACGAGACTACCAAATTTAATAAATTTTTCGTTGAATTTTTCAGTTACAAGAACATTGGAAATAGGCATTGCATCCTTATGATGTGTTGAGGTTATTATTCAGTTGCAACAACTTTAGGAAACATTATTATAACTCAAAAATGTAGTAAGGAAAAATAACGTTAAATTGAGGTTTTTATTAAGTTGCAAGAACATTGAAGATAATCATTACAAACTCATCAAGGTTATTATTCAGTTGATGCAAGTTTAAAAACATAGTTATAGCTTATAAAATTTTGCTTGCTATAAGAACGATGTATTGAGGTTATTATTCTGTTTAGAAAAAATTTTAGAAAAAACTATTATATACTTATATAATGTAATTAGTTGCATGAACTTTGTTTGTATTGGAGTTATAATTCAGTTGCAAGAAGTTTTAAATAAAATTGTTGTAAATTAATGTTGTATTAAGGTTATTATTCAGTTGCAACAACTTTAACTATTGTTATTTGTAACTTTTGAATATTTGTAACTTTTGATATTTAGTTAGTTAGTTTAGTTTGGTTATTATTATTATTATTATTATTATAATAATAATTATTATTATTATTATTATTATTATTATTATTATTATTATTATTATTATTATTATTATTATCATTATTATTATTATTATTATTATTATTATTATTATTATTATTATTATTATTATTATTATTATTATTATTATTATTATTATTATTATTATTATAATTATAATTATTATTATTATTATTACTATTATTATCATTATTATTATTATTATTATTATTATTATTATTATTATTATTATTATTATTATTATTATTATTATTATTATTATTATTATTATTATTATTATTATTATTATTATTATTATTATTATTATTATTATTATTATTATTATTATTATTATTATTATTATTATTATTATTATTATTATTATTATTATTATTATTATTATTATTATTATTATTATTATTATTATTATTATTATTATTATTATTATTATTATTATTATTATTATTATTATTATTATTATTATTATTATTATTATTATTATTATTATTATTATTATTATTATTATTATTATTATTATTATTATTATTATTATTATTATTATTATTATTATTATTATTCCCACGCCACTCTCCCCCCCGCATACCGCGCGAGACGGGGTCCATTTAATCCGAACATGACGGCAGTGGTCGACTGCAAGCCACTTCGGAACTGAAGTTTTTACATATTCACTTATGTATATTTTAATTTATTTAGTTAATTTAGTCACAGGTTTGTTCATTGTTTTATGTTGTTGTTATTGGTTTAAAAATTTCCGCACTATTGTTGTTGTTTTTAGTATTATTGCTTTTTGAATGTTTGTATGGAGATGGGGGTCTATTTCTATTAATTCTAGGTATTTTACTAAGGTCTTTGTAGTTATGCCTGTTGCTGATATGACTATTGGTATTATTTTAACTTGCTCTTTTTTCCAGAGCTCTTTTAGTTCGATTGCTAATGGAGTGTATTTTGTAATTTTCTCCTGTTCTTTTTGTGAAGTGTTTATGTCGTTGGGTACTGCAATGTCTATTAAGAATGTTTTATTATTTTTTTTGTTGATGAGAGTTATATCTGGTCTGTTGTGTGTTATAGTAATATCTGTTAGTATTGTTCTATCCCAATATATTTTGTAGTGCTCGTTTTCTAATATGTTTTGTGGTGTGTATTTATAGTAAGGTGTTGATGTGGTTAACAGTTTGTGTTTAACTGCAAGTTCTTGGTGTATAATCTTTGCTGCTGTGTTGTGTCGATCAGTGTAGTCCGTGCCTGCGAGTATTTTGCAACCTCCTGTTATATGGTCTATTGTTTCTCTATCCTGATGACATTTTCTACATACGTCGGTTTCTATGTTTTCTTTTATTATATATTTTCTGTAGTTTCTTGTTGCTATAACTCCATCTTGGATTGCTAGTATGAATCCTTCGGTTTCAGGGAAGATGTCTCCGATTTGCAACCATTTGTAAGATAGATTTTTGTCTATGTTTGTGTTGTTTATTATGTTTAAATGTTTTCCGTGTAGAGCTTTTCTCGACCACACTTCTTTTTTTTCGGCTGTTGTTTGTGTCTCTATGTTGCTTGAGATGTTATCTTGATTTAAATTTAGTGGCGTGTATTGTTTATCTGCATTTATTATTGCTTGATGTAGAGATGTTGTTTTCGCTAAAAAGTAATTTCGTAGATTTTGTATTTGTTCGTTGTGTAGTGTTTTGATGTCTACCAGACCTCTTCCTCCTTCAGATCTTCTTATTGTTATTCGTTCTAAGCATGAATTTGGATGTAGATATCGGTATTTTGTTAGTTGTGTTCTATTTAGTCTGTTGAGTTCATCTAAATCTGTGTTGGACCATTTAATGATTCCAAATGAATACGTTAGCATCGGGATAGCGAAAGTGTTTATTGCCTTAATGGTGTTTTTAGAGTTTAGCTTAGTTTTTAAGATAAGTTTCAGTCTTCCTTTGTACTTTCTTTTAAGTTGTATTTTTATTTCCGCCTGGTTTATTGTAGTGTTTTGGTCGAAACCTAGGTATTTGTATGTTTCGCCTTGTTCCATGTTGTCTACTATTTCGCTG